>BSBM01000202.1:2910000-3472500 GCA_027924585.1 Larix kaempferi | reverse complement strand
CAAGGGTTACTGAACATTATATACATAAACATGCATATATCAACTTTTAAGAAATATGAAATACAATTTTATTTAAAAAATGGAAAAATGAAATTCCATTAGTTGGATGTTGAAATGTATTATAATATCTAATTTTGATTTTTAATTTTTTTATATTTTATTAATAATTTAATAATTAGATTTATATTATCCTAATTTTTTACTTTAAAAAAATTTATACTTAAATTTTATTAATAATTTAATAATTAGATTTATATTATACCAAATTTATTAAATTTTATCAATAATTTAATAATTAGATTTATATTATACCATTTTTTTTAACAGAAGCGGTTAGATGATTGTATTAATGGAATCTTCGGTGCCTTAGCACTGGAAATTTACAACTTAGTTTGAGAGACTTCGAGGTGTCCTCTAACATCCAACACGAGGATCGATTAAGCTTGCCCATGCCCAAGATTTTCATTTTCATCATTCTGGCAATTTCAAATTTGCTATAATATCTTCCAATGTGCACGAACTGTCCCAGCAAAATACAGTAAAACATGTATTAATTCAAAATTAAAAGAGATAGCAGATAGAGATCTTCTGCGTTGTCGTTGCTTTCATGCTTCTCAATCAAGTTGACCCAATCACGTTTTGACATACATGTAGAGCCTTCACCCAATCTGCTCCCCTCCATGAAGTTGCCTTGGTTGCGATCCATCTTTAGCTTCTCCATCCAGCTGCCACGACCTTGCCCTTCCTGGACATTATTAAGGAATTACATCCCAATCCTCTGATTCTGCAGTGCTTAGCATTCCTGGGGAAAGGAGCACTGCCCTATTGGCCTCACAATTTGCTTCGACATTGTTTTCCCAATGCAGATGATAGAATTCCATCTTTTCAAAGGAGCTGATCAGCCTTTTAATCCTAAAAAACATGCATTTTTAATCTGAGATCCTCCAGAGCGGAGTTTTTTACCAGGTATCTGATAATATGCTGCGAGTCTCCCACTATTCTGGCTCTGTCAATACCATTCTTTTTGAGTTGGCGAAGCCCCTATAGTAATGTAAGAGCTTCCGCTTGATTGCTTGTGGAAATACTAAGTCCCCATGCATACTTAATTTCAATGTTTTCTTCAGCATTTCTAATTATCCCTCCTCCTCCTGCATTGCCAGGATTCCCTTTAGCCGCTCCATCAAAGAAAAGACTATGCATCTTAGAGCTTTTCCTCCACTTAGTAAAATCTTCTCCTTCTAATCTGATTTGCCGAAATTCCATCTGCAGAGGGAGGTCTAATATCCATCTTAATTCCCCAATCTATTTCCTCTTTGCTGAGATTGTTTACAATTTTCAAGTCGACAGAGTTCTGGAGGAATTCTTTGAGAAGACCTCTAGCTTTTGCCAAAACCTGCCCAGGTTTAGATGTTTTTTCTTGGAAAATTATAACATTTCTTTCAATCCATATTTCCTAGCATACCAGCTTAGGCAACACCATCCACCCAGTCTTGAACCAGCCTTTGGAGCTGAGAGATCCAGGATACAAAGTGTCAAAGAGTTCCAATTTTCAAACAGCGAGTTGATCTTGTCAAGGACAACAATTCTAGTGCTCCAATTGTCTAAGGCCTCAGTCCAAACCTCTTTTGGGAAAAGACAGTTTAAAAAAAATGCTCAGAGGACTCTACCTGACATAGGCATAGAGGGCAACGAGAGGGCCCATTAAAGCCCTGCTTAAGTAGATTCTCTCCAGTTAGTATGCTATTATGCACCAAGGTCCAAATGAAGAAGTCAACTTTTGGTATGCTTTTACTGTTCCATATTCCAATCCATATCGCTGGATTTGAGGGAACTAAGGGAATGTTCTTAATCACATTATATCCTTAAGCAACAATATACACTCCAGATTTGTTTCCCCAACCTCTAGAGTCATTTCTCCTTTTTGACAATGGATCTTTCCCTACCAATCTCTCTTTAAGCAACAACCAAGCTAGAGAGAACTCAGGGGGGATTCTCACAATATTCCAGCCCTTCCACTCATCTCCATTCCAATCTGAGATGTCCTAAAGTGTGTTCTGATTTTCCCGAGTCATCCAGTTCCTTAGATCTTGAAATTATGGGACTTCAGCCAGTGGTTCCCCCCCATAATTTTATCATTCCAAATGTTAATCGATTCCCCATTTCCAGGGACCCAGAAGAGGTGGTTCTTGATCAGGGGGAGAGCGTGTTTGCAGAGATTGAAGATAGGAGAACCAGAGCAGCTAATAGGAGGAGAGTCAAGACTCTTAGTTCTGGAGTTTTGAAAGTATTTTTTCCACATTGTTTTTTGGGCCCAGCCTGGTTTTCTGCCAACTTGCTTCCAAATAATTTTAGCTCCCAGCACAGTGTTCTGGTCTTTTAAATCTTTTATTTGCAATTCGCCTTCCATAAAAGGTTTGGTTACTTTTTCCCTCCTGACCAACGGGATCCTGCGCTCATTGTTTATCCCACCTTTCCAGAAAAAAAAATGTCTAAGCAACTTCTCCATCTCCTTAAGAATCCCCGCCGAGGCCAAAAGAAAAGAACCTTGAAAAATGGGTAGACTAAGCAATACTGATTTTATCAGCACCAACTTACCGACTAAATTTAGCCAATTAGTTCCCCACGACAGTAGTTTTTGCTTGAATTTGTCCACCAAAGGGAGCCATTCCTTTCTCCTAGGCATGCTCTTGCAAACAGGGCGACCAAGGTATTTAAATGAGTTCCAATTGGAGGTGTTGTGAAACCCAAAAATTATGATGACAGAACTCAATTCTCATCCTGTCAAATTCCAGCCAAAGATTTGACATTTCCCAGCATTCACCTTACTGCCCGAAGCAGAGCAATAACAGTCAAGGTCATCTTTGAAAGCCCTAGCATTGATCACAGAGGCACCTCCTAGGAGTAGAGTATCATCTGCAAACAAAGCATGGTTTATATCTCGAACACCTCTAGCAATTTTGAGGCCCATGAGAATCTGGTCTTGCCTTCTTTTTTCTAAGAGAAAACTTAAAACAGAAGCTTGAATAACAAAGAGAAGGGGGGAGAGAGGGCATCCCTGGCGAAGCCCATGAGAGGCTTTGAAGAAATCAACTACTCTATCATTGACCAGCGGGGCTATCCAAGGTTCTGCTATGCATGCCTTGATCCATCTTATTAACCTATCATCAAATCAAAATTTCTTAAGAACATCAAATAAAAAGCTGTGTCTTACCTTGTCAAATGCATTTGCTAAGTCAAGATTGACCACCATTCCTTTTTCTTTTCGATTTATGCTGGAGTGGATTGCCTCTTGAACCAGAATGAGATTGTCTGCAATTTGGCGCCCTTTGACAAAACCTCCTTGATTTTCAGGAATGAGATTTGGAAGGATAAGTTTCAACCTGTTGGTGATAACTTTGGTGATCAGTTTATAGCCAATGTTACAGAGTGAGATTGGTCTGAATCTGTTGAACATACTAGCACCCTTTTCTTTGGGGATTAGAGCAAGGAAATAGGAATTCATGCTTCCTCCCAACTTGATGGTTTCTTGGGACTTAAGCACCATTCTATGGAGGTCCTTTTTTATCGTGTGACATCAACATTTGATGAAACGTGCAGTGAACCCATTAGGGCCCAGAGCCTTGTCAGGATTCATAGCATGAAGGGATTCCTTTATTTCCTTCTTGCTGAAAGGGGCTACAAAATTTTGGTTCATCCAATCCGTGACCTTGCAAGGGACTAAATCTAACAGGGCAGTGGGCACTCTTTCATCTTCCTCTTCAGTGTAAAGAGCTTTGAAATGATTATGTGCAGCAGCTTTAATATCAGAAAAGTTAGAGATAGTTTGATTATTTGCTGTGATCTCAGAGATAGAATTGTACCTTTTTCTAGCTTGGGCCTATTTGTGGAAGTAATCAGTATTTCTATCTCCCGATTACAGCCACAGGCTTCTAGATTTATGTCTCCAGAATTCTTCTTCCTGTAGAAACGCTTTATGAACTTTGGCTTGAAGGTTTTCTTTAGTTTTCGGAGTCTCATTTGTTATCTCAACACTTTCCATTTGCATCCGATGAGTGTTAAGGAGGTTTAAAGCAGCCTTTCTTTCATCAGAGGGGCATGGAAGTTCTTTTTCCCATGTTTTAATTTCCTTTTTCACTCTTCTTAACTTTTCCTCCCAGATATGGAAAGAGGAGCCCTGGACAAGGATTTTCCAGACACTTTCCACTGTGCTAATGAAGTCCTTATGCTGAATCCATAGAGGGCTAGAGCGGAAAGGGATAGGCCCCAAATTTCTTTGCAATTTCAGATCTAGACTGATTGGTCTATGGTTAGAAGCCCCTATCGGGAGAATGGACGAGCTAGCATCCATCCCAAGAAGCAAAAAAGAGCTTTGAATAAGAAAACGATCTAGTCTAGCAGCGATATGGCCAGGACCAGATCTTTTATTTGTCCAGGTGAACTTACCATTGGAAGGCTTGATGTCCATGAGATCCCAATCTTGAATTAACTCCTCCAGCCATTCTCTAGCTGGATCTTGGACAATTGAGCCGCCTCTTTTTTCAGATGGAGAGAGAGCTAGATTTAGATACCCTTCCAGAATGACATTATCCAGAAGGACTATGTTGGAGACCTCCCGAATAGATTCCCAGCACAGTTTCTTTTCCCAATAACTAGCAGGAACATAGATATTAAAGAGGCTCACAATCTCTTTTGAATCAAGGTGTCGAAATTGCATTAACATCCAATGGGTGTTTTGGGTTTCAAAATTTTTTGAAACCAGGGATTCATACCAAAGAATGCCCAGCTCACCCGAATCACCCCTTGAGGAGACAGCAGAGCCTCCCCCTTTTTTCCAAATTTTCTTACTTTTATGGAGGAAGTCTACTTCCTCCATTTTTATTTCTTGGATGAGAAGGATGTCAGGATTTTTTGATTTGATTAACCCTTTCATTGATTCTTCTTTCAGTTTGCTTCCCATCCCTCTGCAATTCCAGGAAATTATCTTCATTACTTGCTTTTTGGGTTGGCTCCTTTTGAGCCCTGACTTAGATTCCTATTTGGCTTAGGAGTTATGGCTAGCATTTTATCTAGAGTTGGCTGACTTCCTTGCAGTTTATCCTTGTAGGTTTCCAATTCCCTATTTTCCTTGTCCGATTTCCTTCCTCGAGTGGACCTTCTTGTTGTTAACATCGAATCTTCTGTTTCCCCTTCCTCCCCTGATTCTTCTGAGTCTTGATCATCTTCCCCCAAGCTTGGGGTTGTTTCCTTTGGGCTAACCCCCTAAGAGTCACCAGATCTCAGCAGTGGAAATGAGCTGATTGGGGAAGGAGAAACCTGATCTGATCCTAGCTGCGGCACAACATTCGGGGCAGTCTGTCTAACTTGGTTGGGGTCTTCTCCTAGGGTTTCTTCAAACCCTGAGTCTAGCATCTCAAACATGTTATGTGCATCCTTCTGATTTCCTTTCTCCTTGCCATTGCTTCCAGGGTTTGGTTGCTTTTGTTTCCCTTTACACATCCCTTGGTTACTGGTCCCTGTTCTCGGAATGATTCTCGGTTTCTTGATTTGCTGCCACCCCTCCTCATTATCTCTTTCTGGAGCTGATTTTTTAGGGCAACTCCTAGCAAAATGGCCATATTCATGGCATCCTCTACATTTAAATGGGAGTTGTTCGTAATCGAGCTTTTGCAGGTGAGACCAGCTCCCCACTTTGAGTTTGATGGCCTCTGGCAGCCCTACTTCGAGATCTACCTCAACACATATACGAGCACATTCATACTGGTCATTGGGGTTAGCTCTGTCAATAAAATTTCCCAACGTATTTCCAATGAATTTTAAAGACTCCCAGTTCCAGCAGTGTACAGGAAGGTTCGGTAGCCTTACCCAAATAGGAACTGTGTTTGGGACATCCTCTGAGGGATCGAATTCCGGGGTCTAGCAATTCAGATATAGCCCTTGGGGTCCCATAAAGTATGGGCCATTTCGAAAAATGAGATCTCTGTCTTGTTTTGAGATAAATTTGAAGAGAAAAAACCCTCGACCTAGGAAGTACGAGGTAACATTGTTTGAGATCAAAGGCCGCCAGTTTTTATGAACCCAGGTTTCCGTGGCCTTGGAAGAGGGCCACAAACCAGTGAACTGACCCACCAGAGCTCTATCAGCAAGGGATAACGCAACTTTAATCGGATCTTCGGGGGGGAGTGTCACCTCAGGGATCTCTTCCAACCTCTTAACAAACTTGGACATATTCGGCGGCTTCTTCTTTGGTTGAGAGGCCACAAGCAACCTGAAGGCTTCAACCTCGGGAGGAAGGGTTGAGGGCTCTACCACGTCCACCATTCAAACGATTTCCACCGGCCCCCTCAGGGAGAACCCTACCAGAGATGACGGCCCCAACTCTCATGCACATGGCGTCACGCAGAGCAGCGAGCAACAATATGGATAAATTATTTATTGGTCCATTAACAACATTACTTACTTATACCAAATTTATTATACATAATTGGATAACTAATTTATGATAGATATTTTTTGAAATTGATGTAAAATCTAAAATTTACAATTTCATTTAAAAAAAGTTTTTTAATATTTTTATTTAAATAAAAAATATTTACCTTTATTTAAATAAATGTAAACCTCTTAGAAATCAATGTATGTTGATAATGGAGAGTTGACTAATATGGAAATCGAATCTATGTTGTTATTTTCGAGAGTTGACTAGTAGAAGAGAAGTTTGTCCCAATTCCAACACAAATCATTTCAAAACACAGTAAAAAACACCAGCATGAGAGTGAAAGTGAGGGCCCCAAATGAAGACAAAATATTACAAACCAAGATGTTTATGATAACCAATTGGAGTATGAAATGAGTTGAGGACAATCTATTACAAACAAAGATGTGTTTGTCCAAACCACCATCCTCCATTATTTGACATACCCTGAAATCTATTTGTCCTTTTTCCTTAAAATACCTAGGTCCCTCAAAGGGGACCACTCACAGCTTCACACAACCTTAATATTTGTATTAATTATTTTCACAAATTGGCACAGCATCAAATATTTTCAATGTATTATGAAATGGCTCCAAAAGGGTCACTCTAAATTATTAATTTGAGAGAGAATAGGTTCGTACAATCCAAATCCTTTCGCTGCGCAAGATTCGATGAGTCATTTTCTCCAGGTCATTGGCATTTGCGCTGTCATATTCTTATCTGGATAAATGGATGTCGTGGCTCCTACGCTGTACTCTGGACTGTTTTCGCCAACCTCGAGTACAAGCTCGGATAGAAATGGCTGCATGCTGACGCTTGTGGAACGCCATTGGAACGACAAGGAGATCCACAGAAATGCTCGGCTGCCCAATGCCAAGCTCCGCAATTATTAGATGTCGTGGCCAATGGGCGTCCATGGAATTTTTGCTTTGGAAACCATTTAACCGACAGACAAAAAGTAATTGCGACTTTCATGATCACATCTTCGGCGGTAGAATTTTTAATTGGCGGTGAAAAAAAAGTTAGGCAGTTTGAGATTCTAACTCGGGTCGTGACCGTGTGAAATGACAGGAGCGTGGGGTGATGTGTGTGTAAGGTGCAGACGCAGTTGGATTTTGGCGTTTTCGTAAGGTTGCACTGGCATATAAGACATGCGGGCACTAGGGCAAGAAGTGGTCGCGTCCGCAGTCTTATAACTGCGGTTAGTTCTTCTGCTGGATGAGTGGATTGATTTATAAGTAAGTATAAGCGCGGATTGATTTAACTCGATTTTGGCAACAACAGCAAGAATGTGTGATCTGCTCGCAGCTTTTTTAAATCCATGGCGGGATTTGACTGCGAATTTTATTTTCTTGTTTAGTTTGTGATGTTGTTCGGGGAGAATAAAATTGCAGCAGACGGATTATTTATTGCTTTTTGTTCTTTAGGTTTCGGAAACGGTATCAAGGCGAGTCCTGTGAATTTTGGTGGACATCGGCCCCGGAACTTCAAAGATTTAACGGAGTAGGTTTTTTCGTTCTTGAGATATCAGAAACGGGATCAACGCAAGTTGTGAATTTAGATGGAAATCAGTTCCGGAACTTTACTTTCAAGGCAGGCCTTGAGTACAAAGTTTAACGGAGGAATTTTTATTTTCCTTTTCTTTCTTGAGTTTTCAGAAACGTTCTTGGCGGAAGTCTTCTAAATTTTGATGGAGATCGGCTCCGGAACTTTAAAGGCAAGCGTTTAGCACAAAGTTTATTGGAGTCTTTTTCTTTCACGTTCTTGAGTTTTCAGAAACGGTATTGGACAAATCCTGTACATTTTAATGGAAATCGGCTCCGGAACGTGAAAGGCAGGTGCTTAGCACCAAGTAACGCAGTATTATTTTCCTTCTTGATTCTTCAGAAACTGTATTGTGGCAATTCCTGTAAATTTTGATGGAAATTGGCTTCGGGAATTGAGAGCAGGCGTTTAGCACAAAGTAATGCCGGAGTATTTTTTCGTTCTTGAGATTTGCAGAAAGGTTCTTGGGGTAAGTCCTGTAAATTTTAATCGAAATCGGCTCCGGAACTTTAAAGGCAAGCGCTTAGCACTAACGGAGTACTTTTTTCGTCCTTGAGTTTTCAGAAACGCTACTGGGGCAAGTTCTGAAAAGTTTGATGGAGAACTTTAAAGATTGTGTTCAGCACAAAGTTTAACCTTTACGGATGTTCGATTGTTCGTGGACTTGCGGTCGATGTTGCAGTAAACTGGTTTTGGCCCGAGAGTCTAGGGCAACTTGACTGCCCACTGTCCTTGATTTGAATTGTCCTCCAAGTGGCCGTGATCGAGATATTTAATGCTTCGATACTGGAAAAGATGTCGTACTGAAAATGTTCGAGTCAGCAATGGACTGTCAGCAGTAATGTCTGTCCATTTATCTCCGCAAAAAAATTTCGGAGCTGCCTCTCTTCTAAATCTAATCTCCGTGTCCGTCAAGTCTTTCGCAGTCGGGCGCTGTGCAGGCTCAAAAGATTGAGTAAAACGGCGGAGGATTTTTCTTGGAATAGGTGAAAGTTTTGCGAAGTAAATGAATAATAAAAAGGGTTTCTGGAATATGTCGTCCGTCTTGGATGGATCGAGAGTTTTATGGCGGAATATTTGAGCAGAGCCGCAGTTAAATGTGTATAAGGAATTGAAGACTGCAGATTGGGCTGCGAAATCGGCGATGTTGCAAGTACTGGAAGACTGCAATCTATGGAAGGACTTTCCTAAAGGATTACATGTACTTGTAGTAGACAAAGATCCCGCCACTCTCAATGATATCAAGGCCAAACTGGAATCATGTAGATACCGAGGTAAGTGGAATTTTCACATCGTTCATGTCCTTTTCAAGTAAAATTTAACCACAGTTCGGTTTCTGACGAGCATTTAACTAGAGAAAATGAAGCTTTGTCCCTGAACTTTGCAAATATTTGTTGCTGGTTAAAATTATGACAATACAATTACAACTTACTATTTTAAAAAAGCTATATACCTTTACATGAGACAACGGAAAACAAGTTTAAATTCGTGGATACTCGTTACTCTTGTGATTCATTTCTCCAAAATCTGACGGATATTGCAGTGACGACGTTTGAACGAAGCGAGGATGCTGTAACAGCTCTTACAAACCCTAAGAGCTCGTTTCATGTTGCTTTAGTAGAGGTAAATTTCGGCTTCAATTTCTCCAATTCTCCAGAAGCAAATTGAACAAAAGCCGGTGGTTTGTTTAACAGAATTTGCATGCATTTCAACATAAATCTACAAGCTCGGGAATATTTAAATTTAATCTTGCAGCAGGCAGCTTTCGGCGAAAGACTGGATGGATTCGACATTCTTGATGGCGAGAATCGCAAGAATATTCCTACTATAAGTGAGTCTTTATGTCCTATCTTCCATTTTCTGCCGTTCTTTTCTTCAATTGCATGATGAGAACTGTAGAGAAAATAATCTAGGGTATGCTCTTTATACTTTGTACGGGTAGATCGATTCCATGGCTGGAGTTGGACACACAATGTTAGCTATACTTAGAAATTTCCTTGCTGTCTTACTTAGTGATGTCGAACACCGACAACACGGACGTGATGCTACGAGCTTTTGCTGTAAGTTTTGGGACACGGAATTTGTATCTCCAATTCTGAAATACGAAAATCGTCATCTGTACTATAAGTGATTTTCGTAAAAATCCATTTGAAACTTAAAGTCTACAATGAACCATTGCAGCTGGGAGCAGTAGAGTTTCTTCAGAAACCGTTATCAGATGACAAATTAAAGAATGTCTGGCAGCATGCTGTTCGCAAGGTAGGGGCAGCCTTCTGCAAATTTCAAGTTTTTTTTTTTAATGTAAAAACTGAGACTTGCTATAAACTAAATTCATCATAACTATTCTGCAGGCGTTTTCAACAGCAATTGAACCGCCAGACGATTCACAAAATGTGGCTGACGAAGAAACACTTTGGAAAGGAGAAGAAGGCGTTCTCTTGAAAGAAGGAAATCCAAAGCAGAAAGGGGATGTATTCGGATGTGAAAAATTCTCAGCTCCTTCAACACCTCAGCAAGAACTTTCGGATAGATTTTACTCCACACATGAAAATCTTGACGAGTCCTCTGTCTCTGAGATCACGCACAATTTCAAAAATGAAATGGAGGAAACCCGTCAAATAGAAGCAGTAGAGATGATTCCCACTGAAGACTCTGCCAGCAGCAGCTTAGATGAAGTTAAAAAGGAGCTTGATATCTCCAGCACTCAAGCCCTAATCCTAAATGAAAATGGGGATACCTGTACAGCATCAAACCTTAACTACCCCTGTGATAATATGGAGCTGGATTCTAGTTTTGACGACTTCTGCATGGGAATGGACGGGGATCTTCTTCCAGAGCTGGATATAGATCCCGACATGTTTGGAAAATTTTCAATTGACGGTAACGAGGGGCTGGATATATGTCCTTATTTTCTGGATGACTGTGAAGTGCAAGAGAAAGATCTTGCCGAAGAGGAGGCCTTACTGCTTGCCGAAGTTTCCAAGGCTGAAAAACAACAGCTTATGGCTGAGCTCCCTAATACCAACAATTTTGCAATCTCTTCTGATACCAGTGTCAAAGAAGAATTATCCTCCGATGACAAGAAACCAAATGGACGGCAAGCCTCAAAATCGACATCTAAAACTTCACAGGGAAAAAGAAAAATAAAGGTAACAAACTAGATTTCAGATATAGATTGAAGATCTAAAACTATATTGATGATATAGATTGAAGATCTAAAACCACATTTTTAGCATTGCTATAGATTGAAGATATTATTAAATTATTATATAAAATTCAAATTCAACTTCAATTTTTATTATTTATTTATTTTAATTTTATCAATATCATACATTAATCTCCTCTACCCGGGCTATGAGAAACTTACTTCTCTGGAAACAAAGACAAAGTGTTTACCTGTGAACAATTTTTTGAAGTAATCATTATATCAATCTCTCCACTGAAATTAGAATCTCCTTCTGTCATACCAGGTAGACTGGACTGCAGATTTACACCGCCGTTTTGTCCAGGCTGTGGAGCAACTTGGAGTTGACAAAGCAGTCCCATCTAGAATCTTGGAGCTTATGGGCGTGAATTGTTTAACCCGCCACAATATTGCAAGTCATTTGCAAGTATGAGACAGAAAAGCCCATCTCCAAAAACGTTGATACTGCCTGTGTAAACCCATGTTCTCATATTCTTGAAAGGCATTTTGATTAACGTACAATTCACAAACGGGTAGCAATTGGCTTATAGCTTTAGTTTGAACCAATTAAAAAACTGATCCCTAGATCTTGGTCCTGAATAAATAAATGTTGGCTGGTATTAGAGATAGACAAATGGCATCTACCAATGCTACTGATTGTATGTTTATTGATTTCAGAATTATCGCTCACATATAAAGCACCTCTACTTATTGTATGCTTATTTATTTCAGAAGTATCGTTCACATAGAAAGCACCTCCTTGCTCGCGAAGCAGAAGCTGCAACTTGGAACCATAGAAGACAGCTCTATGCAACTACAGGGAATAGGGCGAGACCTTGGATTGCACAGAATGGGAATCCACTAATTCAGCCTCGGCCATCAATAGGGTTCCCACCAATGGCACCTGCATCTCATGCTCCTTTTAGGCCTCTGCACGTATGGGGACATCCTACTATGGATCATTCTTCAGTTCACATGTGGCAAAAGCAGCCCATGGCAGCTCCCACACCTTGGCCCACCGCTGATGGCTATTTCTGGCAGCAACCAACAGTACGTCTTCTAAATCTCATTGCCACTAGTTTTCGAATTGCATGATCTCCATTGCGCTGTGATCATACTAATCGGACTAGCTTCTACTGCAGGCATGTGCAAACCCATGGGATCATAATGCACCTGCTCCTGGAACACCCCTCTATCCTCAACCATTGGTGGTAATGCTTATTACATTAATTTCGTGTTTCTTATTTAATTTCTGAATTGTTGGTAAGCTTTTAGTGGGAAATTGGGAATGCTTAATTAATTTCGGTGGTTCCTCTTTGCAGAGGCTTCCACTTGCACCAGTTCCTGGAGTTCCACATTTCATGCCTCCTGTTTATAATGGGGAATATTACAAGACCGACAACTCCTCAGCAATACATCCTGTAAATATTGACGTCCCAGCCCACCTCAAATCTTCAAGTTGCCATCCGGTAAGGCTGTATCGACATATGTTATTATTAAGTTTATTGTATCTCAGCATTTGGAACATTTTGTCTTTAACGTTACCTATGCGTTTCTCTGTAAATCAGTCGAAAGAAAAAGTGGATGCAGCTATCAGTGAGGTTCTGAGCAACCCATGGACTCCTCTCCCTTTTGGACTAAAGTCACCTTCATTGGAAAGTGTGATGACAGAACTCCAGAGGCAAGGGATCTCCAATGTACCACCAGCTGCTATTTGACGCGACAAATAGGTACCGTGCGCAGTGATAAACATATTTGTAGTTAGCTTTCTCATGAAGTTATGTTTGAAAGCTTTCAAACCAATGAAATTCGACGACATGTCCCGTTCTTCTCGATGCCCATTTCATATTTTTCTTATAAATAATTGTGCCACCCTTTGCCACTGGCGGTTGGATCTTACATTGGGTCGATTATTCTGGTCCAGCTTTTGTCTGAGATGACAATGCCGAATTAAACTTTCCATGGCAGTTGAGAGCTATTGACATATTGTCTTTACTTAAAGATAAGTCAGGTATTTCATATTGCCAATACAATCCAACGAATAGACAATAACTTAAAATGGGGAAAGCGTAAGTAGTTAAAAGCGAGCAAATTCTGGGCGAGGTTATCTTTCATCACCTAGGACAGAAAAGGCGGTTTAATAATAAGTAACCTCTCACAAAACATGCTCGTCATGTTTTGCCAAATGTAACTTTTGGCCCGTCTATTTTTATATAACAATTTTGCACTTCGGCTCTCTGCTATCATCTTTGTTCTTCAGGGTTTCAAGTTGTCCCTTTGAACTTCTTGTGTTGTACTTGCATAAGTGATGGTTAATGTAATGTATTTAGTGACTTTATCGGAGCAGTCTTCATCCTTGTTTCCATGTTAAATTCAACTTGGTAAGTTGTGCTTGCTTCAATCGAGCCATGCTCTAAAATCATATTGGGTCAATTTTAGCATTCTTTAATTGGTTTTCATGTTAATTTATTGAATGGTATCATACACTATACGATTTTTATTGATGGCATTGTGAATTAACATAGGATTGACTATAGCTGTTCTACAAAAATATTTAATATACTTCTTATCAAGTTGTTACATTTAATGTCAAAACTCATGATTGTATAAAGAGTTATTATGGATTTAAGTATAAAAATAAATTATATAAATTATATTTTTAAAAATAAAAATAATTACACCAATAATCTTAACACCAAGGATTAAGGATTAGGATCCAACAATTATTAATAAATTACAACTCTATATTTGTGGTGTTACCTAAAACACAAATTAAACACATTTTTGTGAAAGTTTACAATATCTACACAAATTAAACACATTTTTGTAAAATTCTACAAAATCAACACAAATTAAACACATTTTTGTGAAATTCTACAAAATCATTGGATAATCTTATCTTTATTTTCCATACATGTTCAAATTGACCCCATATTTTATGGAGATGTTTTTAAAACATATTTTATCAAATCTTCTTTTTTTAGTTCAATGATTTTTATTTTTATTTTTTCCTCGGAAAAAATCGTAATTTTATTTCAAATAGATGAACAAAATTACACTCTGCACATGTAGTAGAATCACTGAGATCCCTACATTGTCACATATTTACTGTCCCATATTGACATCATATCTAATGTCCCATACAACAAGTCACTGCTGACCATAGTTCCCGCATATATCCAAATACATAAGAACTATTACTATAACAGAAAACAAAACCATCATTTGTCATAAAAAACTGAGCTATTGCTCAATTCTGTGCCTCAATAACCTCATGAAAAGGTCTATGATAATAGCTGAAAGTGCCTCCAGGAGAATGAATTGTAATCCTCCAAATACCAAGATCTAATTCCTGCTGCGTTGCGTCCTTAGAGAGCTGATCAGCCATCCCATTCCTCTCCCGGTAAATATGTGTAAATGAAATGTGATTGAAGGACTGCTTCAACCGTATCACCTCCTCTAGGATAGGTGATAGTACCATCACATGGCAAACTGTGATCTCCTTAGCCCAGTCAATAACTACCATGGAATCTCCAAAAATCTGAAGTGATAGGCAGCCTTGTTCAAGTGCAAATAACATCAGTAGTTTAAGTGACATGAGTTTAGCAAAGTTATTTGATCCTCTCCCCAATCCAGCCACCAGATGAAAATAATGGTCCTCAGCTTTGTAAAGAATTCCCCCCCCTCGACACACCGATCCGTGGTCCAATGAAGCTCCGTCAAAAAAGGCCCATGGCAATGATTTATCAATCTGTTCCTCACGCACAGAACGTGTTCTAATCGCCTGGGCAGGGGCCATGTATTATTGTATCACCGCTACTGCGTGAGCCCCTACAGTTTCCAACGGTACCCTGCGATCATGGAAAATGTGCTGATTTCTGGTAATCCAGATCCCCCAAGCGAAAATACACGGTATGGCACGGATGGATGAAGTTTTGTGTAATGACCACCACCCCTGGAAAGCTGCAAGGACGCTCTCGCCCCTCCACCTCATCTGAATATGCAAATAATTGCTAATATCATCCCAAACTGCCTATGTAAACCGGCAATGAACAAATAAATGTGCAATAGTCTCTTCCGCATCTCGACAAAGAGGGAAGATCCCCGGACCCTGGAGAAATCGTTTTTGCAGAATGTCCCAGGTAGGTGCCTTATTTTCCAATATAGCCCAGAATAGTAATTTCGCCTTACTCGGACACCTTAACTTCCACAAATATTTCCACCACCACACCAATTCCGTGTTATGTACTTCCACATTCTGCTGGATATATCCATTTTTTGGTGTGTAAATACCCGAGGGATGGTGATCCCAGATCAGTTCATCAACCCTATCGGTCAGTCTAATATTTGTAATTCTTAAGAGCCACAGAAAATCCTCCCAAGCCCCCTGCAGATCTGCATTGATCTCCAGTCGCTGTGCAGAGATCCACCCCTGATGCCAAAGAGAAGATGATCTCGAATCCGCTATATCAGCCAGAAAATGACAGCCTCTAGCAGCCAAATAAGTCCTCAAGACCGCAGGGAGGACATGTGCACCCCTACAGCCAACCCAGGGGTCTAGCCCAATACGGATGAGACGTCCATTGCCAATCCTCCACACTAATCCAGATCCGACCAATGAGAAATGCTGCACCACCGCCTTCCAGACCACAGAGCAATTTGCCCTCGACTTATTGCCCATCCTGATCCATTCGAGAAGAGTAAGAGGAGCAATATATTTATGATATACTACTCTAGTCCAGAGACTTTGTGTATGGATAAGTCGCCACGACACTTTGGCCCCCAATGCTTTGGCAAACATAAAAATATTCTTTAACCCCCATCCTCCTAGTGCTTTTGGAACAACAATTCTTTCCCATCTGACCCACACCAATGCTCGATGCTCACTCTTCCCCTTCCAAAGAAAAGCAAAACACAATCTTCGGATCTGCTCCAGGACACCTTTAGGGATCCAAGCAAGAGACATCCAATACACCGGAATTGCTTCCAAAACAGATTTGACCAAAACCAGCCTCCCAGCCCAAGAGAGCCATTTATGACTCCATCCATGTAGTCGCTGATCCAATTTTTCTAATAACCAGTGCCAATCAGCCTTCAGATAAGCATTCAGTTTCAAGTGAAAGCCAAGGTACTTTAATCCATCATCAATATCCAATGTCTGATAAGGTAGTTTGTTAGCCAGTCTTTGAATCTCCTGCTCTGTTAAATTCGAGCATGTGATAGTAGATTTGTCAATATTCACTAACATACCCGCTGCTACTTGCACTAAATGTAGACCTTCAACCACCTTATCAATATCCTGTCGCGAGCCATCACAGAATATCAGAATGTCATCAACAAAAAGAAGATGTGTAATATACAATACCTGAGAAATGGATATTCCCCGAAAGGAACCATCAGCTTTTGCATTCAGTATAAATTGACTGAGTCCTTCAGCAACAAGGAGAAACAGCAACGGAGATAGGGGACATCCCTGTCGTAGACCCCTTCCCGCATGGAAGAATGGACTAGCAGAACCATTGATCAGTACAGCAAAGCTAACCGTAGTGATGTAGGCCATAATCCATCTAATAAATTCGTAGTAGAACCCCAGGTGAGTAAGAAGCATCCGAATATATAGCCAGCTAACCCTATCAAATGCTTTAGAGAGATCAATCTTAATCACGGCACCCTTCTGCTTCTGCACTTTCAGTGTGTGTAAACCTTCCTGGGCAACTCCAATGGCCTCATGTATTTGGCGACCTTCCAAGAAGCCAAATTGCTCACAAGAAATATGCTGCGACAAAATATTCTTGAGTCTCCTCACCATAACCTTAGATATGATCTTATAGATACAATTGCAGAGAGAGATAGGTCTGAATTCATCAAAGCTGTCAGGCTTGTACGTCTTCGGAATGAGAGCTATAAAGGTGGAGTTGAAGGGGCCATGGACAAACCCAGCCTTTCGCGATTCTTCCACCACATTCAATAATTCCTCCCCGAAGAAGTCATAGAATCCTAAGAAGAATTCTATAGGCCAGCCATCTGGCCCCGGGCTTTTATCTTTATGAAAGGATTGCATGACCAGCGAGAGCTCAATCGGCAACACCTCCTCCATCAACTGTCTATTTTCTTCCTCCCCCACAAATCGAGGGAAAAGCTGAGTCACCTTAATAACCTCAGCAATGGAGGCTCCAGGTTGAGCAGTGAATAAATCACCAAAATGTTTAACACCCAACTCCGCTAAGCCATCAAAGCTGGAGACCGGTTCCCCTTCGTCAGATAGTTCCCAAATAGAGTTGGTGAATTTCCTCCCCTTAGCGTATGCTTGAAAAAATTTTGTATTCTCATCACCACACTGAAGCCATATCCCCCTGCTTTTCATCCTCCACATCTCTTCTCTCTCACACAGAATCACATTTCGGCGTCTCTCCCACTCCACCAGCTCACCTTTCTGTTGTTCATCCAGATATCCCATTCCCCGACTGTTAAGAATCCGATCAATATTCTGCTCAGCAGCCCGCAAAGTCTGTTCATCAATAGCCCTTCTATCATGTGCCCAGGAAATAGTGGCCTCTTTGATTCGCTTAAGGTTGTGTTGGAAGTGTGCACCTGCATGTATCAGAGAATCAAGAGGTCGATGAACCCACAGATCCTGGACCATCTTCAGATAATCCGCCTCCTTCAGCCAACTAGGATTGAATTTGAAAGGGCTGGGAGGTTTTTTCCTGCCACCACGTAACTCCAGGAAGATGGGGTAGTGGTCAGATATCCCACCTGACCCTACCCACTGCCTGACAATATCAACACCCAGTGCCAACCCATCGGCCACCAGAAACCTATCCAGTCTCTTAGCCACCCGATGTTCCCCTGCTCTCTTATTCCTCCAAGTAGGAGTTAACTTGGATGGTAAAATGTCGAGAAGATCCTTCCTAGCAAAGGCATGAATGAAATAATTTGCTAATGTATCCGGCGCAGCCCGAGGTCCCCACACTTCAGAAGTCCCCAGAGTAAGATTGAGATCCCCACCCAAAATCACATCCCTTCCATCAAAAAGATCCATACAAAACAAGGCGTCCCAGAATCCAACCCTATTTAAATAGGGCCCGTAGATATTGAGAACCGTGATCATCCTCCTAATCTCAGCATCCTAGACTTCCAAACCGATACCAGAATAAATTCCCCAAGAACAATCACATCTGCTGCTCTTAACCTTCCACCCCGAGGCCAGCCCTCCAGAGCGCCCCCGAGCATCCACTCCAACAAACTTCCAACCAGGAAGCAAAGTTTCTAATGCCCGTACAACATCCTCACTGCCACCCAGAGTTTCTTGCAGCAGTAAAACATCCGGTTGATTAAAGTCTACCAGCCTCCTAAGCGACGATTTTTTAATGGGACTCGCCAACCCACGACAGTTGAAGGACATAATCTTCATATCAAACCCCCTTCCTGCGCTTTCACTGCTCTAAGTGCCCACTCAATAGAAGATTGTGTACCCATCACTAAATCCACTTTTGCCCGGTCTTGTGCCTTAGAAAAAAGGGATTTACGGCCCCGACCTTTCCCCCCAACACTATTGGCCAATTCAGGGAGTCCCTTCCCCCCCATACCAGCTACAGGGATCTCCCTACTGCGAAGAGCATAATGGATACTATGACCCTCAGAGCAGATAGAGCGTTTGGTGGATACAATGGGTGTCGAGAATCCACTATCCACATCAGTCAGCACACAAGGAGCTACCGGACATGGAATGACAGTATGGGCAACAGGAGGAGACCCAAGCCTACCGTCCCCCAAAGCATCAGAAACATCAAATAAAGAAACAATAGGTGAAAATAAATGTGACATACCCGAGGACTTCTCAGCTGAACCCCGCCGAGTTATGGATAACTGCTGATGCAAACCGTAGGTAGTCAATGTATTAGGAGTCGCTGATCCCAAGGGAGCCCCCTCATCATCATGTTCCACACTCCCCATGTGCACCTTACCATTGTTCACCGAAGATGGCAGCAAATCCGCAGATCCTTGCCTCCCACAGATATCAGCTGGTACCACAGAATCGTAGATGACCCCCCTGTTTAAAGCAGGCCCACACCCATCATCCGCCACTGCCTGAGAGTAATCCTTCGACACAGGATCTATACCTACATCAGCTACCTCATCAGTCAGTGGCTTACAATTCCGAAACGATAAAGGACATCTGGAAACCATATGTCCAAGTGAGTGGCAGCGGTGGCACCTAAACGGCACACCCACATAATCCAGGGTTTGAACAAAGTCCCCCTCCTTGGATTGTACCTTGATCTCAGCAGAGAGTCCCAGCCGAAGATCGATATTTACCAATATCTTCGCCACCGTGTACATGCCAGTCTCAAGATGGGAGGAATCTGAACACACATATTCACCAAGAAAATTCCCAATCGTAGCAAAACGAGATTCATTCCACAGATGCATTGGAAACCCAGGAAGCTTCACCCACAGTGGTTCTTTATCAACCTTCTCCGTTTTTGAGTCGAAGAATGGTGACCAGTTTCGCAGGACTAGAGGAACTCCCAACATCGACCAATGACGACGTAAAACAGCGTCGACCTCCCCTTTGATCAAGAAAGTGAAGGAAAACCAACCCTTCGTCAATACCCGGACTTCAGGGGCTGATGACACAATATATTTCCACTGCTCAGCCGCCCAACGCTGAAGGAAACCCCGACCATATCTTTTGCCACGAACATGACCTACCACAGTAGTGAGAGAGAGATCCTCTGCCTCTTCCATCGTAACATCCACCCCTAGCACCAATTGATCCTGTCGCTTCCTTTCTTTTACCATCTTTGCAGGTTTTTTAAGAAAGTTAGCCTTAGCAAAAGTCCCTGTCCGAGGACTAAGCCTGCCTGTCATGGTGGGCCCAGAAAAGACCTCAGGCCCCCTGCCAGTCATGGAGGGCCCAGACAATACCCCCGACCGAGTCATCCCTGCATAGACAGCTCCATCAGCAAGATTCCCACTATCACCAACCCCGTCACCGGAGTAAACTACGTCCTCTGCCATGCCAATCCCCTGCACAAAGCGAACAACAACTCCGCTGACAGGTCGAAATACCAGAATAATAATAAACCCAGAGATGGACCGGCCTCCAATCCACAAATCCCAGTGATCAGCTACAAGAAGCAGACCAAAGTCAACAGAACTTCTTGCATCCTCCTTCAAATTCAGCCTTCATCATCTTGATTCCATTGACAGTCGACCAAGTATATCAACCTCTAATCCATTGTAAACAGAGCTTCATCAACTGAAACTTCATTCAATACAGGGTTGGTAATGCGGGCTCATACAATGTTGCACACCTCCTGCAATCAAACAAAACCATGATGTTGTCGATTCTTGATTCATAACCGCTCTTCTTGCAGCGTCCACTTCATTCAAATTCCAAGTTAAACCTTGTCCATGATTTACCCACATCCATTGATATCCTTCTTCTATCTTATAAATTCCTCATAGTCTGCTCAATAGTGCTAAGAATCTACGCCTTTCCCTTAAATTCCCTCTGGTTCAGAAGTTGTAATCTCCATATAGTGGGAATCCTTCACCAACTCGTTCAGAAAGACAGCCGGTTATGTATACCTCCTCAAAACAGTCGGTATTCCTTCAGAAACCTGGCAAGCACCGTAGAGCTGTCATCAAGTGCATCACCTATGCGATCCGCCCACAATTTGCCTCCGATCTCATGCATTCCCATCAGCTTTCTTGCAGATAGCACCAAGATTCCTCTTCGGCTTTCTTGCTCCTATAAGTGTCCACTAGGAATTCGATTGCACTCCAGGATGCAAATCTCTTCATTACAGGTCTTGTATCCACTATAATGATGCTCATTTTCAGAGAACACCCATATGAGTTGCGACCTCGATTTTCATGGTTCGATTTCTACAGGGATGAAACACTGGGCAAGAATACACCTCTGTAAACCTGAATATTCATTGTTTGACCTCCAATTTCTTGAACAATGCTCGCTGCGCCTCTTTCTTTCAAAATGCACCATATGTAATAGAATATAGTAGCATAGCATAATTCATTTTAGTTCAATGATTTAGGAAACACTTAATTTCCAAATATTAATAAGCCTCTTGTTTGTAATGTCATTTTTGAATTTGTAAATTTATGTTTCAACATTTCCATATTTGTAAAATCAAGGAACATTATGAGTCAATATTGAAATCAGAAAAATCTGTGTTTTAAGATATTTATATTCATTGAAAATTAAAGTAAATCCATTGAAACTAACATTATCAATTTTACTTATCAAATTAATTTAATATATAATAAAAAATATTTTTATTTATAAAAATATTAAATAATACTCAATTAATAATTAACAAATTTATTTTTTAAAAATAATTTAATACAATTTTATAAAGAACTAAAACAATATTTAAAAAATATCATACTACTTCAAATTTAATTTTTTTTAAACACTCGAGCACTCTTTTTTTTCAGCGGAAAAAAAACCGTACTACTGGTATTCATATTATGAATCAAATAGTACAATCATACATAAGTCATATATCAGATCTTATGTTCACAAAATTTCTGATGATTTTCAATGATTGATATCTCATAAGAAGTCTTTACAACAAAACAACAAATTCAAAAACTTTCAGTACCAAACATACTAATGCTTGAAGATTTTGATGGAACCAAAATCAGTGCACTGATTCTCCTGAAATTCTTCCCATCTGACAATACACTCCGCTCCCTCATGTGCATCTTTGGAAAGCTTATCTGCTGTCTCATTGTGTTGACAAAAGATATGTTCAAATATGATATCACTGAAAAGTTGAATTTTTTCTCGAGTTCTGCTACACTGATGTATAGAGATGACATTTAAATTAAAAAATTTCTGTGTCCATTTTATTGTCATCCTAGAGTCTTCAAAAACAGTGAAAACATGAAGGTCCATAGCATATGCTGTTAGGATATTCCTATACTCCATCCTAGTCCTTCTAGCCTTTCTGTCATTTTCATTTTCAGTCATGCATGCAAAATTAGGGTTTGCATGCATCATTTAGGGTTTGCATGCATTTGCATGCATTCCAGTCATCAGTCCAACACCTAGCCCTCAGTTAGCCAGCCCTGGAGAGCTTCTCACTGATCAGTTTTAGCCCTCCAGTTGCTTAATGCGCCCTTCTTTCTTGTTTTTAGGAAGCAACTCGCCCTTCTTCACCTACCAGTCTAGTTGTCTTCAGTTTATACTCAGTTACACTTAGTTACATTTAGTTACACTCAGTTACACCTACCAGACTCAGTTTGACTGATGGTTGACAGTTACTTGAGCATTGATGACTCCACTGATGATGATGAAGACTTCCAGTTGTGCTCCGATGACACCAGTTGTGCTCCAATGACACTCCAGTGATCTTTTGATAACTCCATGAAGGCTAATTCAAATTGCCATCTTAGGCATTCGAATTCCTCATGCATTGTATTACTTATTTGTCCATTTGTGATTAATGAATTAGTGTGTGTGAAGTATTTTTGCTTCTATCCGAGTTCTACTGTATTATTATTCTGTTGCTCATTATACTGCATTGATCACTCTTCTTCTATTTTCCTACTTAATCATAATTACTCTTGTGAGGTATACATCATCTCTTAGATTTGCTGTGAGGATTTTCACATGGTATCAGAGCTCCTTTGGATCTATGTTCTATTGCTTCTCTCTTCTTCTATTATTCCTAAATTCTTTCATTGTGAGGTTTACATTATCTCTTTGGATCTTATGTGGGCATTTTCACATGGTATCAGAGCCATTTGAGAGTATATTCTACCTCCATTCTTGAGAGTTTTTTCAGGTATTTTGAAGTTCCAGCAGTTGCAGTAGCAGATTCAGCAGTTTCTATTTGCACTTGTTCTAGCAGTCAAGATAAGCAATTCGAATGTAATACCCCAATTTTGACCCTTAGGAAATATTGGCTTCTAATGTAAATATTGTATACATGCATTGTATGTTCTCTAGCGTGGATCTCAAGGCCAAGGCCTCGCTAGTGTATGTTCGGATTTAATTTAAAACAAGCAAGTATTTAATATTTTGATACCCATGTGCTATTAAGCCATGGAATATTGTAAATTGATGTAAATGTTAATATTTCAATAAAATACCAAAACTGGCTATGGAAGCAACCAATGAAAAGGGGCCATATGTATCCACTAGGGAGTGGTGAGGGGGTTGCGGGGATGAACCATATGCTACCAAATGTCATTGTGAGAACCCATTTAACTTTCCTTGATGACATTTATTTCTGTTGTAAGGAAGTAGTTGAAGATTTTAGTCCATGGCTTCAATGGAGCATGGGCAGCCCAGAAATTCGTATTTGCAGGTATGGGCTTTGTTTTATTGTACCACAAGTCACTTTAACTCATGGGAGTTGCTTCTTCCTCATTCCCATTCGATTGCGGAAGTTACCAGCATCATTTTCCATCCAAAAACGAATTGCCAACAGTGAGAAAAACCAGAAAATGCAACTTTGCAAGAACCTATGTTTTGAAGAGCCAAAAACGCTCATGTTTGGTATTTGACAGTGAAATCCAATGGGGGATCCATAGATTTGAACCTTGGGGCGAATTTGAGAGTATTAGATACCTCGAAATCCATTGGAAAGCCCGGTTTTTATAGGCCAGAATACCAGTGACGGGATTGAGTTATTTGATGAACAGAATTGTGAGAAATCCAATTGTGAATGACTGAGCAGAGGTTGGGTTTGCTTGATAAACCCAGTGAAGGCTAGAATCTCAAGGATTAGCAGCTAGACTTTTCTATGCCACCCTGAAGAGCACTGGAGGGAAGGGACGCCCGAGGGACTGTGAAGCAGAGAAGGGGACCTTCCTTATGTTGGGTGTGGTAGGTAATGTGGGTGCCTTGACTGTTGAATTCCTTTGAGATGCTTGTAGCTCTGTGGATGAGCTCATTGTCTTAGCATTTCCCTCCTTTGTCTATTGTATGCTTGATAAACCCAATTGTGAGTTGGCTTAGCATAGCTGTTGAGAGAAACCATGGTTGTGAGTGAGCCTGTTTAGTTCCTCCTTAGTGGATACACAACCTAGCTTGAGGGTGATCTCTCAGCTGAAAGAATACAAGCTGGACAGAGATCTATGGTTGGGTGGAACGTTGCTCTCACATAGCCAGTTGTTTGGACATCTTCTTCTTCAAGATAAGTGTTTTCTGTGATTTACATTATATGCATTTCTATTTTGTAATGTGTTAATTCGGAATGGTAATTATTTATGTTAATGGAATTGGTATTAAGTCTGTGCATAGCATGAGAATGGGATGGATTCCTTGCCTATTGATTGATCATTTGCTTGAGATAAATATGCTGATGTATGTATGTTGTGTGTGTGCAATTATGTATTTTAATTCCGCTGTGTAATTTAATTGTGCATTTTATTTAAATGAAATTTTTTTTACCGTTATGGCTTTGAGGAAGAATTAGACACCCCATGTTATAGTCATGTTCCCTCCCTTGCATTGGATTTGATGGAAGGGGATGTGACAGAGTGGCATCAGAGCCCAGCTTGCAGCACTAGGTCTGTTTGGGCCAAACTCTAAGTTACAGGCAAGTAACAGAATGGTTTTAATGCAGTATTGGTGAAGTTGGGGTGACATTTTTGATTGGAAAAAATGACAGGGTTAGAGTTCTCAGGTGTGGGAGAGGATCACACCATTGCATAGAGCTCTCCAACAGCTTTCCAACGATACCAGACTCGTTCCATTTGGATAAGGGACGAGGGCGTTATGAACCCTGGAAGTTATAGGAAACGCAGGTGTTTTTGCAGTTTCGGGAACGCGAATTTTCAAAATTTGCGTTTGGATTTCCAAAATCCCGAACCCGCAATTTTTTCGGCTTTCGGGATGTTGGATTTCAGGTTGCGGGAACGCAAAGTTGTGAAATTGCGCGTTTCGGTTTCCGCAATTCCGAACCCACAATTTCGGGTTTCGGGTTGCGGGATGGTTACATCCCCGTGACCGCAACTTGACCCCCTCGAACCCGCAATTTCGAGTTTCGGGTTGTGGGTAGCAGGATGGTTAGATCCCCGTGACCGCAACTTGACCCCCCGAACCCGCAATGTCGGGTTACGGGTTGCGGCTTGTGTGTGGCGGGATTAAAATATATATATATATAGAGAGAGAGAGAGAGAGAGAGCTCGAAAATTGATTTTTGGATTACAGGAGCTTGCGAGGTCAGAATTTGATGAGTTCAGTGGCATTTTGAGGCCTTCGACGGAGGCCATGAATGAACTAGTGAAGATCTCGAGCCGATTACGTTCCGATTTGGCACAAAATTGGAATTAATGGCTTTTACAAATCGGTGTCCCAACGCTTGACAGAAGGTCGGATTGGGCCGAAATTGATATGGGGCAGTCATGGAGTAGGCACGGTGTTAAGTTTGGAGTTTTGGAGCCAAAATCCAAAGGATGTGGAGTTAGGGTGTGCAAGAAGGCCAAAAAACACTATTCTGGGCCACGTTTTGAGAATTTTGAAAAGCTTGTAGTGGTTGAAAATGACCCTATAATTCGGAATCAAGAAAATTACTAAACTCAGCATTTCATATTCTCAATAAATCAGACATATTCCGTTAGACAAATATTTCCTAGAAATGCACCGTTTGGGAAATGGCCATTTTTGGTCCAAAATTTGGAATTTTGGAAAAATGTGAAAAGTGGAAAGTAGTCAAACCCAGAATTTTATAGAAGATGAATGGTGCACCAGAACAGAGATCTGCGAGTTGTTGAACGTTCTTTGTTATATAAAATAACATCGCTCGGTAGAAAAGTTTTTGTGATTCCTCATAGATTTTCTTCCACAGGTGGCTGAAGTTGGCATTCCAGACCAAAATACAACTGTGTAAAAATGTGCAGAATTGGGGTGGAAGTTGTCATTTTTGAAATAACGTAGTTTCCACACCCAAGGTCGGAATGGAGAATAGGGATAGGCATTGGAAAGCCTATCCAGCAGGGAATAAGGGAACACAACTGGAATTTGGATGGGGCCATCATACCTCATAGATATTTAGAACCGAAAAGTGCCAGTGACTGTTTTTGACATATTGTTGACAGTATGGGTAGTTTCCAGAATTGCATGAATGGGCAAAAGAAATGAATGCATAACAGCTATGTGAATTATTCCATGAGTTTGATTGTGTTAAATATTGATGTTTTATATTTCTATATGCATTCCTAATATGTATAACAAATATTTTCATAATGCACGGTGCTTGTAGCTCATAAGATCTAATAATTGTAGCAGAAGTAGCATATAGGAAAAATGGTGACCATAAATGATGCCCAAGATCCTTATGAGCATGAATAAGACGTCTTAGGAGAAAATGTGCATGAAGAGAATGATGAGACGGAATCCAATGGGAGAAGGGAGCAAGTGACTCCTCAGAATTTGGTTGAAACCATGGTGAGCTTCAATGAAAGATTGATGAAGGCTCAAGAAGAACAACATCAACTCAATGCTGCTATCTTGCAAAGTCTCACTGACATGCAGCAGAGGATAAACCTTGGGTCCAACCCAAGCAATGCAGGTGAAGAAGGAAGAGAGGTAGAGAGTCGCTTTAGAGGTTGTTTAAAGAAGAGGACTCCAAGCTTAAGGAAGAGTTCTGTGAGCAAGAAGCATAGAACACCTTCCTCTAGATCTTCTTCCAGCAGATCATGCGAATCCAGAGGTTCTCAAAGAAGTCCAAGGCATGCACCTAAGAGATTTTATGGAAGAAAGAAGTTCAAAGACATCCCATAGGGAGAATTCAGGAAGGCAAGGCCTCCCACATTTGATGGGGAAGGCAAGACTGACCAAGAGGCAAAGGCATGGCTTCTTGGAATGAAGAAATATTTTAGAATTCAAGACTACGCAAGAAATGAGAAAGCCAGAATTTCCGTTTACAGCCTAAATGGCAGAGCTTCAATTTGGTGGGACAACCTCTTGCAAGTGAAAGGGGTCAGTGAAAGGAAGATTAGTTGGGAGAAATTTAAGAAGTACTTCAAGGAAAAATACCTTTCTGCTAGGTATTATGACAGTAAGAGAAAGGAGTTCAATGAACTCAGGTTGGGACAAAAATCTATGGAAGAGCATGTTTATAAATTTTTGGAATTGTTGAGGTATGTGGACTACATTAAAGATGAGAGAGTAAAAATCCAATGCTTTCTCAAGAGTCTACCTCAAAGTTTCAGAGATAGGATTGAATTTGTTAATCCACAAAGTCTTGATGAAGCCATTAGAATGGCAATGCATTGCTATGAGCAGAATAAAGGAAAAACAGAGGTTAACCAAGCATGGAAATGAAATCCAAGAGGGAGGTTTGATCAAAATAAGAGTGGCTTCAAGTCAACATTCAAAGGTCAGCCTAGAACCTTTCCACAAGGGCAACAAGCAAGGAGTGGATTCAAACCAGCAGTAGCAGTAGACAAAGCATCAAAGGGACCACTTTAATGTTGGGGATGTGGAGAAAACCATATGTTGAAGGACTGTCCACATCGGAAGGATAATCCCCGAAGGTTGCACAACTTAAAGGGAGCAGCTACAGTGAAGGACATGGCAAGGGCAGCGCTTCAAATTTATACAGCGTTGGATAATCATCAGGCAGATCATCAATCATCAGTGGTGGAAGTTGAAGGTAAGATTTCTAAGCAATCTATTTTCTGTTTTGATTGATCCAAGATCTACTCATAGTCATGTTTCTCCAAAAGTGGTTGAAGGTTGTTCTCTTAGAAAAGTGAAGCATAATAAATCTTGGCTAGTTCAATTAGCCACAGGGACCAAGAGGAAAGTAAGTGAAGTAGTGGTGGAGTGCTCCATAGAATTGAATGGACTCCACACACATGCAGATTTAAATGTGCTACCTTTAGGATCTTATGATGCCTTGATTGGCATGGATTGGTTGGAAAAACATAGAGCCAAATTGGACTGTTATGAGAAAGCACTTGAATGCATTGATGAAGAGGAAATGCCAAGATTGGTAAGAGGAATTCCCAAGCAAGTTTCAGTAAGGCAAATTTCAGCCCTACAGTTGAAAAAGTTTTATAAGAAGGGTTGTCAATTATATGCAGTTCATATTTTAGATTCGTCAGAGGACAAAGGACCAAGGATTGAAGACTTTCCAATGTTGCAAGAGTTCTAAGATGTATTTCTGGATGAAGTGTCGGGACTAACACCAAAGAGAGATATTGATTTTACCATCAATCTTGTTCCAGGGGCAACACGGAATTCCAAAGCTCCTTATAGAATGAGTACATTGGAGTTGGTAGAGTTGAAGATGCAGCTGCAAGAATTAATGGACAAAAGGTATATCAGACCAAGTGTGTCTTCTTGGGGAGCGCCGGTGTTATTTGTTAAGAAGAAGGATGGGACTCTAAGGTTGTGTATTGATTACAGGAAGCTCAATAAAGTGACAGTAAAGAACAAGTATCCATTGCCAAGGATTAACGACTTGTTTGATCAAATGAAGGAAGCTAAAGTGTTTTCCAAGATTGAATTGAGGTTTGGGTACCATCAAGTGCGGATTAAAGAAGAAGACATTCACAAGACGACTTTAGGAACTAGATATGGTCATTATGAGTTCACTGTGGTGCCATTTGGTCTTACCAATGCACCTGCCACATTCATGTGTCTCATGAATAGTGTATTCAACAAATATTTGGATAAGTTTGTGATTGTGTTCTTGGATGACATTCTTGTCTATTCAAGGAATGAAGAAGAACATGATGAACATCTAAGGATGGTGTTGCAAGTCCTTAGAGAAAATCAGCTGTATGCCAGGTTAAGCAAGTGTGAATTCTATCAAAAGAGGATTCAGTATTTGGGTCATGTCATTTCTGATGATGGCATTCCAGTGGATCCAGAAAAGATTAATGCCATAATGGATTGGTCTACTCCAAAGAATGTTTCAGATGTTAGATATTTTATGGGTCTTGCTGGTTACTACAGAAGGTTTATTGAAGGCTTCTCCAGGATAGCTCATTCGATCACTTCATTGAAAAGAAATAACAACAAGTTTGTATGGTCTGAAAAATGTGAGAAAAGTTTTCAGAAGTTAAAGGAGTTACTTACCAGCGCTCCTGTTTTGAAGATAGCAGATCCAAAGAAGGATTTTGTAGTGTGCACAGATGCTTGCATTGAAGGGTTAGGTGGAGTGCTCATGCAAGAAGGAGTTGTGATTTGCTATGAGTCAAGGAAATTAAAGGAGCATGAAAAGAATTATGCCACACATGACTTAGAATTAGCAGCCATAATGCATGCTCTCAAGATGTGGAGGCATTATTTGATGGGAAGAAGATTCGAGCTTAGAACTAACCACATGAGCTTGAAATACTTGTTTGACCAGCCAAACTTGAATGCTAGGTAAGTTAGATGGATGGAGTTTCTTTGTGAATTTGATTTTGAAATTAAGCATGTGAAAGGGAAAGGGAATAAGGTTGCAGATGCTCTTAGCAGAAAATTTCATGTTGCAGCAGTAAGCGTGTGCAAATCAGATTTGAAGACAAGAGTTCTTGAAGCCCAAAACGGTGAAGAAACTTGCCTTCAAATTAAAGAGAAGTTGCAGCAAGGTAATGTGGATGCAAAGAATGCAGAATATCAGCTTGGTGAAGATGACATCCTCATCTATAAAGATAGATTGTACATTCCAAATTGTGCAGATTTGGAGAAGCTAGTGATGGATGAAATACATCAAATGTCATATTCTGGACACCCAGGGTATCAGAAGACTATGACAGCAGCAAGAAAGCAATACTTTTGGCATGGTATGAAGAAGGACATAGCTGAGTACATTGCTAGATGTCAAAAGAGCCAGTAGGTCAAGGCAGAGCACCAACATTTAGCAGGATTATTGCAGCCCTTACCCATTCCAGAATGGAAGTGGGAAGTGATCTCTATGGATTTTATAACAGGTCTGCCAATGACAGTGAAGAAGCATGATTCAATCATGGTTGCGGTAGACAAGTTGTCAAAGGTAGCTCACTTTATTCCAGTCAAGTCCACTCACAAGGCTAATGACATTGCAAACATCTTCATGAGAGAGATATTCAAGTTGCATGGATTGCCTAAGGCAATAATTTCTGATCGTGATACAAAGTTCATTTCCAATTTTTGGAAGGGATTATTTCAGGAATTGGGAACTAAATTGAATTTTAGTACAACAAATCATCCTCAAATAGATGGACAAACTGAGAGGGTGAATCAGGTTCTTGAAGACATGCTGAGAATATATGTGATGGATAAACCATCCAAGTGGGAGGATTACCTACACTTGGTAGAATTTGCATACAATAATGGACATCATGCATCCTTGGGAATGATTCCATTTGAAGAATTGTATGGCAAGGGATGCAGGACTCCAGTGAATTGGGACAGCCCGGTGAATAGGGTAGTACTTGGACAAGAGATGATCAAGGAAATGGAACAGGAAGTTGCTAAGATTAGGTAGAATTTAAAGGCAGCTCAGGATAGGCAGAAAAGTTATGCAGATTTGAAAAGAGTGCATAAGGAATTTCAGATTAGGGATCATGTTTATTTGAGAGTGAAACCAAGGAAAAGTTCTCTCAAGTTGGGGAGTTGTGCCAAGTTGTCACCAAGATATTATGGGCCATTTGAAGTCCTAGATAAGATAGGGCTAGTTGCATATAGACTTGCATTTTCTGCTAACATAAGAGCTCATAATGTTTTCCATGTATCTTTGCTTAAGAAGTATGTACATGATTCTAATCATATGATTGATTGGAATGTGATACAGGTGGAACCCGAGGGAGAGTTCCAGGTAGAGCCTATGCGCATCCTCGACAAGAAGGTCACTTTGCTCCGGAACAGAGCCATTGGGCAGGTAAAGGTCCAATGGGAGCACCTTAGCCCTGATGAGGCTACATGGGAGCTGGAGGATGCCATGAGAGAGGCATTCCCATTTTTGTTCAGTTTTGAGAACACTGAGGACGGTGTTGTTCTAAGGGGGAGGGGAATTTAATACCCCAATTTTGACCCTTAGAAAATATTGGCTTCTAATGTAAATATTGTATACATGCGTTGTATGTTCCCTAGCGTGGATCTCAAGGCCAAGGCCCCGCTAGTGTATGTTCGGATTTTATTTAAAACAAGCAAGTATTTAATATTTTGATACCCATGTGCTATTAAGCCATGGAATATTGTAAATTGATGTAAATGTTAATATTTCAATAAAATACTAAAACTGGCTATGGAAGCAACCAATGAGAAGGAGCCATGTGTATCTACTAGGGAGTGGTGAGGGGGCTGCGGGGATGAACCATATGCTGCCAAATGTCACTGTGAGAACCCATTTGACTTTCCTTGATGACATTTATTTATGTTGTAAGGAAGTAGTTGAAGATTTCAATCCATGGCTTCAATGGAGCATGGATAGCCCAAAAATTCGTATTTGTAGGTATGGGCTCTGTTTTCTTGTACCACAAGTCACTTTAACTCATGGGAGTTGCTTCTTCTTCATTTCCATTCGATTGTGGAAGTTATCAACATCATTTTCCATCCAAAAACGAATTGCCAACAGTGAGAAAAACCAGAAAACGAAACTTTGCAAGAACCTACGTTTTGAAGAGCAAAAAACGCTCAGATTTGGTATTTGACAGTGAAATCCAATACGGGATCCATAGATATGAACCTTGGGGCGAATTTGAGAGTATTAGATACTCCGAAATCCATTGGAAAACCGAGTTTTTATAGCCTAGAAAACGAGTGACGAGATTGAGTTATTTGATGAACAGAATTGTGAGAAATCCAATTGTGAATGACTGAGCAGAGGTTGGGTTTGCTTGATAAACCCAGTGAAGGCTAGAATCTCAAGGATTAGCAGCTGGACTTTTCTATGCCACCCTGAAGATCACTAGAGGGAAGGGACGCCTGAGGGACTGTGAAGGAGAGAAGGGGACCTTTCTTGTGTTGGGTGTGGTAGGTAATGTGGGTGCCTTGACTGTTGAATTCCTTTGAGATGCCTGTAGCTCTGTGGATGAGCTCACTGGCTTAGCATTGCCCTCCTTTGTTTGTTGTATGCTTGATAAACCTAACTGTGAGTTGGCTTAGCATAGTTGTTGAGAGAAACCATGGCTGTGAGTGATCCTGTTTAGTTCCTCCTTAGTGGATACACAACCCAGCTCGGGGGTGATCTCTCAGCTGAAAGAATACAAGCTGGACAAAGATCTATGGTTGGGTGGAACGTTGCTATCACATAGCTAGTTGTTTGGACAACTTCTTCTTCAAGATAAGTGTTTTATGTGATTTACATTATATGCATTTGTGTTCTATAATGTGTTAATTCGGAATGATAATTATTCATGTTAATGGAATTGGTATTCAGTCTGTGCATAGCATGAGAATGGGATGGATTCCTTGCTTGTTGATGCATCATTTGCTTGAGATAAATATGCTGATGTATGTCTGTTGTGTGTGTGCAATTATGTATTTTAATTCCGCTGTGTAATTTAATTGTGCATTTTATTTAAATGGCAAAACTTTTACCATTATGGCTTTGGGGAAGAATTAGACACCCCATGTTACATTCATGTTCCCTCCCTTGCATTGGATTTGATGGAAGGGGACGTGACAAAATGCTTCTTCTTCTTCTCTTTCTCCTATGATCCTCACTCCATTCAATTACTTCGAATGGAAGGGTAAGATGAAAATACACTTGAAGTCGAGAGGGTTCTCTAGAATAGTTGAGGAAAAAGATGCCATACCACATCAAGCTATAGAGAGAATCAAGCATCTAAATAAAATGGATGAAGCCTTTGGATGCATTTTCCTTCATATGTATGAAGATCTATTGTTTCATGTTGAAGGAATGAAGTCTCCCAATGAGTTATGGACAAAATTGGAGAGTCTCTTTGGCAAACAAGATGGGCTAAGAGGCCACATTCTCGAAAATGAATGGGTTGCCCTTCAACCCAGCAATTTCGAGAGCATCCAAGAATTCTTCTCAAAATTTCACAATTTGAATTTACAATGCAAGCACTGTGGCATCACTAAAAGTGATGAGCAATTGGTACTCTCCGTATTGAGCAAACTTGGATCTCAATTTTCTATCTTTGTATCTAATTTCCATTTTGTTTGAATGCCAATCCCTGGATGGAAGTTTCCCACTTTACAAGACTTTGCTGCAGCCCTCACTCAAGAAGAGTTCAAATTGATTCAAATGGGTGCCATCAAAACCTCCAAAGATCTATCTCTTATAGCTGGTGAAGCAAGTGGAGTGAATGCAAAAGGGAGGCAAAGAGACAAAGACAAGAAGCCATCAAAATCCAAGATTGACAAACAAAAGAGACCAAAATTTTCCTACTGCAAGAGAGGAAACCATCCCAAGAAACCTTGCATGCACAAGAAAATTGATCTTCTAACCAAGCTTCTTGAACAAAACAAAATTATTGTTCCAAAAGAAGCAAAGATGTTTGATTCTGGAAGTGGATTTGATGATTTCCATGCATTGATGGCTGGTTTTTCAAAAACAAAATCCCTCCTCATAGATTCTGAAGCCTCCAACCACATGATTGCCTCTGAAGAATCCTTCTCCTCCTTGGATCTCCAACATGGGCTACCATTCACATGGGAGACAACTCTTAGATTTTTTCCAAAGGATTGGGTATAGTTCATATGGAGCATGGTAAGTTCAAAAATGTCTTATTTGTTCCTTCTCTAACAACTAATTTGTTGTCAGTATATCAAATGACTCATACAGGATCACCAAAGCAAGTAATTTTTGGTCCAAACACAGTAGAGATTACATAAATCTCCATTGGAAAGGTTATAGCGAATGGAATTGCTAATCATGCCTCAAAGGCATATGAGTTCTCACACTTCAAGCCTTTCTCTCCGACTATTCCTTCAGATTCTGATGAAGATCACAGTGACTCCTCTTCCAATGAAGAAGAAGATCAAGATTTTGATGTTGAGATCATGGTTCAAGAAGATTCAAATCCAAAACCAACACCTATTCTCAGTCCAGATTCGAGGTCAATATGGGCTCACACAGTCTTTGCTACTACTGAGAACACAGTTGATGACTTATTTGTTCACAGAACTACTAGACTTCAGCATCATGCCAACCTTGCATTATGCCATCCACCTCTCCATGAGAGATGCATCATCCATGAGAGATGCAGCATGATGATGGGGTTCTCTCTTCCATCTCTTGGAAAGACTCCTCATGTTCCATTTGCTCCAGTTACAGAAAGAGTTCCTGAAAGACTTGCTTCATCCAACACATTCTCCACACAGTGGGAGGCATATCAAGAGACTAGATCCAGATCTAGCTTCTACTTTGACTTCCTACAAGGGATCAACTTGCCAAGTCTTTTGCAAAAGTTTTCACTGATGAAAGCTTCTTTATTTTCTGCACAGTGTGATGGTTCTTTGAGTTATTTACTGTTCTTTTGAGAGGGGGTATTTTTCCCATGAGGTTTTCCCCATTTCCCCGGTTTATGGGCAGTTCTTTATTTTTCTATCATCTCTTTGATTGTATGGATGACCTTTGGTCCTAGTTACCAGGTCCCAGGATGGATCAAGGGGGGGTGTTAGGATATTCCTATAATCCATCATAGTCCTTCTAGCATTTATGTCATTTTCATTTTCAGTCATGCATGCAAAATTAGGGTTTGCATGCATTCCAGTTATCAGTCCAACACCTAGCCCTCAGTTAGCCAACCCCCGAGAGCTTCTCACTAATCAGTTTTAGCCCTCTAGTTGCTTAATGTGCCCTTCTTCCTTGTTTTTAGGAAGCAACTCGCCCTTCTTCACCTACCAGTCCAATTGTCTTCAGTTTATACTCAGTTACACTTAGTTACACTCAGTTACATTCAGTTACACCTACCAGACTCAGTTTGACTGATGGTTGACAGTTACTTGAGCATTAATGACTCCACTGATGATGATGAAGACTTCCAGTTGTGCTCCGATGACACTCCAGTGATCTTTTGATCACTCCATGAAGGCTAATTCGAATTGCCACCTTAGGCATTCGAATTCCTCATGCATTGTATTATTTATTTGTCCATTTGTGATTAATGAATTAGTGTGTGTGAAGTATTTTTGCTTCTATCCGAGTTCTACTGTATTATTATTCTGTTGCTTATTATATTGCATTGATTACTCTTCTTCTATTTTCCTGCTTAATCATAATTACTCTTGTGAGGTATACATCATCTCTTAGATCTGCTGTGAGGATTTTCACATATACCATAGTAATCACACACCAAAGACCAAGTAATTCAGCTTTGGTGTTGGTCCCTCTACCACAGTTCATCTTAAGAGTGAAAAAATGTTCTTTGTTGATATATATTACTCCCCCCACTGCACATAATCCATCAACTGTCAATCCATCAAGAAAAGCAATCGGCCTATGATGAGGAATTTTGAAAGTACCAAGCTGTCTTATGCCATCTTGAACTGTATTAGAACTGTAATCTTTTATTAAAGCCAGAATTTTGTTATAAGAATAAAACATGCTGGGAGTTTTGTCTTCAAATAATGCTTTATTTCTAGACCACCAGATATGCCAGGAAATCAACGTAGGTAGAAATGGAAAACTCCTGTAACACCTCATGTGCCACTTGTGAACATTTACTACAAACAAATCCGTGTCCCAATGTTGATCAAGTTTAAGATGATTAATGATACTGTACCACAGTCTTCTGGAGAACACACATTCCGCCAGGATATGTTGGGTAGATTCATAATTGTTCCTGCATAGAAAACAAATAATTGGGCCAACCCAACCTCTTTTTGTAAAATTTTCCCAAGTTTTCAGACCACCTTGTAATGCATGCCACATAAAGCACTGAATCTTCAATGGTATTTTCCATTTCCAAAGTATATTGTACCACCATTTTGCAGGATAAATACCTTGATGACTGATACTAGCCTTATATGCTAGGTTAGTTGTTACCATACCTGTAGCTTTGCTTTTTGTCCAAATTAAGCTATCATTTTCCAAAGACAGTCTACAACCAACAGAGTTAAGTTTAATGGTATACCGAGACCATTCAATAGAAACATTATCACTAAATCCCATTTCCATTGCAGTAAGCTAATACATTTGATTATTTCTAGGATTGACTCACTTAATCTTATTGAGAGTAGCATAATCAAAATGATGTAGAGTGTTGATGATCTCATTGGATAGAGTATTTTATTCATCCATTCCCACAATTGGATCAATGCCTACCAATACATTTTTTCCATTTCCTACCTTCCAAGATAAATATTTTGCCAACATATTATAAACTTTGATGAATCCATCCCAAATAAGAGAGGCTCCCTTGATCTTCTTATTTGGATTCCTAATCCAATTTAGCACATCATCCTTGATATATTTGACCTTGAGCAGACTAGTCCACAGTGTGGGCCCAAAGAGTCCCCTCCAAAAACTTGTCATTCTGAGAGCACAACTGAACAGAGACAGATTCCTGATCCCCCACTCACCACTACTTTCAGGACGAGAAATATTCTCCCATATAGTCATAACCATGCTGCCATTTGTCGTACCACCTGTCCATAGAAAATTAAAGAATAATTTTCTCAAGCAATTTATGATATAACATGGGATCTGCAAAAGAGAAAACAAGTATACAGGGATACATGTAAGAACATATTTTACCAATGTAAGCCTCCCACCAATGGACAGTAGTCTGAAGGTCCAGTGATTGATTTTTTTTTCTACCTTCTCAATAAGCCACAACCAGTCATTCCTCCTATAAGCACAAGGCTTAAGAAAATATCCAAGGTATTTAAACCCATCCTCCAGGTGGCATAAATTATAAGGCAACAATCTTTTGAATACATCTAGTTTGTTGTTCGCGATCCCAAAATGACAGATATTATACTTTCTCTTGTTTACCAACATGCCCGAGGCATCACATAAATCCTTAATGATAAGGTTGTAGTACTGCCATTCCACCTTTGAGTCTGATCCAGGTAATAGAACATCATCAACGAAAAGGGAATGGGTATGTGACAGTTCATCATAAAAATATATACCTTTGATATTTCCATCTGCTTTGGCAAACCCAATCAACCTACTAAGTCCCTCAATCATCAGTAGAAAGATTAATGGTGACAATGGACAACCTTGCCGAACCCCTCTAGAGATTTTAAAAAATCCTGATGGTGCTCCATTAACCAAAACAACTATGTTAGCAGTAGTAACACAGGCCATAATCCAACATTGAACTAGTGGAGGCATACTTATCTGGATAAGTATCAATCGTAAGAAACCCCAGTCAATTCTGTCATATGCCTTTTCAAGATCAATCTTTAGCAATAATGCTTCCTTCTTCTGCAATTTCATTGTGTGGATGACCTCCTAGGTGATACCAATGGCATCTAGTATCTGTCTATCTTGCAAGAAACCGAACTGCTCCCCAGAGATGCATCGAGACAATATAGGCTTTAATCTGACTGCAATAATCTTGGATATAATTTTATACGCTAAGTTGCACAATGCTATTGACCTGGATTCTCCGAAGGAGGCAGGCTTACCAGTCTTTGGTATTAATGTCAAGAAAGTATAATTAAGGCCATTGGATATATAACCCTCCACACAATAGAACTCAACCATCTCCAATATATCATTTCCCATGACATCAAAAAATTCAAGAAATAATTCCACTATCCAGCCATCTGGGCCAGAACTCTTGTCCTCGGCGAACCCCTTCAAAATCTCTTCAATTTCCTGTATAGTGACTTCTTTGCCCAATTCTGTAGCTTCATTCTCATCCACAAAGACTGGATAATTCCTGGCCACCTTTAATTAAGTAAGTAGATTGTTATAGCCAGGATCAGTGTATGCATCACTGAAATGCTCTTTAGTAGCAAGTAGTAGCCCATCCAATCCTGAAACTACATTTCCAGTTGCATCAGATAGATCCCAAATATTATTAGTGTTTTTCTTATGAGTAGCATAAGCATGGAAGAATTTAGTATTCCTATCCCCAACACTTATCCATATAGCCCTGCTCTTCAGCCTCCACTCCATTTCCTCTTGGATAAGTAATTCCTCCTTATTCTTTTCAAGTTCCTTAACTTTCTCACTGATTTCATCTTCACATGCACCCTTTATGTTCAATAAAGTCATCTCCTGAATATGATGTTCCAATTCATTAAGATCTAAAAGATCAATTTTCTGTTTGGCCTTAATCCACTTCGATACAATCTCCTTTAATCTGCGCAATTTTGCAACAAGGGAGTCCATAGGGTTCATCTCTAGATCCCTTCCTTCTCTTTCCCAGAATGTTCTAACCATTGTGTGGAAGTCCCCATTCCTCAGCCACGCACTATTAAACTTGAAGGGATATTTTATTTTTCAAAGAGTGTCATCAAACTGAAAATATACAGGCCAGTGATCTAAGAATTTGGATTCTCCTATCCATGACCTGTTCCTTCCCCAAAGATTAATAAGATCATATTTAACCAAATCGATCCAATCTTTTAAAGATACCCTCACAACCATCCCGACCATTGGTCCAAGTCGACATGAGTGTACCTAGGACAATAACCACCAGTCCATAAGTATCCAAAAAAGTGTTGAAAAAACTAGCCATATCATCCATTCTAGCATGAGTTCCCCAAATTTCACCAGCACTTCTAGTAAAATTCATATCTCCCGCAATAATAAGATGCGTGTTGTTAAGAATACCAGAATTTCCCAAAGATTTCCAGAAAGGTCCTCTGTCTCTATAAGGACCATACAAGTTTAAAACTGAGATAAGGAGGTTAGATACAGTGTAAATTCCATCTAGGAAAATCCCCCACTTAGTTTTGAAGGCCAGAAAGTTGAAGAAATTAGGGGTCCACCCCACCAAGAGACCACCATACATACCCGCAGTATTGGTAGCAGGGAATTCCCAACCTGGGAGAATGGTTGCAAGTTTTTTAATCGCCAAAACATCGACACACATGGTTTCCTGTAGCAAAATCAAGGTAGGACTAATAGCTTTGAATAAATGGATTAAGGCCCTAGTCCTAGAGACTTTTCCCAAACCCCTAATGTTGAGTGAGAGCATTATCATTTAGAAAACTCCTTCTGAGGCGAAATTGATCTAAGGGCATCTTCAGTAACAAAGGAAGGTTCAGTACAAGTTTTGGCATTACACTCAGTAATTCTAACTGATACAGGAATATAATTGTCACCTTCAGTCAACCCCAGACTCCCCAGTTTCCTATGACATTTCCGAATAGTGACAATGGCAAATCTATTAGTAGATATAGGTTTAACACAGGGCTTGTTCGAAGGGTTCTTAGAAAATATAGTCAGTGGAGAAAGCAAATCAGAAGGTTCATTATTCACCACCACTTTATTTTGTATAGAGCCCAAAACATCTTCTGCCTCCTTATCCAAATCAATAGGAGATACTATAGACCCACCTACTTCAACAGGTACAGGGTTGGCACAGGGTAAATTATTCCGGATGACTGAAGACTTAAAACAGAGTTCATAGGAGGATTTAGGGACTCCATGAGTGCAAACATCAATTCTAGAAACCCTAGCATAGTCTGGTGAATAACCCAGGTTTAACTTTACTTGACCCTTTGAAATACATCTATCAAGCGATTCTTCTACATTAAGATAGAAATCAAGTTCATCTTTCATGACATCTTTATACGAGGTAGTAGTTTGGATGTGTTCTTACCCATATAATGTTTTTCTGGGGTATTGCCAACCTCCCAAGAGCGCCCATTATCCAGAATAGGCTCATCCTTATCCTCAAAGCCATGACCTGCTACAATCTTCTGTAATAGATTAGGACAAAGATCCAAAACATGCCTAGTCTCTCTACACTTATAACAACGGAACGACATCCTGAAGTAATCCAGTCTCTGTAGATATTTAATTTTACCCCAAATAATTTCAACTTCAGCAAGGAGTACCTTAACCAGGTCTAGTTCTACCATCACCCTCGCCACCCTTCTATCCACATCGTACAGGGATTTTTTGACTGAGCGGACAAAGGTTCCAAATTGATTTGCAAGACCGATGAGTATGTTCTTAGTCCAGAGAGCGATTGGTAGCCCTGGTAGGAGCATCCACAAGTGCATGCGAGTCTGTTGTTCTCTCACCGGTTCGAACGCGATATTTTTAGCCAGAATAGGCTTGATTCTGTCAGAAATAATCTTTGTAATAACTTTATATAACAGGTTGCATAATGATATGGACCTATGATCATTAAAGGATTTCGTCTTATCCTTTTTAAGAATTAACGCAATGACAATTCCATTCATATTTCCAAGAACATATCCCAACCTTTTCGACTCCTCCACTGCTTCCATAAGGTCCATCTCCAACAAATCAAATAAATGAAGGAAGAACTCCATTGTCCATCCATCTGGACCAGGGATTTTTTCCTTAGAAAAATTATTTAATACATTCTTTACCTCCTTTGATTTTATAGCTGTGCCAATTTTAAGCCCATATTCAGTGCTAAAAAACCTAGGATATTATTCAAGAACACTCATCTGATTTGCCACATTATGATTTTTATTCTACTAATAAATATCCTTGAAGAAAGAGACAAATTCTTTTTTCTAAAGAGTATTGATCACTCACAATTTCACCATCTCTATTCTACAAGTCCCAAATGGTATTAACGTTTCTTCTTTGATTATCTTAGCAATGGAAGAACTTAGTATTATTATCACCTTGAGAAAACCATATGGCACAACTTTTAAGTCTCCAAGTTTCTTCATCCTTCCTTATAATTCTTTCCTTCTTAGCTTCAAGATTAATTAATATTTCTTTCCTAGTAGCAGAGAAGAAACCATCATCCATCAAAATTTACCGTTCTTCAATATCTTTTTCAATCTGTAACATCTCTCTTTTATTTGCCCTCTTTTTCTCTCTGTCCCATTTAGAGACATCCTTTTGTAGTAACATAAGTCTTCACTAACCGCAACATCGGAAGCAGATGACCAATTTGAGAATAAGAGACCCAATTAGATTTAACCATTTCGCATAAATCCAGCTCCTCCAGCCACGTATGATTGAATTTAAATGGATAATGAGATCTTTTATACTCAAAATCCAGTAGAAGGAAAATGGGTTTGTTATCTAAAACCCCTGTAAAAACAACCCAAAATCTAAATCTCTCTATAAAATCAAATAATCCTTTAACCATCATAAACCAGTTAATCCTCTTAGCAACACCCACCTTACCAATATGTAACTATTCACCCATTCCACTCTCCTCCTTTATCATTTAATTTAAATTGAGCATTTCTTTCTCCCATTGACGATTCCACTCTCCTCCTTTTCCATCTAATTTAAATTGAGTAGTTTTTTTTGGTTGTATTGAAACATTTATTGTAAATATAATTATTTTTTTTCATTTTTTAATTTATAGATTTTAAAAATTCTTAAATAAATAAAAATAAAAATATTTTATTTTATTATTTTAAATAAATTTTTACATATAATTTATGTTGGGTTTACTATTATTTGCTTTTAACATTTATAAAATAAAAATTAAATATAAAAAAATATAACAACCTAATAAAAAAGAAAGAAAGGAAATGTATATACTAATGTTCAAGTCATGTCTCATTATATATTCTAATTTAATAATGTCCACATTTTTTACTAAGTATTGGTTTGTGTACGTGATGCTCACTAGGTCTAATTTGTGTAGGGTATTGTTTGCCTTTGAAATTTACATACTCACTAGAGCACGATAAATAAGAGAAAATTATAAGATGCCAAAAGATTTTAAACTAGAGTTACAACTCCAAAATTCTAGTAAGCACTCAAAATGGTTATGGATACTTGGGAGGCACTATACACTAATAACCTTTGTAATTGAAATTGGAAGAAGAAATCCAAATGTGCATCATCCACACCTAAGAATAAATCATTTCACCTAACTATTGTTCAAAAACATTTCATATAAATTTTTTTGAGCAAATACAGATTCTTGCTTTCAAAACAACTTATCATAACTTTTACTTTAAGAAAATAGAGGTGCATAATACGCTCCTACACTAGGAAAAAATTAAATAAATATGATTGTATTAATGAACAACATAGAAACATACAATCATTAAATAATGATTTAATGGGGAAAACATTTTTAGGATGAAAAAACCCACACTCCAAATCAGGATCAATGTATTATTCAACAACTAACAAATGCTCTTTCAACATGGGTGTTCGACATCATAAATATTCAAGAGAAATTTCAAGAACATAAGAAAATAGTAAGTTTAAAAACTCCCATGTTACCTCCAACCCAAGCACTCAATAAATAGGCATAACAAAACCATAAACCCTTTATGGTTTTTCAATTCTACATGTTAGAAACAATGAGAAATTAATTGACAACTATTATTGCTCAACTTTAATTGCTTACTAGTAAACATTCATTATGTGCTACTACTCAACATTTATCGCATGCTACTAAATAGAATTTATTACTTGCTAGTGCTCAACATTCATTGAGATAATTGTTCTTCTACAAAACTACAAGGTGTATGGCACACCTATCCCAACATTCTACCAATTGTCATGTACCTTTCGAGATTCTAAGAGAGAATGCATCAAATTGTGAGTTAAATGCTAAGGTCCATAACGCCCATAGGCTCATAAGACCATTTGAATTTACTCGTGCTTATTGGTTTTTTCAATGCATCTAAATCATTATAGAAAGTGTCAATTTTCTCCCATATCACCTATCCATCCTCTCCAATGTTTCAAATGAAATGGTAATGGATATCAATATGCTTTGTTTTTTAATGAAAGGTTGGGTTCTTAGGAAAACAAATGGTTGTTAATTGTTATCACAGTGAATTGTAATAACGAACTATAATTATACCTGTTGGTTTCCTTTTTTGTCAAGTGGAACTTCTTAAAGTTCGAGGTGGAGTTTCTACCTCCTCTTCCAAACTCTATGAACCCTCCTCATCAAGTCCATCATGAACTTCTTGTTAGTTTTATGTATCATTTTTCATAGTCTTTGGTGGTAATTGAACAACTGACTTCTTCTCATCCTCTTTTGGTAGCACCATTGTGGGAGAAAACTTACCTATTTGAAAATAACAATTATTTTATACAAAAATTTCCAAGCTACATGATCCCAAGAATTGTACCCTTTCATAGCTAATGAAGATACACTTTGTTTCCTAGTTATCCAATGTCATCCACTTCTCCCTAGGTACATGAGCAAATGCCTCACAATAAAAAAACACAAAGACAGTTTAAAGTGAAGGATTCTTATCCATCCTGGCCTCCATAAGGATCTTATAAACAAGAGCTTATGTGGGAGGCTATTTAATCAGTTAACATGCAGTAGCAAAGGCTTTTCCTAGAACAATGTTCTTCTTTAATCCAACTCCACTAAGCATAATCCTAAATCCTTCCATCAACAACATGTTCATCTATTGTGCAACTCCATTCTACTTAGCGGTATATACATAGTTTCCTTATATATTTCAATGCCATTCTCCTTACAAAAAATATCACACTCTACAGAACAAAAATTACTGCCATTATGAGTCCTCAACAACTCAATCTTCCTACTAATTTGAGTTTCCAAGAGAGCTTTAAACCCCTTAAACCAAAAGAATGCCTCGAGTTTAGCTCTGAGAAAATATTGAACTTTAACATGACCAAATACAATAGAATGAATTAAGTCTAATAACCTAGAATATTTGTGAGAACTTTAACAAAATTGAACATGGTTTTAATTTCCATATATACAATGCTTGCAAAAATCAAATTCAAGAGCATAATCATTCAATCTATCAACAATATTTTTGTTTTTCAAGGTCCATAATCACTTCTCACTTATATGGCTCAATATCTAGTGCCAAAGCATTTCCTTTTCTGGACGGAAATTTCTTTCTAAAGGAAGAACTCGTTTAAGTGCCTAAAAAGCATGGCCATCTGAAGTAGATACATGTTCTAACTATGAAGGTGTGGATTCTATAGATCTCTTTGCTATATAAATTGAAGGATTATTACACTAAATGGTACAGACATTAAGTTGGAACATAGTTCCCACAAAAACACCCTTTGTGAGCACCGTAGCTCCTCAAGCTATCTTATACCTTTTGTCATATAAAATAACTTGCGCATCCACATCATTATGTTTTCTCATTGATAGTAGTTTTCGTGCCAAACCCAAAATCCGAAAAATCCACTAATCCCTTCACTATATCATCAAGGAATTTGATCAAGACTCTACCATATACAACTCTACCACGGGAAACTATGCTAAGAGGAGACTCATCACAGAGGCATGCCATCCCACTATCATATTTCCCATACACTAAACACTAGTGTTGTTGGGAATTCATATGGAAGAATCTCCAGAGCCTATCAATTATGCACTTTGGCCTGCATGGGTTGCCAAAGCTACAAGAAATGCATCTCCATCATCCTTATGAGAAGAAATTTTAGACTCGTTATCAAAATCATTCTTTTCCTTATTCATCTTAAATTCTCTTCCTTGTAGTCTCTTTTGAAATTCTCTACCTTGTTGTAGTTCCAACATTTTGCTTTGGACTCTCCAAAGTACTTAGGTCTCCAAAAGGATTTTTATCTACAATTTTCTTTCATCTTTCCTTTCTCTTTTTCAACGAACAAGCAAGGACTCACTAGTCGAACCAACATATTTTCCCATGACCTCCTTTGAGAGTAAAGAAACCATGACCTCATGAAGCATTAGTTCTTTACAGTGCTTCTAATGGTAAGTACTAGGTCATCCCATGAATCTACAAAGGACACAAAAATATCATAAAATGATAATGTTCATTAATGATCAATCCCACTAAGACATTCAGATGCTAGTCTACAAAATCACCACCACCCATTCTCAAGGAAAACAATACTTTTCACAGAAAATATTTAATAACCTGTTCTTTATTTTATGGCATTAATTGCAAATTTGAAGAACATAACCAAAAATTTCCAAGCCACATTATCCCAAGAATTGTACCCTTTCATAGCTAATGAAGATACACTTTGTTTCCTAGTTATCCAATGCCATCCACTTCTCCTTAGGTACATGAGAAAATGCCTCCAATATTTGCTAGAACATAACCAAGTACTCCAATATTACCCACTTGTCCTCTTTTGTACCAACAAGTTTAGTTCCAAACACTACGACCCATAGATCTCAATCTATGAGTAAATCGTTCATCTTGAGCTTCAATCATGCTCAAAGTTGGTGCCATTAAAATTCTCCATTTATAATTTACATGTGCTCATCATTTTTTTGTAACAAAATTTCCTTTCTCACAAGCTTCAACTTAAACCAAGATTCGATTAAAAAACCTTGTCCCTAATACCTTGGATCCTAGGTGATCAAATTTTGATACCAAATGAAAGGAAGCATATGTTTGGAATATGCTTCCTACACTAATAAATGAGAAAAAAATATGCAATAAACTAAATAAACATAGTTGCACTAATAAACTACACATAAACAAAGAACCATTAAACAATGTTTTTCTAAGGAAAAACATTTGAGAGGAAAAACCCACTCTCCAAAGAAAATGGATACAATACATTATAGAGTTTCTATGCTTTCAACAATTAATTAGCCAAGTGTTACTTCTAACCATTAATTATGTGTAAATACTTAACTTCTATTAACTACTAGTGTTAAAGAGTCATTGAAATAATTCTCTACACATAATTACAAAGTATATAACAAAGTAGGAGGTCATAGGTTCAAATCAGTAGGGGGTAAGGTACGTATACGTCATGGCTCACCACAGGCGGTTCCTTGTCCCACAAACAAGGGGGTCTCATACACCAAATTGGTGTATGGCTTGGGTGTGACCTTTAAAATAGATTATTATTATTATTAACAATTGTAGGTGGGTTGGTAAAAAGTGGTGGGTAAGTCTCCATAAGTCACACTTCAATTCATGTCTATCACAAGTTGAGAATGAGAACCATCTTAAAAAAAGGCTGAACTTGGAGCATCCAAATCTTGCTTTGAGTACCTCTCATAATGAGCAGCTTACAAAATATATATCATACCTTTCCCAAAGTTGCCCCTCTCCTTATAAGCAGATTACAAAATATACAACATACCTTTCCCTACATTTTCCCTCTCCATTATATCTTCAAAAATCGCTCTAAAAGATCTCAACTGAAACAAAACTTTCCCTGAAGTAACTCTAACACCACCATATCATAGAATAAGTAAAATATAATCTACAGCACAATGAAGGAACTCTAACACCATATCATAGAATAAGTAAACTATAATCTATAAATGCTTTGGCACTATCTATTTGGTTGGATCAGACTATGTTTCTTCTCAGTCTTTGTCCTCAGACATCTATCATCTATATTTATACACAATACTATGGTGGATTCACTTTCCGGCAATATTATGGTGGATTCACTTTCCGGCAATGGTCTTGTGTCATCTGTAGGAAGGATTTATTATGAGATCCTGGAGGGCTCCATATCTCCTTCTTGGGGTTTTTGGAACATTTTTGCTGTTTAATGTTATTTTCTACTTTTTGCTGGCGACTGTTCTACTGGACTCGGACCTGTTTGTATCCACTCAGATTTATTTTGATTCTATCATTTAAGTAAACTATAATCTACAGCACAATGAAGGAACGTATGCATACTAAGTAAACATTGTAACACTGATATATTGCCCCAAGTCGATTCCACAGAAAGGACTACGGATTTCTAAACAGACTCGAACTTCGAAGGACACGCTGTCCGAGAGTCCGCTGTCAAAATAGTCTAAACAAAGAGGACTGCTGTGGATAACTTTTTATAATACTCAGTTTAATTAACGAATGCAAAGACTCTTTTCAACCATGTAAAGAAACTACAGAAAACAAAATAAATAGAAGCAGCCATGATTTCATCTTACTACTAATCTATTTTACAAAAAGAAATGCATGTCACTTCAGCAGTCACTTTATGCATGATTTTGCAGCTTACTGCCCCATGACAGTCTGTTCGTTGCGCTGCCAAAGCTGAAAAGCTCAGAGATATTTAAACCCTCGAGGGTGCATAGTTCCAATTTCCCACCAGTTAAACCAGAGAGGATTGTACCTGTATCCGGGAATTAAGATCAATAATAGTAGCAATATAAGTTGTGAGATATGTTTGAGTCAAAACAAAGACTCGATTCAATTCATTACAGAGGATATCAATTATTCACAACGGGAAGTGTTTATAATTTGTGGTCTATGAAGATTTATAGGCCACCAGGTAAGGGTTACGGGATTTCTTATTATCTATGCTTTAGCTACCAGTTATCACATATAAATTGGGATATGCTTTAGCTACCAGCAATTATCAATTGTTTCATCGTCATACAATCTAGGAAAAACATATGGGCTGGCACAACAAGTTAAATACCACTAATTGCCTGTTATCTATACTTTAGCTACCAGTTATCACATATAAACTGAAATATTTATATATATATTTTTTATAGCTGTTTATTTCAAATTTGCAATTAATACCATAAAATAAATCTCCATTTGTATCGTCCTCCTAATATAGGAAAAGCATAGGCTCTAAACCACTCCAAATTCTAAAATATAAACACCTATCCATGTAACAAGTACCAAGTGATATATGAAAACTTTCCTACTTATAAATTTGTGAAATAAAGATTTCTAAGATTATTCACAGATAGTTTAAATATCATATGATTTGAAATTTTTAGAATTGTAATTACTCGAATTTAACTATATAATATTTTGTTTAAACTCTAATTTTTTATTATTTAAATCATATTTTTAAATACTTAAATAAATACAACTCTTTTATGTAAATTGTCGTGAATGTCATCAACCAATACATACAACATAAGTAACTATTTTAATAGATACTAACAATATAATAGAAAAATTCAATTCATAACATATTTCTATTTCTAATTATAACAAATGTGTCAAGTTCAAAGTAATCTATTAATACCCTTTTTGTATTTTTCCTATTAAAAAAAATATGATACTCAGTTCAAAGCAATCCAACAATACCACAAAATATCCACCAAGATAATGGCCTTATTTATCATCTTAAAATTAGAAAATGAGAACAAAGCTAGGGCCCACTGGTTTTGTCTGTGAAGTCACTGTTCATGAGCACATTTTCCTTCCATAGTTATCCATTTCCATTTCCAATTGACTATCTATTGTACTAATAATCTCCACCTATTTGGAAACGACTTTTCCGTGTAACTAAAGAATGCTCAAATTGTTTGTCCAGATTCAACCTCCATCTTGAATTTTACTGATATGACATTGATCTTTTTTCTTCTACGAAATAATATTATATTTTTTTTTTTTAGGTTTTCAAAGCTCTACCAGATTTCTGCATGGTGGCGGCCAAGGTTTGGTCCTATAGCATCCAAAGGTCTTAGGCCTCTTCTTTACTTGCCCCTATAGCATCCAAAGGTCTTACGCCTCTTCTTTAAGTTTTTGTTTACATAATCTTACTTATTAAACTCATTCATCAAACTCTATAACATTATATCATATTTAAAATATTAATTATTATGAATACTTTAAATCTGATTTATATCCAATTATGTTACTGCCAATTATCAACAAATTGTAGACAATTATATATATATATATGAAGAAATATTTGAAAATTTTAGAACTAAATAATATAAAAATTATTTTAATTATAAAAACAAATTATTTTACTTATAAAAAACTTAAAATTAAATTAATTTTATTAAGGTGAAACATTTTTTTTTTTTTTATTTTAGAAATTGTTTTTACATAAAAGAGTTTGATCTATATGCATATTTAATAGATTTATAATTAAATTGTTTTATGTTAATTATTTTATAATAATGATCTATTTTTTTGTTTTATTTTTTATTTTATGTGGTTCATGTCTCTATTTGAAAAAAAAAAAGTTCAATTAATAACCAAACATATCATTTATGGTAATCTATTTTTAATATTTAATTTTTATTTAAATCATTTTTTTTATGATTATGAATGTATTTAATTACTCTCTTACATTATTAACAAATGTATCATATCAAATTTTATTACCTACAAACAATAAAGAAAAAATGTAAATAGAAGTTCCAAAGAATTTTCCTCATAGATAATAACTTTGATTATTCTTAATTTTTTATTTTTTATTTTTATAAAATATAATATTGGATTAGGATGATGATGAATGTTAAATTTTCTTTACTATTAACTTGAAAAAGTTAATATAAATTTATTTCATAATTGTATTTATGTTTGTAGAATTTAATATTCATCATTTTTAATTATAAAGCTATATTATATTTAATTTTGTTTTAAAAATTTAGTAGTCTAGGTGGATGAGATGTGCCATAACATATATATATATATATATATATATATATATATATATTCACAATTAAAAAAAAAATATGTATTTAATGAGACAAACTAAATATAATTATTAAATAGATATATGTACATTTAATTAGACAAACTAAATATATAATTATTAAATAGATCGATGTTTTAAATTTATGGTAAAATATTAAAAAGATTTCTTTAATACAATAATTAGTAAAAGTAAAATAAAATAATAATAATAATAATAATAATAATAATAATAATAATAATAATAATAATAGTGGTGATAATGATGATGATGTTTTAAAACCTTAATAAAAATGAAAAACTAAAAAAAGACAACTATAATAAAATAAACTAGTAAAAGTAAAATAAAGTAATAATAATAATCTTTGAAAATCTTAATAAAAATGAAAAGCTAAAAGAAGATGACTATAATAAAATAAACTAGTAGATATCCATTTTAACTCTAAATCTATCAAACAACATTTAAGTACAAAGGTTTGTAGAGATTTAAACTCTTTTTAAATGGATTTATGCTCATATTAATTTTTTATTTAAGCGTACATGTTTGTTTTATGTGGCATGTCTCATCTATGTAAGCTCACCTCAAACAAACTACCAATTCATCTTAACACCTCTTTCATAACTAGACTTCCAAAATGTACATAAAATATTTTCACCATCTTTTCCATTAATGAAAACAAATATTTAAGCTAAACCATAGCCCCAAAATTCCTTTAAGTAAAAACTAAAGCACCACTAAACCATAATGACCTTTCCAATTACAATCATGTACCTTAATCACATTGCCAAACTATAATCACCTTTCCAATTACAATCATACCTAAATCACATTGCCAAATATATGTAACCACAGGTCTACAATGCATATCTAAGAAGCAATGGTTTCACATAAACTCTTCTCATAAAATTCTTTTAGTCTCTTGTTCTCAAAACAACTAACCACGAATTTACTTTTCATTTAATGACACAGCAATTTTTTCTTTATCATAATCTCTTTTCTTTTTAATAAATTTTGAAAATTCTAAATCATATTAGCAAGTCTTCATAATCATAACATTTCATAGCATATTCTTCCTATCTCTCGAAAACAATTAGTCACAACTTTTAATTTAATAGTACAATAATTGTTTTCTTCATCATAATCTATTAATCTCCAATAAATTTTGAAAAATTGCAATTTTAATAATTCTTCACATTCATAAGTCTACCTAGTATATAATAGATATTGTTAAAGCACTCTTTGTATAAAGTCACTGGTTTGAAACTTAATAATTTCTAGCTTTAAAAAAAATGTCTTCTCATTCATAAGTGGAGAAAGCAACCATCTTAAAAAAAGCTGAACTTGGAGCATCCAAATCTTGCTTTGAGTACCTTTCATAATGAGCAGCTTACAAAATATATATCATACATTTCCCAAAGTTGCCCCTCTCCTTATAAGCAGATTACAAAATATATAACATACCTTTCCCTACATTTTCCCTCTCCATTATATCTTCAAAAATTGCTCTAAAAGATCTCAACTGAAACAAAACTTTCCCTGAAGTAATTCTAACACCACCATATCATAGAATAAGTAAAATATAATCTACAGCACAATGAAGGAACTCACCATATTATAGAATAAGTAAACTATAATTTATAAATGCTTTGGCACTATCTACTTGGTTGTATCAGACCATGTTTCTTCTCAGTCTTTGTCCTCAGACATCTATCATCTATATTTATACACAATACTATGGTGGATTCACTTTCCGGCAGTGGTCTTGTGTCCTCTGCAAGAAGGATTTATTATGAGATCCTGGAGGGCTCAACATCTCCCTCTTAGGGCTTTTGGAACATTTTTGCTGTTTAATGTTATTTTCTACTTTTTGGTGGCGACTGGACTCGGACCTGTTTGTATCCACTCAGATTTATTTTGATTCTATCATTTAAGTAAACTATAATCTACAGCACAATGAAGGAACGTATGCATACTAAGTAAACATTGTAACACTGATATATTGCCCCAAGTCGATTCCACAGAAAGGACTACGGATTTCTAAACAGACTCGAACTTCGAAGGACACGCTGTCCGAGAGTCCGCTGTCAAAATAGTCTAAACAAAGAGGACTGCTGTGGATAACTTTTTATAATACTCCGTTTAATTAACGAATGCAAAGACTCTTTTCAACCATGTAAAGAAACTACAGAAAACAAAATAAATAGAAGCAGCCATGATTTCATCTTACTACTAATCTATTTTACAAAAAGAAATGCATGTCACTTCAGCAGTCACTTTATGCATGATTTTGCAGCTTACTGCCCCATGACAGTCTCTGTTCGTTGCGCTGCCAAAGCTGAAAAGGTCAGAGATATTTAAACCCTCGAGGGTGCATAGTTCCAATTTCCCACCATTTAAACCAGAGAGGATTGTACCTGTATCCGGGAATTAAGATCAATAATAGTAGCAATATAAGTTGTGAGATATGTTTGAGTCAAAACAAAGACTCGATTCAATTCATTACAGAGGATATCAATTATTCACAACGGGAAGTGTTTATTATAATTTGTGGTCTATGAAGATTTATAGGCCACCAGGTAAGGGTTATGGGATTTCTTATTATCTATGTTTTAGCTACCAGTTATCATATGTAAATTGGGATATGCTTTAGCTACCAGCAATTATCACTTGTTTCATCGTCATACAATCTAGGAAAAACATATGGGCTGGCACAACAAGTTAAATATCACTAATTGCCTGTTATCTATACTTTAGCTACCAGTTATCACATATAAACTGAAATATATATATATATATATTTATAGCTGTTTATTTCAAATTTGCAATTAATACCATAAAATAAATCTCCATTTGTATCGTCCTCCTAATATAGGAAAAGCATAGTCGCTAAACCACTCCAAATTCTAAAATATAAACACCTATCCATGTAACAAGTACCAAGTGATATATGAAAACTTTCCTACTTATAAATTTGTGAAATAAAGATTTCTAAGATTATTCACAGATAGTTTAAATATCATATGATTTGGAATTTTTAGAATTGTAGTTACTCAAATTTAACTATATAATATTTTGTTTAAACTCTAATTTTTTATTATTTAAATGATATTTTTAAATACTTTAATAAATACAACTCTTTTATGTAAATTGTCGTGAATGTCATCAACCAATACATACAACATAAGTAACTATTTTAATAGATACTAACAATATAATAGAAAAATTCAATTCATAACATATTTCTATTTCTAATTATAACAAATGTGTCAAGTTCAAAGTAATCTATTAATACCCCTTTTTGTATTTTTCCTACTAAAAAAATATGATACTCAGTTCAAAGCAATCCAACAATACCACAAAATATCCACCAAGATAATGGTCTTATTCATCATCTTAAAATTAGAAAATAAGAACAAAGTTAGGGCCCACTGGTTTTGTCTGTGAAGTCACTGTTCATGAGCACATTTTCCTTCCATAGTTATCCATTTCCATTTCCAATTGACTATCTATTGTATTAATAATCTCCATCTATTTGGAAACGACTTTTCCGTGTAACTAAAGAATGCTCAAATTGTTTGTCCAGATTCAACCTCCATCTTGAATTTTACTGATATGACATTGATCTTTTTTACTTCTACGAAATAATATTATATTTTTTTTTAGGTTTTCAAAGCTCTACCAGATTTCTGCATGGTGGCGGCCAAGGTTTGGTCCTATAGCATCCAAAGGTCTTAGGCCTCTTCTTTACTTGCCCCTATAGCATCCAAAGGTCTTACGCCTCTTCTTTAAGTTTTTGTTTACATAATCTTACTTATTAAACTCATTCATCAAACTCTATAACATTATATCATATTTAAAATATTAATTATTATGAATACTTTAAATCTGATTTATATCCAATTATGTTACTGCCAATTATCAACAAATTGTAGACAATTATATATATATATATGAAGAAATATTTGAAAATTTTAGAACTAAATAATATAAAAATTATTTTAATTATAAAAACAAATTATTTTACTTATAAAAAACTTAAAATTAAATTAATTTTATTAAGGTGAAACATTTTCTTATTTTTTTTTATTTATTTTAGAAATTGTTTTTACATAAAAGAGTTTGATCTATATAGATATTTAATAGATTTATAATTAAATGGTTTTATGTTAATTATTTTATAATAATGATCTATTTTTTTAGTTTTATTTTTTATTTTATGTAGTTCACGTCTCTATTTAAAAAAAAAGTTCAATTAAGAACCAAACATATCAATTATAGTAATCCATTTTTAATATTTAATTTTTATTTGAATCATTTTTTATGATTATGAATGTATTTAATTACTCTCTTACATTATTAACAAATGTATCATATCAAATTTTTATTACCTATAAACAATAAAGAAAAAATGTAAATAGAAGTTCCAAAGAATTTTCCTCATAGATAATACCTTTGATTATTCTTAATTTTTTATTTTTTATTTTTATAAAATATAATATTGAATTAGGATGATGATGAATGTTAAAATTTTATTTACTATCAACTTAAAAAAGTTAATATAAATTTATTTCATAATTATATTTATGTTTCTAGAATTTAATATTCATCATTTTTAACTATAAAGCTATATTATATTTAATTTTGTTTTAAAAATTTAGTAGTCTAGATAGATGAGATGTGCCATAACATATGTTTTAATATATATATATATATATATATATATATATATATATATATTCACAATTACAATAAAAAATATATATATTTAATTGGACAAACTAAATATAATTATTAAATAGATATATGTACATTTAATTAGACAAACTAAATATATAATTATTAAATAGATCGATGTTTTAAATTTTATGGTAAAATATTAAAAAGATTCTTTTAATATAATAATTAGTAAAAGTAAAATAAAATAGTAATAATAATAATAATAATAATGGTGGTGATAATGATGATGATGTTTTAAAACCTCAATAAAAATGAAAAACTAAAAAAAGACGACTATAATAAAATAAACTAGTAAAAGTAAAATAAAGTAGTAATAATAATAATAATAATAATAATAATAATAATAATAATAATAATAATCATCATCATCATCTTTGAAAATCTTAATTAATAAAAATGAAAAGCTAAAAGAAGATGACTGTAATACAATAAACTAGTAGATATCCATTTTAACTCTAAATCTATCAAACAACATTTAAGTACAAAGGTTTGTAGAGATTTAAACTCTTTTGACACTTGGTAAATTCAAAGTTAAATGGATTTATGCTCATATTAATTTTTTATTTAAGCGTACATGTTTGTTTTATGTGGCATGTCTCATCTATGTAAGCTCACCTCAAACAAACTACCAATTCATCTTAACACCTCTTTCATAACTAGACTTCCAAAATGTACATAAAATATTTTCACCATCTTTTTCACTAATGAAAACAAATATTTAAGCTAAACCATAGCCCCAAAATTCCTTTAAGTAAAAACTAAAGCACCACTAAACCATAATCACCTTTCCAATTACAATCATGTACCTTAGTCACATTGCCAAACTATAATCACCTTTCCAATTACAATCATACCACAATCACATTGCCAAATATATGTAACCACAGGTCTACAATGCATATCTAAGAAGCAATGGTTTCACATAAACTCTTCTCATAAAATTCTTTTAGTCTCTTGTTCTCAAAACAACTAACCACCACTTTACTTTTCATTTAATGACACAACAATTTTTTCTTTATCATAATCTCTTTCCTTTTTAATAAATTTTGAAAATTCTAAATCATATTAGCAAGTCTTCATAATCATAACATTTCATAGCATATTCTTCCTATGTCACAACTTTTAATTTAATAGTACAATAATTGTTTTCTTGATATAATCTATTAATCTCCAATAAATTTTGAAAAATTGCATTTTTAATAATTCTTCACATTCATAAGTCTACCTGGTATATAATAGATATTGTTAAGGCACTCTTTGTATAAAGTCACTGGTTTGAAACTTAATAAGTTCTAGCTTTAAAAAAATGTTTTCTCTTCATAAGTCTCCACATCCATAACATAACATTGCTAAATTTTTTTTAAAATATAATTTTATTAAGGATTTAATTCTATTTCAATAATTTTGATTTTTGTATTGAACAAATACTACCTAATAATTTAGCTGAAAACATCTCTTCACACCTACTTTAAAGTTTATGTACACATGTAATTAACAATTTATATGCAAACAAAAATCACTTTATTCAAAGACTATAAACCATGTTTTAACAATGGTTGGTCATGGTTCTATGTCAACCATGGTTTAATAACTAATTAAAGTCAACCATTGTTTACTAAAGTTAATCATGATTAACCAACATCAACCATAATCAACCAAAATTAAGCATATTTAACGATAAGTTGTCATCAACCATATTATATCATCTACTACTAAATAAAAAATGAATATTTATATATTTATTTCATTTATTTATGTTTTTTATTTCATATAAATAAATTTAACTTAGCTCTTATTTGTATTTTTACTATTAATTTTTGTATTGTTTGTATAAATAATTGAACTTATTATTATTATTATAAATGATTTAATTTTTATTTATCAATATATTTTATTATTATTTATTTTCTATGTTTACTTTTGTAAATATTTATTTTTATAATAATAATAATAATTCTTCATCATTCCTTCTCAGCACACGGTCATCAATTAGCATAACCATATTTTTAAAAGTGATGGAATTGGATATACCTAGATAAGTGTATATCAACCACTTTTAATTGTTTCACTTCAAATATATCGAACACATTTAAAAATATAGTTGTGCTAATTGTATTAAACAAATACTACCTAATAATTTACTCAACAGCATCTCTTCACACTGAACTGGCTACTTCAAAGTTGATGTACAATAGAAAATTTATATGCAAAGAAAAATCATTTTATTAATTTTTGGGCAACTCGCTGCCCCATGACAGTCTGTTTGTTGTGCTGCCAAGCTGAAGAGCCAGACATTTAAAATTTTATATGCAAAGAAAAATCATTTTATTAATTTTTGGGCAACTCGCTTCCCCATGACAGTCTGTTTGTTGTGCTGCCAAGCTGAAGAGCCAGACATATTTAAAATTTTATATGCAAAGAAAAATCATTTTATTCATTTTTGGGCAACTCGCTGCCCCATGACAGTCTGTTTGTTGTGCTGCCAAGCTGAAGAGCCAGACATATTTAAAATTTTAAACCCTGAAGCCTCCATAGTCCATGTTTCCCACCAGTTAAGTCAGTAAAGATTGTACGCTTGAAGGATCCAAGTACTGCTATTTGGGATTTAAGATCATCATTAATAGTATTTAATTTAAGTTATAGGATCTGTTTTAGTAAAAATCAAAGACTAGGTTCAATTATTTCTGGTGGTATTAATTATCCACCGGTGGATGGAAGCATTCATAATTTATAAGTTAACCAAATGATATAGACAACATAATCTTCCCAATTACAAATGTGAAAGCAAGATTTCCGACATTTCCCTGATTTGAGTGCATAGAAAATCCACCATGGACTGGCTCAGACATTATTCCATCATTTATATTTTCGATCAGGGAGTCCAGTTCAAAGTAATCGAATATTACCACAGAATTTGCTTGTAATGTCCAACAGAATAACGACAAAGTTAGGGCCCATGGTTTTATCTATGAAAGTCTTTTAGTCCGTGTTCATGTGAGTACATTTTGCTTCCATGCTTATCCATTTCCAATTGCAACACACACTTACGCGTAAATAGTCTTATCCCACAAATATCCATTTTGGAAATATGGAACTCAATTTCTACACGTAACAACCTTGGCAACCTTTGTAAGGCACTGATAATCAAACGGTAGTGGGTAAACAATCCTCCTCACATAAAAGGAGTCTATGCAATGGACGGGTGGTAGGGGCGGTCGGCTGTGGTCGTTCCCGTCTGGGTTTGACCCCGCGTCAAATGTTTCTAAGGCGCTTACGCCTTGATGTTCACGCAAGCTACTCTATCTAGCTGGAAAAAAAAATCCTCCTCACATAAAGGAAATTATTTAGAATCGATTCTGCCATGTAACTCAAGAATGGTCAAGTGGTCCTTGAGATTCAACTTCACTTATATGACACTGATCTTTTATTTTATTTTTTTTAGCTAGAGAGAATTGTATTAATTTTATAAGAAAAAAGTACAGAACATAGCCGTTTGGGAAAGCAGACCAACAACATAATACAAGATTGTCATTGATAAATAGTTTGACTTAAATTTTAGGAGTAAGGTTTTGCTTCTTAATTGGCACTGAATTTTGCTTCCATAATTGCTTCTTTGTTAGCTCCATGGTTTGCTTCCTTTTAGTTGCAATGTTTGCTTCTTTTTTAGTGCCTGGTTTTGCTTCTTTTTAATGTTGGAATTTGTTTTTTAATTAGCATCTAGTTTTGCTTCATGTTAAGAAACCAATTTAGCTTCCTATTTAGAGCCAGAAATAACTATTGCAAGAAGTTGTCATTGATGTCAAAAGGGTGAATAGATATGTAGTGTTTCCATTGGTGTCAGGGTGATAATGATGATGTGGCTGTAATAGAGATAGATCATTTGGGAATGTTCGATGAAGTCTTGAACCCCCTAGAGAAGACTCTAATGATCCTAAGGAATCCCTTGAAGAAGAATCCTTGTCACGCGTGTACATAATTCCAAAGCGGTCCCCTTATGGTATAGCCCTCATGGGAAGACACTTTGAGTTCTACACAAGTGGTGCAAATCCCTTAGAGAAGTTCCTAATGACCATGATGATGTGGAGTGTAAAGGAGTCCCTAAAGTGTTCCAAAGAAGTGTGAAGAATTTCTTAAAGAAATGATGTTGTGTCCACATGACCACGATAATGGGTCATATGACCATGATGGTGGATTACCTAACCATGATGATAAGAAGTGAAAGAAAGTCCCTAAAGTTACCTTGAAGCAATGTCAGAAAGAATTGTGAATAAATCCCTAAAATAGTGGTGTTGAGTCCACATGACCGTGTGGTTGGGGTTACATAATCCATGGTGGAGAACGCCCTATAGAGTCCCCAAAGTTGGTCTGAACCAAGTTGGTTTGAAGCTTGAAGTACCCCCAAAATAATTATGTTTGGTCTAAATGACACCGAAAGTTGTGGTACTTTAGCCCATTGGAACACATGAAGTGGCAAGGATCCCCACAAGAAATAATGACGTGTCAACCAAGTATAGTGATGTAGAAAATCCCTAAGGCCCCTTTGAGAATATATGGAGTGATATTGAAGTTTTGGTGAAGTGTCATGATGGATCCTTGAAGTTGGGTACTAACCCTTGAGAACCCCCTAAAAATTGGAAATCATTTTTTTTAAAGGAAGAGTAAAATGTTTTTGCAAAAATGAGTTGGAGCCCCCTTGAGGAGTATAAATAAGAGATAATTTTTTTTAATTTTCAATCAATAAAAAATTGAAGATCTCACATACAAGAGTAGAGGACCAAATTTCAGGGGTAGATGAAGTGAACAAGGTCGGAATTCTAGTGGAAGATAAAATCTTGTGATGATTTCTATTTGGGCTTTTTGTTGTGAAATCTGTTTCAAGTCATATTGACATTTTCTCCATATCTTATGTTCTAGGATGTTTAAGAAAGTGTACTTCGGATGAAATGATTTAGAAATATTGATGAACCTGTGGAAGAATTTTCAGATATTGATTCACTATATTTTCAGAGATATGACCTCGAGAAGTTAGGGTTTCTGAATAATATATGATTCAAGTTGTAGATACAGTTTCAAAGATATGATCTTGGGAAGTCATGTCTTCTAAATGACTCAGAAATCATCCTTTAAACATGTTAGTTTGGATTCTTTATTATAATTTTTGATTCAGGATGTTTTAGAGAGTGCCCATTGGGGGGAGATGCAATAGATATTTTGAAGAACATGTGGTAGAATTTTTAGATTCTGATTCATTACAAGTTTGGATTTATACTTGTTATCAATGAGGCTTTGTGACAGTGACAGTGATAGCGAAAATTCAAGAGAAGAATGTTGAAGAAATATTGCGTAACTTTTGCATATGGTATCAGAATCATAAAATTCTTGGCTCAATGGAAACTTGTTGTAAGGGATATGTGATGACATGATATATGGTTTATTTTGGTTCCATCTTATTGTCTTGAAAAATGTATGAATTTTGTACATGATCTAGTGCTTCTCTCTTGGCATACTTTATGATGATCTTAGCACACATCTTGGTGATTCTATTGGCATATTTTTGGCATAGATCTTGGTGATTTGTCAACATAGATCTTGGTTATTTGTTGGTATATATCATGGTGATTATATGGACATAATGTATTGTAACATTCCTCTTTCCATCTATTATTTTATTGAAGATGTAACTATGTACTTGTTTCTGGTGAGGAGCTCAAGGCCAAGGCCCCACTAGTAAACCTTGTAAAGTATTGTTATTTATTTCTTAAGTGGTAATTGTTAATTGTAGACTTAGGAGACTAAGGGCATGATGCAACTTAACGATGGGTGCATGAATACACTAGGGGAGAGGTTGATGTCTAGGAAGCCATGGAAATCCGGTTACTGATAAAGGTGCCATTATGGTGCCTTGATCACTGTAAGAAGAGTGAACTGATAATGTTCAATGATGAATTAGCTTGTAAGTGCCAACCTAAGTAGGTTCATAAGTAAAAAAACTGACGAAAGAATTTCTTTATTCTTGTTAGAGAATAACAAGCTACTATTTTAGCATGACGTTATCTAATTATGACTCTAAGCAAAGCCAAAAGATGTTTGGCACATAATTATGATAACAAGTAATTAGCTTGACTTAGGAGATAGATACCCTTAAATACTAAGGATAAATTAAAACCTATTATGGAGTGAGGAATCATAATTATATATATATAGTCACAATCAAGGTAGGGGAGCTCGCCCACCGTAGAGTCTACGTGGACGAGCGATATTTTCTCTAGAATGAGACATGTCTACGTTGGATGAGTATCTTTGCTCTAGATGAACCATATATGTGTTGGATGAGTCTCTCTGTTGTACATGAGCCATATCTGTGTTGGATGAGTATCTCTGCTCTAGACAAACCATACTTGCGTTGGATGAATGATCTCTACTCTGGATGAGCAATGTCTGCATTAGATAAGCGATATCTGAATTTGGATGAAAAATCTCTACCTTAGATGAGAAATCTTTGAAATAGAGGAGCGACGTCGGTGTATGTGGATTCATGCCCAACTCGGGGGAAATCTCTTGGTGGAAAAACATACGCCGGACAGAGAACCTATGGTTGGGTGGAAAGTGGCAGTCAAGCCTTCAGTCGCATAGGTTTATCAAAGTCAGATAAGTGCTCTATACAAGATTGTTATTATTGTTAGTTAAGTTTATAAAGATACGTATTTAGCATATAGAAATTGGGTATGAGAGCAATTGTGTATGTGATCCTTCTTTAACGAATGTTATTTGTTTATGTTCCTTATTGTTTTATACTTATATTAAAAGTCACATAAGTCTATTTAATGAAGATAAGAGCTCTCTCTCTCTCTCTCTCTCTCTCTCTCTCTCTCTCTCTCTCTCTCTCTATATATATATATATATATATATATATATATATATATACCTTGATATTACTATTCATCAATAATGTTGTTTAAAATTGGATATGAGATGAATGTGATATTCGAGAGAAAATTCTATGTAAAAATTTAATGTGTTGGGGTGAACATCCATTATGTATTAGGGTAAGAATTCATGATTTTATTGTTTATACCATTAGAAATAGATTAGAATTTTAGATTTAATTATTGAAATGAATACATCAATTGAAAGAGTGATTACAAGTTAAATGTAATCACTACAATAAAGCTTAAAAGGGATGTTCACTAATGATATTGAAATCCATGATACAATCTTATGTGTGCTCATATGATAATGACCTTGCTAATGTATTACTGAAAGAGATTGTATTATACTTGGAATTGTTGAAATATGATAGTTCTCATAGTGTAATAATGAGATTTATGACGAGATCATTTAGGGAGGTGAAATGAGCTCTCTTAAACTTGGTAAATTTTAGTATTCAATATGTTTATATACTACATTGGAAGTGGGGTTGTAAAGGATACTTGGTTATTAATAACATATATAAGCCATTAAGTTTATGAAGGTTAAATCTTATGGATAACCTATCACACTTTCTTTACAACTAACACATTTGGGTGTTTTAGTTAAAGAGAAAAGAAAAAAAAATAGTAGCGAGGATTGTAGGTGCGTTACATGTATGATGGTCTTGGCATAGAATCATAGAGGCTATCTTGGTATAATCCATGGTTATGTTTTGACATATGGCTCATCTCTTAGAGTGTTCAATGTTTTGAATATGACTATGATGTAAAAGTTGAGGATGAAAATGAAATCGATGGACGATTATTTTGGGTATAGATTTGAGGCATGCATAGGTTGATATAGTATGACATATATTGAGACAGTGTGACAATGATTGTGGAATTGTGACATTAATAGTGGCATTTGTTAGAGACAGTTATTGTGGCATTGAGATAGAGATACAATGATTGTTACAGGACAGTGATATAGGTACATATATAGAGATGCGGGTACATGTTAATAAAGACAAATATACAGGTTTTAGAATTAGTGATTGGGGTATTGTGACAGAGATAGTGATCGTGACATGTTGACAGAGACAATGATATAGTGATATAGGTTGACAGAGACAATGATACAAGTACAGGTTGACTGAGGAAGTGATATATGTATAGGTTGATAGTGATAGTGACAGAGACAATGACAATGATAGACTGATTCTCTTATTCATATTAGGGTGGCAGGATGGAACAAGGATAGGAGTTGTAGCTTCCTTCTATTGGTGTTGGTAAATCAGGGAGTTTGAGCTTTCTTCAGGTTGGATCCTATAAATCAGGGGGTTGGAGCCTCCTTCCAGTCGATGCTAGTAAATCAGGGAGTTGGAGATTCCTTTATGTTGATGCTTTCAAATAAGGTGGTTGGTGCTTCCTTCCAGTCAATGCTGGAGAATCTTGGAAGTTGGTGCTTGCTATGAATGCAATCTTGTTATGATATAAGAAAAGCATTATGTGGTTTTCTCCCCTTTGGGTTTCCATGTTAAATATCTTATTCATTGTGTATGGTTTATGTGATGATGAATGACATTTTTAATCGTTAATTTTTATATGATATAATTAATGTTTGAAATGGTAAACAATTCTCAATATTGATTAGTGCTCCCTCTCAGTATTTGCAACAATAGCACCAAGTATGTCTTCCATTTTAATGTGGAGTTTTGCTTCCATTTTAGAGCCACATTTTGCTTCCATTTTAACAACTAATGTTGCTTCCTTTATATCTTCCATTTATTAATTTAATATTTTAATTTCAATTAAATTAGTTAAATATATCATGGAACTTAAATAACATATATGATTATAGAGTAACTCATATTGCATTTCAAATATTTTATAGCATAACATTTATAAGGAATTTTTAGGTAAATAGACATCCGGGTGAATCCATGAAGATGGGTGTCTATTTTGGGGGGTCCCGTGAGAAAATAAATCTGAGTTTTTCATGTTTTCCATCTTTGGGCAAATAAAAGTGATATTTTTGTTTGGAATTTCACTTTTCACTAAAAATAAAACTTTTAGAGAATTATGTTAGCTTGCTATCCATATTTTTTTCAATTTTTTATATTGAGATTTGATATGTCGATTCGGAAAATGTTTGACAGTGTGTTCTTTTAAAATGAAAGAACTACAAAATAGCCATGTTTTGTCGCACACGTAAAATCATTGTTAAACTTGTTTTTTGCAAAAAAAAAATATGCTACGACAATCTGCACACAATAGACTACTGCATGACTATAAGTTTGTAACCAATGGATCTATACACTAATTATTATATTTTTTTTAATTCGATCAATGGGGAAACCTTGTCGATTTTCAACATATTTTTTGTCGCAAAACTTTTCTCTCAATTGAATATAAAACCAAAAATTCTATGAATACCCTTTTGAAGTAGACATGCCAATTAACTACACCATAATTTTCTCAATTTTTTTTGTGGTGTATTTTTAAAGTTATGGATTTTTCATTTCACTGCATTTTGAAAGAGATAAAACCAAACTCGACACCTGTTAAGAAAACAAATAATTACAAATTTCATATCTTACCTATACACAACAAAATCTATATATTCGGAAAGTAGATTCAATAACGAAACTAATCGTATCAATTCCGACAGTCGCTTTGTAGTGTAAGAGATCCTTTTTACCTTCCGAAAATGGAGAAACCTGAAAACTGTGAGGGAAAATCATATTTTCGGGTTTCAGAGGTTATTCGACTGAATAATTGTTCGACCGAATAATTATTCGGCCGAATAACTATTTTCCGTAATGGTGACGTCAATTAGAGCAAAGGTTATTTGGCCGAATAACCAAACGTAAAAAAAACTCGTCGACTGCGAAAAAAAAAAAAGGTTCTTGTCTAAACTTATATAAATAAAACTAAATACTTTAATTAATTTCGCACATTTTAATTTCATATACTTCTGGTTAGAATATTTTTGAAGGGATTTTCTAAGGAGCTTTTTTTGCAAAGGGAGTTTTTTTTGTAAGGTATTTTTTTTCTTACTTATTTATAAGGAATACATTGAAAAAATGTTTTTCTAAGGCATTTTTGCAAAATGAGTTTTTATTCCAAGCTTTTTGCACTTCTTATTTCTTTGCAATGGGTTTTTTTTTTCCAAAATGGTGATTTTAAATAGTTTTTATTCCAAGTTATTTTTTCAAAGGAGTTGTATTTTTCCTTCTTATTTATTTTCAAATGAGTTTTTTCAAAGTTTTTTTTTTTTTTTTTAGATATTTTTGCAAAAGATGTTTTTTTTACAAAGTATTTTACAAGTGGTTTTTTCAGAAAATGTTTCTTTCCAAAGGATGCATTTACAGAGTTTTTATTCCAAGACATTTTTGCAAATAAGATTTTATTTCAAGTTATTTTTACAAAGGAGATGTATTTTTTCTTCTTATTTCCTTGAAAAAGGGTTTTTTCAAAGTCTCCCAAGTTATTTTTGCAAAAAAATTATTTCATTGCAAGGGTTTTTACAAAGAAATTTTTTTCCATCCATACAAACTACCAAAATCATTATACTTATTAAATCTCCATCTAAATAAAGTCTACAACATCCATTATATATAAATTAACAAGATAATTCTTATAACATCATCATTATCTATAATTAAAACAAGTGAGTCAAATATACCAATATTATATAAAGATAATGTCAAATAACTTATATCTATAAGAAACATAGATATCGCATTTGAAATTTATATCATAAAATTTGAGGAGATCTAAAAAAAAGATATCGCAATTCAAATTTATTTCATACCATTTATGAAGAAATTTAATTGAAGTTGAAAACATTCATTCTAAGTAGTAAAATTATCATATGTAATTAATATCCATCCAAAAGGCATCGACCACTTCCAATATATATAAATTTACAAGTCAATATCGATTATATCATCATCATATATAACTAAAACAAGTGAAAGTCAAATGTGCCAGTAGATCTATAACATGTAAAAATGATATATGTCCAAATGATATAAGTCAAAATGATACATGTCCAAATGATATAAGTCAATATGGTACTGCAAGTGAAAATGATACATATGCTAGTCAACATGAGAAGAGGCATCATAACGAGATATCAACAATGATCCATTATAGAGTCTATATGATCAATGCCATTGGCTACTACCAACAACTAGATCATCATCATCATCAATATCATGATCATCATCACGATCATCATCATCGCCAATCACCTCGGTGTCCTCTCCATTTGCCTCATCATCATCATCTTACATATATGAACCATACTCAATATAATCTAAATTGATATCAGGATCAATCGAATCTTTTGAAAGACCTGTGTTCTGCAATAAAAACATTCAAAATGAGAAGTTGGTATTAATTTCATTCAATAATTCATATTTATGTTATATTGCTAATATTACAACATATGAAACATGACCATTATCATATTACATCATATGAAAGTGCACATACCATAATAAAATTTCAAATAAGTTACAACTAAGACGCCATTCCAATGATGTAAAACATGCAACAATTTTAATAAACGTTAGTAAATATCATAAATAAAATTGTTATACAATTTAACTATCAACTGCAAATTCTATTACATAACCTTAAGTGCTAGCTCTCTCCTGTCAATATATAAAATCATTTTGTTTGTCAACATTAACTTTGCAATATATATATAAGATTATAATCAAATAGAACTATATAATATGCCATAATTCAATTGACAAGATGCCATAACTTAGTTGTGTCTTCCAAGTATAGAAAGACAACTGCTAGACTCCCTTAACAAGTGATACTAGTTCATTAAACATTGATATACTTGGGACTATTTTGAGGCATTGGGACTATATAAGTTTAACAGTTCTCATTTTCCACAAATAATGTTTTTGGTTTTAATAGTTCTTATTTTATTTGGTTTTTACTTATATTTTATCTCATTTAACCCTAGAACATGGCCGGATTGAGGTCACTTCCATTCATTAAATTGGTTATACTGTTTAAGAATATGATATGTTGCACACTTTCATCTTGGTGTATGAGCTTTGTGTCTTTATCGTGAAACACCCCAACCTATGTTACAATTTTGGGCATTGGTTTGGTCCTCCCCTACTGTGTCTCAATTGCATAGAAATTGTCCTATTATACCATCTCCGGAAGTAGTGTTTTTCCCAATGAGAGCCAACATAAATTTTGCACAATGGGGTCTATTTTGTATCGAAATCTCTTGGGTGACCGTCGCCAACGTGACCTAATCCACAATGGCCAAACAAATCTGTGGCAATTGATGGATCCCAATTATGCTTCCTGGATGGAATTTCATGCCCCCGGAGCAAATTCACAAGTTGGCCTTGAATAACTCGAGATGACCACTTGCAACTGGCCATACATCAAAATTCATAACTCAGATTGTGAAACCGTCTATTCTGTAATATCCCGGTTGTTAAGCCCTAGACTTATGTTCTATTTGTTAATATGACTATGGACTTATGCTCATTTGTTTGATGATGTGATTATGGAATTTGGAATTATTATTAGTTGTTAATGTTCTTGTTGTTATTATTGTCATTATTGTTCTCTTTGAATGATTGTTGCTATTTAATTAAATAAACAATTGGCTGAGCAAAGGAAACTAAAATAGTATGGGAGACCATGGATATCACAGAGTGAGGCAGAATGGGGGACATCCCTAACACATTATAGCTTGACTATGCATGATAGTTGTCCATCCTATTTCATTTTTGTGCCTTGGTGACTTTAATAGTGTTGGTCACCCAAACATTGTACAACGGAACCCATTTTCAATTTTTATGAACTCTAGAGTTATTATTGCACCAAATACATACTTTAGTGGGCCCCTCTTGCTGAGTGCACCCTTCTTGCAATAAATTCCCTCCTATTTATGTGTTTTTGTCATTTATGAGCCCTCTCCCTAGATTCTAGGAGCTGTAAGCTAGAATTTAGCTTCCACCTCCTCGATTTGTGCCTCCACCTCCATAAGTGCGCCCCACTCCTCCATTCATCCCTATTTTGTGCTTACATGATATTTATGACCCTATTGGGTCCCCTTTCTCACCAAATTCTCCCTACTTCATGTTTTTTAACCCCCCATATGTAGTAGTGCGCCTCCATGTGTTCTTCATGGATCTACTCCTTGGTTTTTGGTACAACTCCTCCTCTTGGTGTTAATATGAGAAAGGGAATCTCCTAAATAGGACACCAGTCCACTAATTTGAGTCATGTTTCTATGATGAAGCCAAACCACATTCAAACCCATTCTAGTTGTCCACATGGCTTCAAATTTCCCTCCTTAAGCTATTTATACATGTACTCTCTCCTTGTTGAAGCTAATATGGAGCCTTGGATCACTTGTCTTATGTTATCTCACCATGTTGAGAATATTGTTAGTATTGAGAGTGTGTTGAGACTTAGAGGAAGTCTATTCTTTTCCCTTTTATTCCATTATATCACTCTACTAGTCCAGGTTCTCGCACAGGAAGCCAGGAAATGGGTGGTGAGAGGAGTCACTTCCCATAGGTAGTTGAGACGAACATGAAAGTATTAGTGGGAAGCATTGTGGTTCTCGGAAGAGGTAGTTCCGAGAGTTTCTAGACTAAGTGTGCCTATACTCGTGGATCCATGGTCTCAAATGGTGGGTGACCTATTCAAGCGAGGAAGGCTTGACCGTGTCTATGGATGGGAGGAAAGTTGTCCTATTGTAGCCAGTTGCCCTTATTTTGAGATAAGTATATCTCTTATGTTTTGTTTCTTACATTATTTTATTTGGTATATGTGCAATAGTGGTTAAATTGGTTGTCTGCATGTTCATGTATTGAATGCCAGGTTCTATATGCATGAAGGATAAATTTCATATAATATGTTGCTATGCTCCTTACCTTCCTTCTATCCTTCTTTCTCTTATTCAGAAATTTTTAGTTTTGGCTCAATGATATTGGGAGGGGCACAACCATAGGTTCTGGTTCATCCATTTTTTATAATTTATGAGTCATGAGACCCATTCCATTACGTATGGAGCAACATTTGCATTAAGGATCACCTTTTGATTCATCGAAAAATCTTTTTGGATGACCAAGATATGCATGTTTTGGTCCGACAGATTTTTCGATGCCAAGATGAGTGCACCAGTTGCTAGATTGGAAATGTTCTATGCATGGATCTAATCCTGTTTGCATATCTGAGTTTAAATAATGCAATTTGAATGTAATATTTATTTATGGTTGGAGGGAGGCAGCAATACAATCTGAAATTTATTAGTGAAAAATGGTTGTAAGGGACAACCATCGGGAGCTGATTTTGTGGGATGTGATTGTAGTCGGTGCTTTTTGTTTTGGTTGAATGTGGTGTGGCTGTAGGTTATGGCCTAAATATGTGTCTTGAATGTGGTGTGGCTGTAGGTTATGGACTAACCAATAGCACACACATAACAACACCATAAATTAACTTAGTTTGTGGAAAACCATATAACAACAATATTTAATTAATTAACAATTGTGGTTTCAAGACTTTATAATGCATGAATGGGTTTTGGGACCTTAGTCTCACTAAGGATGATGAATATTATTCCTTAACCATGTTTTGATGTGATTAGGATATTTGGTAATTAAACTTAATTAAGTCTTGTAATTATCTTAATTAAGTAGGTAATTAAATATCGCAAGTTTAACAAATAATTTGACTTTAGAATCAAGAGTTGGATTATTTGAAGGGTTTGATAATTATATTTTGTCTCAATATGTTGTGTTTAATATTAACTTAATATTAGCACCCTTAACCTTAGATAAGGTTCGGGGACATTACAAGTGGTATCAGAGCGAAGGTTTCAACAATGCAGTTGTTGGGCCTTCTGCAAGTTACAAGTCACTCTATAAACATGAGTTTGCATTAGATAAATTGGATGCATGCACCTTAATATAGTTCCACACATGAGTAAGTTAATTAAAATATTAGCTTGGGACGACTATGGACTTGATGTCCAATCTGTAAATAGAAAATCCTTGAATGATTTCTAGCTCCCCTTAGGCATATTATAACCTAGAAAATTTTGCTTGTTACTTTATAAGAATAAGTAGCTTGAATAATAATGAACTTATTCCAATATGTATATTGCTAACAAATGGTTGGTAATGAACACATTGCAGTTTCCAATGAATGATTGAGCAAGCAGTGTGGCCACTAAACTTATATCTTACTCAAACCTATGAATACTAGAGATTCAATAATTACAATTTAAGTAGTAGGAAGTCAATGTTTGGAGATGGATTTTGAGGAAGGTCAGAGGCCATACAGTCCTGAAGAGGAGTTTGTTGAGGGAAGAAGATTCAAATAGGTATAAGAGGAGCATTGAACCATTAAGATTGGAGGATTCGGTGAGAAAGTGTAGGGAGGATAACAAAAGGATAATTCATATCTAGGAGCAGATTATGAATGATCTAAAATCATTGAAGACCATCCAAAGATATGCTTGAAAGAGTCATAGAATAAGTTATGTGAGATCTAGATCATCTTCAAGGAGACCTCATCACTCAGAGAGGAGGAAGGGGTATGCATCAAGCAGTGTAGAGAGTAGTCTTGAAAGATCTCTGGTGAGATATAAGAAGATGAGGTCTACCTAGGATGAACTAGTAGAAGAATTGAGAAGAATCAAGCCCCCAACTTTTGATGGAGAAGTAAAGCATGTAGAAGATGAAAAAGCATGGTTGTTAGGACTAAGGAAGTATTTTTAGTTGCATCAGTATACACCTAATATGGAAGAAAGAGTAGCCATATACCATCTACAAGGTAAGGCATCTATTTGGTGGGATCAACTAGTTAAGCTAAAAGACATCGATGAAGACAAAATCTCTTGGAAGAAATTTAAAAAGTACTTCCAAAAGGAATACCTCTCTGAGCATTACTACGACAAAAGATGGAAGAGTTCTTTGAGCTCAAATTGGGGATCATGACTATGGATTCCTATGAGAAGAATTTTCTAGAAGTTTTGAAGTATGCGAACTTCATCAAAGATGAGATGGTAAAGATTCAAAGGTTCCTAAGTGGTCTTATTGAATCTTATAGAGACAAAATTCAGTATGATAGACCAAAGAACCTTAAGGATGCCATATGGAAGGAAAAACACTTATATGAACAGAATATAACAAGGACCCATATCAAAAGAATTGGAAGGATATGAAGAAGAACAAACATGATTAGAGAAAGAAAGGTTTCCATCCTTCAAGATTCAGAAATGATAATTCTTATCAACAAAGAAAGCCAAGGGAAGAGCCTTCAGGGAAAAGACCACATATGGAATGTTGAATATGCAAGGAAAATCACTTTGCCAGTTAGTGCCCACGTAAGAGAAATAACCTTCACAACATTCAAAAGGCTTCAACTGTTGGATATGTAGGTGGAAGCATGCAAAGGATCTATGCAGCCCTGGATGGGAGGCAAGCTGACCAGCAGTCCCGAATGATTGAGGTAGTAGGTAAGATTGCTAATAAAACCATAACTATTTTGATTGATTATGGAGCTAGAAATAGTTACATTGAACCTAATCTAGTTGAGAAATGTCATTTGAATAAAATTAAACTTGAAACAACAAGTCTAGTACAATTAGCCACCATCACCATCATTTGATGATGATGGTGAAGGTGATGAAGATGAGGATGATGATGACGAAGAAGATGACGATGATGGAGATGTTGAGGAGGAACTTAGAGATGACAATGATGATGAAGATATTGATGATGATGATGATGATGATTGCGTTCATGATGATGGTGATAATAATGGTGATGAAGATGATGATGATGAAGAAGATGATGATGATGGGGATGTTGATGAGGAACCTAGAGATGACAATGATGATGAAGATGGTGATGATGATGAAGACGTTGATGATGATGGTGATGGTGATGAAGAAGATGATGATGATGACGACGAAGAAGATGATGATGGATATGTTGATGAGGAACCTAGAGATGACAATGATGATGAAGATGTTGATGATGATGGTGATGATGATGAATATGTTGATGATGATTATGCTGGTGATGATGATGAAGATGTTGATGATGATGGTGACGGTGATGAAGATGATGATGAAGAAGATGATGATGGAGATGTTGATGATGAACCTAGATATGACAATGATGATGAAGGGTTTTGCTCAGTAAATTTATCAAGCTTTTGAGTTTCATGATAGTGGCACCATTGTGGAGAGGGTGAAGAGGTATTGTTACTTGTAGGGAGGTTAGGACATATTGGAGGAAGTATCTAAAGGGTACAAAGGGTTTAGTGCTAGGGTTTGGGTGAGGGTCATGGTTAGATTTATAGAAGGAGATGTTGATGAGGAGCCTAGAGATGACAATGATGATGAAGATGGTGATGATGATGAAGAAGTTGATGATGATGGTGATGGTGATGAAGATGATGATGATGATGATGACGAAAAAGATGATGATGATGGAGATGTTGATGAGGAACCTAGAGATGACAATGATGATGAAGATGTTGATGATGATGATGATGGTGATAATGATGAAGACATTGATGATGGTGGTGATGGTGATGGTGATGAAGATGATGATGATGAAGAAGATGATGATGATGGGGATGTTGATGAGGAACCTAGAGACGACAATGATGATGAAGATGACGATGATGATGAAGACGTTGATGATGATGGTTATGGTGATGAAGATGGTGATGAAGATGATGATGATGATGATGAAGAAGAAGATGATGATGAATAAGAAGATGATGATGGAGATGTTGATGAGGAACCTAGAGATGACAATTATGATGAAGATGTTTATGATGATGGTGACGATGATGGTGACGATGATGAAGATTTTGGTGATGATGATGATGGTGATGATGATGAAGATGTTGATGATGATGGTGACTGTGATGAAGATGATGATGATGATGATCAAGAAGATGATGATGATGGAGATGTTGATGATGAACCTAGAGATGACAATGATGATGAAGGGTTTTGCTCAATAAATTTTTCAAGTTTTTGAGTTTCATGATAGTGGCACCATTGTGGAGAGGGTGAAGAGGTAGTGTTACTTGTAGGAAGGTTAGGACATATTGGAGGAAGTATCTAAAGGGTACAGAGGATTTAGTGCTAGGGTTTGGGTGAGGGTTAGGGTTAGAGTTATAGAAGGAAATTGAATTAGGTCATTTCTCTAATGTACATTTTATATTAATGGTATGGCTTGGTCTAAGGTGGTTCTCTCAAATAGCTATTTCATTATGAAATATTTAACAAGACATGAATTAAATTTAAGATAAGTGTGTTGTTAAATATAGTGATCATTGAGCATGGGGAACCAAGTCTAGCCATATGTGTATTGTTAAATATAATTTTGTTGGGTGAAGCCAATAACCAACTAATCAACATAATATAAAAGTTTTTTGGGTTGAGGATATACCTCAAGGTACTCAAAGCATGAAAAAAGTTTGGGTGGGCACAAAACCAAGAGAACAAAAAATGTTGAAGAGGACATGTGGGGTGGCAGGTCGGCCTCCAAAAACGCAAGCATTGACATGATTGAGGTAGGTCTAAAGCAACATCTCTCGTACCAAATGAGAGAAGTGGTAGGGAGGTCTCTAGGTCTCTAAAGCAGCTTCTCTCACACCAAATGAGGTAGGTCTAAAGCAACTTCTTTTGTGGAGTGGTGTTGCATTTTGAAGTTCCCTTGGTCATTGTGTTCTAGTTGCATTGTTGGTTTTGGCTATTTGTTCCCAATGTTAGGAGTTTTTTCTTTTTTTTTCTTTAACTTGTGTGTAGACCTCTAGGCATTCATCTAAAATTTTCCCAATCTATCACTCCAAGTTCATTCTACCTTCATTAATGAGTTTTGACCTCAAATTTCAATCTTCTTCTATGGTCATGTATTATTTATCTAGAGGAATTTATTTATATCCAATGTATTTGACTCTAAGAACCTATCACGAGTGATTATAAAAAATCATGCCCTAGCGTGTGCAATGGTTAGTTGGTTCCTTCTTGCATAATTTCTCATGTAATTTTCCAATTTACTTTCCCACCACTAAATAGTCTCCTTCTCACACAACATATATGCATGTATGCATCCATTATACAATATGTGTCGTAATTAGTATTACCAATATGTGTCATTATCCAAGATATATCTACATATTCATACACATAAATGGAAAGTGAGAAAGGGGAGAATGTAACTTTAGAGCCATCAATAATTAGCCTTTTATTAATTCCTAACAAATATTTATTTTTACAATGATAGGATGATGCATATTTATGCTCTTTACATAGAGGGGAGGTAACTATAGCTATTGTAACTATCTTTATCAGTCAGTCAACCAACATGACTACTTAGTTGAATCTTACATGTATACCTCCAGTCAACTCTTTATCCTAGTTGACTAGTTGAATAAAGCTCCTACAACAATGCCAATAGAGGATTTTCAACACAAGGGATGGGTCTCTAGACCCCGAGCATGGTGATTAAAAATATAAAGGTTATTAGGACCTAAATGAATATTTGCATGCTCATAAGCCATGAACAAGTCCTTGAATCACTACACAATCTCTCTAGACGGGATACATGGCCTTTGTTTTGGATATGGATTCCATTTGGAGGTTTTGTGCACTAAGGATGGGTCTTTAGGTATTGACAATGATAAGGTGAGGCAATATGAGGCCTCAAATTGAATATAAATGTTTTAAGGATATTATCCATCAAGATTCCCTCAACCCCCAGACATGCCCTTTAAAATAATTTTTTTATCTTTGAGTGTGATATGGGTGCCAACATGAGGTTTTGACTACTAAGGATGGATCTTGGCGTCTTGACCGCGGTTGAGGTGATGACAATGAAGTTCATATGACTCCAATGAATTTTCCATGGATCATGGGGTAAAATGATGTCTTGAACCATTGAGTTGACTATGTTCAATATGTATCTTAACATAAAAAAAATACAAGATACTTAAATTACAAAGAGTGATTATCAATATTACCAAAACATTGAAGACATTATCAACACTAAGGGTCTACGTCAACTTGTGCATGTAGTGGTTCAACACATTAACCATGCTTTCATTAAAGGCACATACTAACACACAAAGAATGATCCATATGTAACTACATTAACAATTCTCTTTTATTGCTCAATCCAATTGCACCTATGCACACCCCTCATGTTTGAACTAATTCAAGTGATATGGTTAGCCCTTCCATCCAAGCACACATATGAACTTCTCATATATCTAGGTTAATTTGATATAATATGTGATGCAATGCTTGTTAGAATTGACTATTATAACCATTACAAGGTTAAGTATGGAAGAAGTCATTGTCTCCTATTTATTTTTTTGTATCCCTAAAGTCACAACACTTTGTAATGTAAATATCACTCCTTAGTTTGCTTGGTTAGGTATGTTGTTGCTGAAAGGAAAAGATGCAAGACCAATTCAAATACAAGGGACTCATATTGAGGTCACTTGGTGTCTAGAAATAACATCTATATGTATGTGAAAACTTTTCCATAACAATTTTATTGAAGACAAAATCATGTATGCAAAAATGTAATCAAAGACAAAGTCATATAGACAAGTGCAGATCCATCTATTAATATGCAAAAATGATCCAATCATGTACACTTTTTTGGAAAAATGGAACATTGTTCCCAACGTCTATATAATGGCAATTCGTGCCTTGTACAAAATATGGCAACTCGTGCCCTATACAAAATATGGCCCATGGTGCCCTATACAAAATATGGCAACTCGTGCCCAAAATGCCACATCGTGGCTAGTGTACATAGGAGGGTCTCTCAATCCTTTTGCCCACCCTTGGAGCTCCCAGGTGCATCTCCAAAATCGATCTTTCTATTCTTCGTGCTAGAGGAAGTTGGGTCCTTCGGGCGTCTTGGACCACGTCCCCCTGAGCCCTAAAACAACAACAATAATATGTCAACTTTTCCTGGCAATTATACAAGTATAAAACATAATTTAAAAATAAAAATAGTTTTCAAATATTAGATAACTCACCTCATGTGAGACTGTAAGTCGTGAGTTGGTCTCCCTCCTCCGTGCTCCTAGTCTCTCAGCAATGCCACCCTGCAACATTTAGAACAATCAGATAAATAATGAAATTAGATGCATATAGTAATTTTCATTAAAATTGAATGAGATTTTCATAAACTAGTCAATCTCACCGTGAACACAACCGGCTAGTCTTCAAGGATGGCGAACGGAGCAGTCGGCTAGACAACCTGCTCCGATTCTAGGGTGGACGGTATAGGGGAGGATGTAGCCACATCGATGGTGGCTACACCGCTGGGGGGAATAGTGGAAGAAGCGAGGGTGGCAGAAGGAGGAATGGACTGGGGTGGGCGAAGTGGAGATGCATTTCTAGGGATTTAAACCCCAACTGGCTGTAGTATGGATCGGGGCACCTTGGAAGGGGAAGCGAGTGTGGTCAAGGAATGTGGGCGGGGGGGGGGGGGCGAGGTTTGTGTTGCGGTGGAGGGATGGGTGATTGTGGATGGGTGGTGTGTCATGGTCGGATGGGGGAGGGTGGGAACATGGGAAACTAATATGGAGGTGGTGGAAAGGTTGGGATGGGGTGATGGGACGCAGGATATGAAACAGAAGGGGGAGATGGATGGAACTGTGGTGCTGGATAGGAGGGGGGACTGGATGGAAAGGGGTGGGGAGGGATGCATGGAATGGGGAATGTATGCCAGGGGATACAATTGGCATATACAGTGGCTGAAACAACGGGGAGGGAGGAATAACGACACTGCCAGGCCGAGGTGCTCGCACCTGCATACACATTTATAACCTTATAGTTTAATATAGAAAAATATAAATATACACAGACAAGTCATCATATTTGAAATTAAATATATTCTTTAATACACACGATACCTGTGCACGTGGATATCTGCTGATCCCCGGTGGTGATGGCTGGTCACTGGAGCCTGCGGACACCTGTGCAAACACTGCAATTTTTAGACTGAATTTATAAAAACAATATTAACAATATTAAACATAATGCCAATGAAGATGACAATGATAGTACTTAAAAAACATGACTGCAATTAATTTATATTCAAGTTATATGATAGTGGTTTGATGGGATTTGGATATTATATAATGTTTTTATTGTATTGGTGCAGTCCATTTGTTCAAGACTTGGTAAAGAACATGGTTGTGGGGATCGTGTCCTTTGACCCACAATGGATTGGGCCCATGATAATTTGGAAAAGAAGTTTGACAATTTATGCTTGAAGTGTTTGATGGCCAAAGTTGTCATTGATGACAACACGTTAAGGACAAAGGGGGAAGTGATGACATGGAAAAGACTTGATTGGACAAATGGTAAACATGACAAGCTTTGATGACTTGATAAGTGGCAAGCAAACATGACAAGTGTAGAAGACTTGACAAAGTGGAGACATGACAAAGGATTGATGACAAGGAATTGATAATGGCATTGATGACAATACATTAATGACAAAGACATGGAAGAGTTAAGAACATGGAGCATACACATTATGGTAAGCACAATGGAGATGGTGACATGGCTTGAGGGGTGGCAAGGGTGACAAGTATGACAAACATGGAAAGCATCAAACATGGTAATCATGACAAGTGTTTATGACAAGCATGGAAGAATGACATCATAAGCTAAGTACAAGACAAAGACAAGTGACAAGCAAGCAAGCTTGATGACTTGTCAAGCATGGTGTTTGATGACATGGAACATGACAAGGAGGACATGCTTGGTGACAAGAAGGATTGTAACTTGGTGACATGGAGGATGATGAATCAAAAAACATAATATTAGAGGACAAAGACAAAATGATGAGGTGGACAAGGAAGATGTGCGAGCATTTGGAAGGCCCCTTCCGGGCATTTCAAAGCACCATTGCGGGCATAATCAAAAGGTCCCTATGGGCATTCTTTGAAGCACCCACCGCGGGCATTTGTGGTGTATTGCAGGCATATTGATAAGGGCCTGCGGCCATTTACATCAGACCATTGCATGCATAATCCAAGACCAATACAGGCATGTGTTGATGGCCCCTGCGGGCATCAAAGTGGAGCCCACTGCGGGCATTTTTAAGAGTGCATTGCGGGCATCTTAAGGGCATATGTGTGTCTCACATTTAATATTCTGAAAGGATAGAAGGTGACATGGCATGAAATTAAAATTAAATAAGGTGACATGGCATGGCCATGATTAAATAAATGACAAGTTTCATAGAAGACAAGAGTATAAATAGAAGACAAGTTTTATTTTTAAGGAAGCAATGTGTGAAGATTTTGGGAGATTGAGGAGAACTTGATGAATATGGTTGTCTATTATTGTCATTGATGACAACATTAATGACAAAGTTTAAGCTTTAATAACACATGACATAAGGACATGGCATAAAAGGTTGATTTGGTGGACAAAGTGATGGGCATTGCAGCCATTCGCACACTTATTGAGCCAAGAGTCAAATGACCCATTCTATGGTCATTTGAAGATGATTTGGACAAGGAGAGTAAATGGCAAAGATAACTTGGATGTCATGGTGACAAATGAAAAATAATCAATAACACACATGGCATTGGTAAGGCACAAGAAGAGCAAGCAAGCATTGGATGGTAGTCTGAGGATGAAGGACACTGCGGGCATCACCAAAACCCCAGCCGTGGGCTCATCATTAGTCAATTAAGAATGATAGATTTTGGAAATTTCTCTCCCATTTCTATAATCATTAGAGGTCTAGGATGCCTAAAGTGAACATGAACAAATGTTTCTAGTTTTCTTAGGTTTTCATGTTTTATAAGGTTTCATTTTTGTTTGGTTGGATTATATGAATTTATAGCTCTCAAATAATTTAGACAATATGACAAACAAAACTGTAAAATACAATGATAATATGGTAATTACTCAGTGCTAATTAATTTTTAATTATTGAACACAAATTATTCGTAACATGATCTAATTATTCAAAGTAAAGAAGTTACTTATGTGTATGCTGCCGCAATCTCCTTTGTTGCTGCCATGGCTCGGTCTAGGTCAAAGGAATCGATGTCCTCCCACCTGGAGGATGGAGACTCGGCCCTGAATAACTATACATTAAAACAAATAAAGTCAACAATGTGTAATTCAAAGTTAAATATATTAAACAATACGATATCAAATAAAATACAACAAATATTTGAACATTAAATAAAACAATAGCTAACCTGCTCCATGTAGCTATCTGTGGCATGCTGCTGCATAGGACCATGGAAAGAATGACCACAGTGAGAACAATGATGTGTCGTTGTTCCAGTATAACTAGAAGGCCCCACCTGGGTTCCACCTTTACCCGACATGTCCTGGCCACCACCCATAGACGGTGCAGCTATGTTTGTCTGATCGATGTCCTCTCGGCTCTATGAAGACATAGCCACAAATGTGGTATGTTTAAGCAAATGATGTGTGGCACATCTAGTTGATTCATCAATCTCATTTAGGCCGCTACCAAACCTGGGTGGCTGAGGAGGGGGGGTTGTCTCTCTCCTGGGTGTAGGAGTTCTTCTAAGTGGGTTGCGGTGGGCCTGAGGTCAATCTTGGGCAGAGCCAAGACCGACAACCTAAAACTTAGTGATGTAAAAATAGTTGACAAGGTAGCCTAGCTCAAACTCAGCCCACAATTTTCGAAGGAAATACTGTGGGACCTCCAAATTGTTGCGCGAGGCCTGTCAAACACCATAAACCATCTCTTTCTCCAGTTATCTCTCCATGGCTGGTAAATACATCAGTCCATGCAAACCCGTCTCTTCCTAAAATATGGAGGCTGTCTTGTTGAGGGAACTATGAATTTGCTGTACAACTAGGCTTTGGTGATGTTGAGTTCTTTTATCTGTTCTTTGGACATCCTAGTGGAGTAGTGTTCCCTCATTCGATCCCTGAATTAGCTCAGATTTGTGATCCTACTATGTGCAATGTTGATGGATCAATAATGTTTTGCAATGATGAAGCCAAGGAAACCTGAGAGGGTTCCTTGGTGCTTTTCAATTCATCGCTTAATACCCTTAATTCATTTAAATCTTGGTGTAATTGATCTTCGGGGTTTTCATTTGGTTCATTGTCCATTCCAATGTTGTCTTCTGAAGGTCAGGTTTCATTGGTTTCATCTGATGGTTCAGGTGTGTTTGTCATCTTGTTAGGTGTAGATGGCCTGCAAATAATTTTTTTTGGTTTTTTAATGGATTGTAAATTTTTTTTAAAATTAAAATTGAATTGGAAAACAAAAATAACAACAAATTCATGCTTCGTTGAGCACCTACCTGGAGACAACGTTGGCAAGGTGGTGGAGGTGCGAATTAGTGGCGTTGAGGAGGCCTTCGGGTGCTCTACGATGCATTCGTAGGGTGCTTGTTTGGCCTTCATGCACTCGCGGGTTTGTTGAAAATGACAAACCCATGAGCTCTGTTTTTTATAAAAAAATAGGGATGCACACGCATCATTAACGCATGCACACCATTTTGTGCGTACGCATTAATAACGCATGTGTGCGCTTTTTGTCCATGTGGGCTCAACCACGTGGACGTTTAGCATTGCTGAAGCTGGGACACGTGCGTGCATTTGGAAGCGCATGCGCGTCACTTTTTTTTTTCTTCTCATGCACTGCTGTTGCGGCCTTTTTGGGTACCAGCTTCGTGCGGGTACCCATTATTAATATATATCACTATCCATTAAATTGATTCACATTCGCACTTCATAATACACAAAAATAAATAAATAATGAAGTATAAATAAACAAAAAATGGTTTTATAATTTCACACAATTATGCATATAAAAACAAAACAAATATCACATAATTATTTTTGTTTACAAAATTGTTATCATAAAATGGAGGTAAGAGTTACATTATATTTGAATTGAATCAATATGCCCACTGGAAAGTTATATATCTATACGCTAGTCATTATTGTTATAAAAGATGCTTGAGTCTTTGTAATAATATGGCTCATGTAATCATAATCCATATTTTTAAAAAGATGCAAGCCTTAGTAAATCGAATCGTTATAAATAATGAATGCAAGACTCTACAAAATCTAGCTCTATATGCATGTTTTTGTATGTATCATTTATTCTACAAACTGCATAGGAAATTTTCATTCCAAATGCTGCACACAGATTTCATGTCTCTCAACCCCTTATTTAGTACTTTCCTTCATTTAAATTCTGCAGCCCTCACTAAAATTGAACCATGAGAGAAATATAAGAGATGTTCATTTCAATTTCAATGGGAGTTGAGAATTAACCAATACTCTTCAAGTCCAAATCTATATAGATTATTGAAATTATGGGATAAATGACTAAATACACATGAAAAAAATAGTGCAAGAATTACCTCTATAATGCAAATAACTCTCAACCTTTGTCTCCAAGTCCCTCCAACTCCCAACTTCCAACTCCCAAAGTCGTTGCAGCATGCTAATAAAATCAATGAGCATTGAGCACTGAAATTTGTAGACTGTAGATGCCCATTGCACTAATAAAAAATAAAAAAATATGAATTTTCCCGTTTTTAGGAAAAATCAATGCAACTTGCAAATGGAAAGGCATGCAATTAATTATAATTTAATAGATCTTTTTATTTTTTTAATAAATGTATTCTTTGGAAGTTTGAATTTAGAAAGTATAGATTAACAAATCAATGCAACTTTTTTTTTTAACAAGAACGGTTATGGAGATTATATTAATAAAAGAGTCTGCAAAAATACATAGAGAGAGTGCTTGGTTTTCCTCTGTAAGGAACCAACATTCAAGATATTCTTTTCTATTTCTCTACTACTTCCCCTAGTTCTATAATGTCTGGTATTACAACTGTAAACCCTTACAAATTGTCCTAATAAAAACTTGCTGAAGCAGAGCATTACAAAAATTGGATGCCGAATCCATTAAAGTCTGACAAAACCAAAAATTTATATAACTAGTAGCCAGAAGGATTTCTAAGCTAATGCAGAAAGTGAAATATAACCCGCAAAAAGTAGAGCCTGCGTATTGCATTACTTCTGTCGAGGACGAGGAGGTTCTAGACTTTCCATGGAATCATCTGGGTTGGAACTGGAACCTGTAGTGTCTGGGAACCCTGGGACACAACAAGCCAAGTCTTCTCTGGGCCTATCAATCTTTCCTTCAACGTCTGTAATGTTTCTGTAATTGTCATCCACCTTGGAGTCTAGATTGGAGATGTTGTTGGCTATATAATCCACCGCTTCTGACATGGAGGAGATTCGACCATTCATCAAATCATTATTGTGCCTGACCTCGGTGCTGAGAGTGTGCAGAAGGGTGAAGACTCTTGTCATATTCTTCTTTATATTTGCTACTTCAATACGAGTCTTGTTCACCTGTGCTTCCATTGTTCCTGCCTCGGGATTTAGGGTGGTAGAATGGTTTTTGAGGGCTTCAAGCTCGTCGTCACACAGATTTAGGGACGTGAGGTCCACAAGGAGCGAGCATAGAGGCTGGGGGAGCTCTTCTTCAGGGAGGGAGAAGCCGGGGGTTGAAGGTAGAGGCTTTTCGCAGAGCTTGTAGGATGGTCGAGGCGAGGGTGAGGCAGAGCTCATGACCAGAGGAGACACACAGCGGGAGGTGGAATGGGAATTCATCCTCAGGGCGAGGTTTAACCACGAGCGAGTCTTGAAGCGTCGGGAGAGGAGATAATTCGGAGCATGTGAGGTAGTGGGGGTAGATGGAGGGAGGCCATGTGAAGGCATTAAATTCCTCCAGCTACCTTCGTACTGATTGCCATGTGTTTTCATGCAACGGTTGGGGTGGTCGAAGCCTAAGGTGGAGAGAATGATATGAGGCATGAGTCAGGAAGAGAGATGAGAGTCCCAAGGTGTTAAGGGGTTAGGGAATCCAACAATTAAAGTGTTCTTCTCCATCATAGGATAGCAGCCCTGAGCAATGCATCACTCCTTTATTTGCCATTGTGTCAGCATGATGATTATTAGAGCGCAAAACATTGAGGAAGTTAAGCTGTTGAAAATCTCTGCTGATGAAATTGAGGATATGGTGGTATTTGTGGGAAGGAATGGTGCGTTTCCTAACAATGTTACGAGCTTCCTGGATTATGAGGAGGGAGTCTCCAATGGCTGTCAGTTCTTTTATTCCCATAGTGATGGCTACTTCTAGGCCTTTGAGTAAGGCAAGCCATTCAATGTCTATTGGTCTTTGCTCCAAGCCCCCATGCATAACTTTTCATTTTGCTTCCTCCGGGGTCAAAGATGACCCCTCCCGCACTTGCCAACCTAGGAACAAATCAATGCAACTTGCACATGGAAATAATTTTAATTTAATAGATGTTTCTATTTATTTTAATGAATGTATGTTTTCTAAGTTGGAATTTAGAAAGTATAATTTATATAACATAAATATATTAATACTACTATTAAATTAGTAATATAATAACATTTTAGGAATTTTGTTGTCCTTCAAAAATAGTAGTAATATAATGATGGTTTAGAAATTTTATTGCCCTTCAAAAATATGTTTTAGAAATTTTATGACCCTTCACAAAAGACGGTTAGCTAAAACTTTAAACCGTATTTGACGATCAAAATGCCCCATGACGGCCATTTTGCCCACAAATTCCATCACTGGGTGTCAGTCATTCTAACAGTTATGTGGGTAAAGTTTAATTCATTATAAAAAGTTTTATATTTAATAGAAAAAATTAACTATAATAAAATTGTGGTTTAGGTATGTAAATTATTATTATTATTACTATTAAAAATAAAAAAAATTATTGGTAAAGAAAATATATAAATAAATAAAATAATATATATAAATAAATTATAATGTCCTTTCAAAAGACATAAAAAAGGAGATTCAAAAGGTCAAAGAAGGTAGAAAGGAAACGAGCATTAATTAGAAACAATGAAAGTTGTTATTTGGGATAGAAACCAAAAAGATAATAATAAATAGCAACTCAACACCCTCTGAATCCTCTCTTATAATTGTTGAGGCTTCCCATTGAACAAAGGTCCCAATTCCAGTTGGATGCCAAGTGAAATTGATATTATAATGCTTGTTGAAACCTAGGAGTATGAAGAATCTATGGTCGCTAACATAGAAGGATTTGTCTTATGGTCAATCTCGAATAAGTGATCATGCCTCATAGGCATTGAAGTTATATGGCTTGCTACGTTAGAGAGAACATATAGCCACATACTATGATTTACAAAAAAGACCCTCACATAATAAATGGTTCAAGGATTCAATCTAGGGATTTTCACCTTGATGGACACAACTATAAGGGAATTTTTTTATGAACCCAACCCTACATAATAAGACATGTATATTTGATAATAAAAAAATGGTTAAATAGTATGATAAAGGATTGAATTAGGGGTTTGGGGCCTTGAGTAAGAGTATCCTTACCTAATTATTGCACTTTGAACCACCCATGTCTAAAAGAAATTGACCATAAACATTACTCTTCAAAATGAAAAAAAGCCATCTCAATGAATTTTTTTGGCTCAAGAGTTGGATATGTTCCCTAGAGGTGTCCTTTCTTAGATGCAATTGTGTAAGATAAATTTCCAATTGCCATTCCTTTTCATTGTGTGGATAACCCATTTGGATCAAATGTCTTAGGTTTTCCTAAGATACCCAATCATTTGGAATACTCTTAAATCTTTAAATAAAGCTTTTGGTTTATGCGTGAAAACTTTTTATTCCTTAAATATTTTCCTAGAAAAACGTACCTAAATCATTTTTCCAATTATAGATATCATACAAGTATGGCAACTAGAGTTTTTGAACAAATCTAAAACAATGTTGTAAGTAGTAGATGATGAATAATCCACTTTTATAACTTTATTCGATATGCATTGAAACACTGCGGGGAATTATGGAATTGATATAATTGATCTTTATGAATTTCAAGATATGCATTGAAACACTGCGGGGAATTATGGAATTGATATAATTGATCTTTATGAATTTCAAAATACTAAATCTGTTTTTTATTCCATCTTTCATGTAAATTGGACTTCAAAAAGAGAATATGGAAATGGACTAGTTTTTTTATTAAACCTCACATAAATGATTTAATAAAAAAAATTAATAATAAAGAAAAAAATCATTTTATTAATGAATAATGGAAACATAGTTATAATGAAAAAGGTCTAGATGGAACATTAACTTCCTATTGTCATAATTTTCCATGAGTGTTTTTTATCATATAAATGATTTTTTTTTTCGAGATCAACAAGTTTGGCACGTTGTGCCTACAAAATGGCTTTCCATTATTCTAAATGCCAAGAGTGCATGGGAGGGCCTCAAAATATGCAGGAAGTTTAGGACCTATCCATTCAGATGATTCATGGTCATTTATGGGGAGGTGGCAAATTCAATATAGTTGTTCAGTCAGATATAAAATATAAAACATGCACTAAGATGGTGTATGTATTCAAATTTATTGGTTTTATAGGAAATTCTAGTTAGATGAATTATTATTGATATATTTGTTTATGAAAAAGTTGCTCAATGTGAGTTCATAATGTTTTTTCGAACATTTTTATACCCATAAATGTTTTTCATTTTTATAGAAAATTATGATCCCACACTCTATTAACACAATAGGTTTTCTAATGGAGCCATATATTATTGATACAATTTACAATATAGGGAATCCAATAAGAAGAATAATATATAAGTGTGGCAACTATAATTTTTGAACAAGTCTAAAACAAGGTTGTAAGTGGTAGAGGATGAATTGGTTGTGATGATGTGGAATTGAGGTGATTAATTGGTTGTTTATTCATCTATTTAGAGACAAATTGATAGAGGAGGTTGGTAGAACCACCTCAAGTGCAATCCAAAATGCTTGTTGACTGACACCTATGTGAGCCCTAATCGTGCACGAGTTCTCCTTCTTTCGTTATTCGGAGCATGCAAATGCGTCACAGTGGGAGAAATGGATGGTCACATGCTCGTTTTGGGGGTTTATACCATGTTCTACAAATCACACATGCATTTTTGCTCTACAAATTGCGTACTTGTTTTTTCTCTACAAATCACGGACGCACTTTTTCTCTACAAATAGCACACGCATTTTTGTTTTACATATCGCGCATGCATTTCTTTCTACCCAGCCTAAATGTCAATTGACTTGCCAAGATCGGACCCTTCAAAGCTAGTGCTAAGGAAAGCACACATTTTTTGGTTTTTCAAATCAGAATTGGGTTTTGCAAAACTACAATTGCATCTAAAACATCCCTCAACTTCGTGGAAACACTCATATACATAGATATAATAACATTGCTACACCACTAAATTACTTTAACATGAAATCAAAGTAGTGACAAAACCATGTCCACACAAATAGAATATGTTGCCATTATAATATATGGAGCACAATCTATATTCCTGAGTATTAAGAAATATGTTGGTTTGAAAGGTTAATCTCTTAACACTATGTATGAGTAATTAAGGAAAAAGACTCTTATATAGAAAGAGTAATAGTGGTTGTGCTAGTAGGATAATAGGTAGAAGTGGAAATTAATTATCATGAAATGTTATTATCATAAAATGGAATAATTAATGAAAAAACTTAAATAGATTAAATTTAAAAATGTGCGGTTAAAATAAGTTAGAGGTTAAAAGAAAGCTAAAATAGTACAAGGAGGTTATTAACCTTAATCTAGAAGGCCAAAAGTATCTTTCTATTTTAATTAGCTTAAAAATATGTGGGGTGAAAATGAGTTAGAGGTTAAAAGAAAGCTACAATACTACAAGGTTGTTATTAAGGCTTACGTGTGTGAGATGTGACTTGCAGAGATGGCACTATGATTATCATGTTGTGGCCCTGTTTTTCCTAAGTACTAATGGCGCAGAGCACTTCTCACCAGAGGAGGGATCCGTCGAAGAAGACCAAAAGTATCGAGCTCTATTTTAACTAGCTTAAAGAAAAAACTAGCATAACCAAAATAAGAATGAATGCTCATAAGCTTGGCAATAGACAATTAGTAAAAAGGAGTTAGAGTATAGAATATGCAAAAGATTTGAGGATGAAAGTCACTTTCACTTTATTATAATACTAACCTCTCTAATCTTCTATGTTATAAAAACTATGGTGACCTAGATACCATTCTTTCTAAACTTTTTAATAATATTAAATATTCATTGTATTGAGTGTCAACCAAACAATATTCCTAGCACTACTAAATTTCTTCATACATGCGTCTAGGATTCCCATAGTGAGGAAACTAAAATTTCAAAATAAATTTCACATGATATTTGATTAGTATATATTTACACAAATATATTAAATTTGGTCTACAAAATTATATGTTAATTCCATTATATAGTTTAAAGTCCATTAATGATATGATAGTATTGTATCCAAATTTGCATAACAGAACCAGAACCCAGAAAAAAATTTCCTTTTGTCAGATGGTATTCCCACTTATGAATTAGGAGTGGATATTATTCCAGATAAATAAGACAAGCAGAAGAAACAACACCGTTAAGGATAGATACGACAGCATGCAAGCAGTAGAAAGGGTTAGGGTTTTGAATGTTATTAGACAAATGATACACAGGGATTGCATGTGAGCCGATGAGTCTGACAAATTAGCAGGCTGGTCCACTGATATTATGTAGTGTCTGCCAAGAAAAATCAGGAATGGCATCTTTATAATAATATTCAGGGGATCCCATAGACTTTTGAAGCATAAGAGACACCAAACCATGTGTGCGACAGCGGTTTGGCGCCGGCCCATTGATTGTTTGGAAATTTAGCAGAGAAAAAAAAAACTGAGAAGTACGTCGATATCGTAGTGTGTTTCAGATATCTATTTGCGAGATAAGGTTTTGGCAGATTTTATAGAATTTCTCACAGCTTATACATTGTTGTATTTTGTCTGGTCCTTTACAAACAGATAAAGGAACATTAAGTAGGATGTTTTCTTTCAATATAATATTTATTTTATGATAATGTTTTCGTCATCTGATGTAATAATGGAATTACAGATTAGTTCTTGTAATCCGATTAGGTATGTGGATAGGTTGCCTTTTTGAATAATATGATTGTGACTCATAATATTTTTATCCTTAGGAAGTATACTTGTATTTGGTGATGAGGTGTATTGTTAAGATATTTTATGTATTTTTTATAAGAAATAAATTGTATTTTGTGATAAGATGTATTTTTAAGGTATTTCATGTTAAGTTTTTTCCAGCTGAAAAAGCATACTATTTATATTTAATATTGAAATAAAATAGTACAATAATAGATCCGTCAAAAGGATGACACAGATCACTTCTTCCTCCAAAACCTATCAGTCCTTGTCATTACAAACTGCATGATCAAAAAAGCAAAAAGAACATAGATATACACATTCTTTCTCTAATGTCCCTTTTTTGACCCAAACATAATTCTAATTCAGGAAGTAAAGAGATCCACTGTCATGAATCTCTTCATCAAAATATTCTTCCCAAATAAGGAAACCATCTTCTCTTGTAAATGCCTGTTTGGATAAACTATCAGATGCGTGATTGTGTTCCCTGTATTCCATGTCAAGTTAATATTAAATGGATTCACTTAAAATTAAAATAAATAAATAATAAATTATGTTACTTAAATATAATTATAAAATATTTATATTGTTAATATTATATTCCAACTTTTAATATAAATATAAATATTATATTTATATAAAATTACATCATAATGTAAATATAAATATTAGGTAATAATTAAAATTATAATTTACATATATTCATATTTATATAAATCATGAGCTTTACAACAACCTTAACGTGATAGTGCTGCGGGCTACCATGCGGGGGCTCCAAACCCTAATTCTAAGGGAGGTTGGCCTGGTCGTTTCTATGGGGAAAAAGCTAGGAACAGGCGACAGATTAAAGCTCTGAAGGTCCGGAAAAGTTTGGACCGTTTTACCATTCCATTAGAAACTAACATTGAACGGATTGAAATGTTGCTTCCAAAGCCATTGTTGGGAGACTGGAATTCACATCTGGTGACCAGAAGGAGATCGTTGAATGGGTTAGAAAGAATTGGATGCCCATTGCTGGGAACTTGCCGCAGGTCCTCCAACTGATCAATGGTTGGATTATGTTTATCTTCTCCAAACCAGAGCATGTGGGTTGTATTCTGAAGCACTTTTGGTGCTTTAAAGACGAATCCTTCTGTTTGAAAAAATGGCACCTGTCATTTGACCCACTGTGGGAAGTTTAGAGTATTCGACATCTTTGGGTTCTCATCCCTGGATTTCCAATTGAATTATGGACTAAGAATATTTTAATGGGCATAGCAAATTCTATGGGAAAATTTGTTAGGTTGGACAATTGCTCTCTTTTCGGTTATGACCGGCGGGTTGCAAAGGTGATGGTTGCATTTGAAATGGCAAAGGGACTTCCTGCGGAGGTGGAATTGGAATGGGGGTCTAAAGTCTGGAATCAACGTCTGGATTATTTCAAGGTGTCGTTCAGGTGTTTTCTTTGTCAAGAGACTGGCCATACGCAGGCACACTGTCTAGATCTTTCACTTCCTGCTAAATCTACAAAGACTCCGCCTGCTACAATTGTCCTTGATAGCTTGGCCCCGCCTGATGATGCTACAAAGTGGCCTGTGGTATCAGGTAAGTCAAAAATCCTGTCTAAAGTCTGGCATCAACGTCTGGATTATTTCAAGGTGTCGTTCAGGTGTTTTCTTTGTCAAGAGACTGGCCATACGCAGGCACACTGTCTGGATCTTTCACTTCCTGCTAAATCTACAAAGACTCCGCTTGCTACAAATGTCCTTGATAGCTCGGCCCCGCCTGATGATGCTACAAAGTGGCCTATGGTATCAGGTAAGTCAAAAATCCCGTCTATTCCAAATTTTCTTGATATCTCAAATGATGAAATGAATGTGATATTGGATGCGGAAGCAATTTTAGATAAGAAGATTGCTTTGGGGAATATAATATTGAAGTTAGATACCTCGGGGATATGCTCACCTGTGCTTTGGGGGGACCCTCTTTGATAATTATAGGGCTTGTCGAGATCTCTTTGGCAAGGGTTCATTGTTGGCAGAGGTTGATTTGTCCACAAATTCCCTATCTATCATGGGGAGCACTACTGATTGTTTAGGGTCTTCGTTTGAGGGGAGGGTCTATATGGAACCAATGGCTTAGGACCTTAACACATGTATCTCCGATGATGTGGTACTCCTGGGGGAGGATGGTTACGGGGCTTCGAAGGGGGAAGGTTCTATCACTCCCTTACCTATTTTTTCCAAAAACCCCTCTTCAAACACTTTAGTACAATCGGTGAATTCTGCCTGATTTCGAAATGTTACGTTAAGGAAAGCTCGAAAGAATGGTAAGAAGTTGGAGGCTTCGGGTGGTGATAATACTTTGAGTCATACGCCCATTCCTGAGAGGATAGACTTGGTGGAGAGTAATTTAGGGATTTCTGAACTTGATGGGGGCCTTAGAGCAATTCCCCCCTCTAATAGGGTTCCTTGATGTCTATTTGCTCTTTGAATATCCAGGGTTTGGGAAGGGTTGTGCGAGCTAGGGCCCTTACAAACCTTATCACTACTACTCGCCCTAGTGTTATCTTATTGCAGGAAACTATGTGTGAGGATGTGGATGCTATCGCGAAGATTGCTGGCATTTTGGGGGGTTGGGAAGTCTCTGCTGTCAGTTCAAACGGGTTGTCGGGTGGGTTATTGGTGGCTTGGGACCCCCGTTTTTACTCCTTTTTGGTTTATAAAACTACTTGGGGTATCCTGCTGGAGGGTTTTTGCAAAACTAATGATCTATATCTCTCTATTCTTAATTGCTATGCTCCCTATAGGAACAAAGAACACTTCTGGAATGGTCTGTAATCATCTGGTCTTTTGGATAAGGATAATATTATTGTGGCTGGTGACCTCAATTTTACGAGGTTAGTACAAAAAGTTTGGGGGTCTTTTGCAAAGGTGGATACTTTGGCAGTATCCTATTCATAATTACTTGATTGATGTCTGCACAGGTGTTCTTACTCCAACATGGTTCAATGGTCGAAGAGGCCTTGAGGGTATACATAAAAGACTTGATAAATTTTCGGTTAAAGCTACACTTCTGGAATCTTGTACTCAGTATCATTCGTGGGTTGGCAAGATCAAGATTTCTGACCATTGGCTGATCTACTTGCAGTTGGATGAGGGGGCATATCAATAGAATTACCCTTTTAAATTTGATAGATCTTGGCTCTCAGATGAGGCATTTGTTCAGTTTGTAAAGGATGCATGGCATAAATTTGATATTAATGCGGATTATAATCCCATGGACTTATTTTGTCTAAAGCTGAAGGAACTAAAGGGAAAGGTTTGCAGTTGGATACATCAGAGGAAATAGATGGATAGGCAGAATTTATTGCAAGTGGAAACACAATTGCAATTTCTATATTCATATATCTTGGAGGCTCCATTAGATCCCCTTAATTTTGAAATTCTGAAGCAATTGGAAACTAAGAAAGAGAACATATATTTGGAGGAAAAGGAGTGGAGGCTAAAAAGCAGGGACTTTGTGTACATTCAGGTGATAAAAACTCTAGATTCTTCCACTCCTTTGCCTCGGTCAGGAGGAATAACAATACTATTTGGAAAATTTCTGATGGGGAGGGGAATGAAGTGATAGGTGTGAAGGATCTGCAAGCTTTGGCAAAAGAACATTTCAGCAATGTCTATTCTGATGATAAAGGTTGTGACTTACTCTCCCAACTACAGGTGGCTAGACTTTACCCCAAATTCTTTGGTGATGAGGAGGCTGCTGACTTGTGTGCAGAGATTACTTTGGAGGAGGTTGAAAGTACTCTAAAGGCATTTGCAAAAGAGAAAATCCCAGGGCCCGATGGCTGGACCGTTGAGCTATTTCTGCATTTTTTTGACATCATGGGTGATGACTTATTGAAGATGGTGGATTATACTAGGTCTGAGGGTTACATCTCAGGCGCCTTGAACTCTACATTCATTACTCTTATTCCCAAAGTCAATGATTCAAAGTCTTTCGGAGACTTTAGACCTATGGCATTATGCAATCTTGCATATGAAGTTGTTTCAAAGATCATTGCTTGTCGCCTGAAGCCTGTTTTCTCGAGATTCATTTCACCTGAGCAAATTGGCTTCTTACAGGATCATCAGATACATGATGTTGTGGGTATCACACAGGACTTACTTCATACTATCAAAACTAAGAAGCAGGAAGCTATTATTCTCAAGATGGATTTAGAAAAGGCTTATGACAGAGTTTGTTGGGATTTTCTCAGGATTATTTTGATTCAAATTGGGGTTCCACCACTTGCAATTAGATGGATTATGGCGTGTGTGATATACATGAACATTGTTGTTCTGGTACATGGAGCCCCTAATTCATTTTTCAGTTGTTCTAGAGGCATTCGACAAGGTTGCTCGATGTCTCCTTTGTTATTTCTATTGGTGATTGACGGACTGAGTAGGTTGATCAAGAAGGCACAGTTGGAAGGAAAGATCGGAGGGTTGAAAATATCTAAGGATTTGTTTATCAGGCATGCTCTGTTCGTCGATGATGTATTAGTTGCAGGTGACAATTCGGTGGAGGAATGGAGGGGTATACTAGGAAATTATTGACCTTTTCTGCAAAGCATCTGGTATGAGGATTAGTCTGCATAAATCTTGTTTTTATGAGAATCTTATCAATGCTAATAGGGTAAGGGATATTCTTAAATTGATGCCTTACAAATGCTGTAAGATAAATGATGGATTCACTTACCTTGGCTTTCATCTTAAACTGAATGGCTACCTTGTTAAGGATTGGCAATGGTTGATTAAAAAGTTTGAATCTCGCATAGCCCATTGGACATATCGCCTATTATCTATTAGAGGTAAGCTCACATTGCTTAAGTCTGTTCTTATTGGGACTCCGGTCTATTGGTTTTCTCTCTTACCTGTGCCCTGTTCTATGCTAAATACATTAAGAAAACTGATCTTCAACTTCTTATGGTCTGGGGGTTGAAAAAATCTTGTTTTACTTTGATTGGCTGGGAGAAGATATCTCTCCCATTTACCTCTGGTGGATGGGGGATAAAAGACTTGTCAGTGTTTAGTGCTGCACTTCGATTGAAAAGCCTTTGGCGGGATTTATTTGGTAATTCACTTTGGACACAGGTCATCCATCAGAAATATGTGAAGATAGAGATATCACATTCGCTCAGGATGCCCAAAAAAACTGTGAGAGGGGTCTCACCCATCTGGAATGGTTTCTTGAAAGTCTATTCCTGGCTTGCGGTGGAGCTGTGTTGGAGAGTCGGGAATAGGAAGGAAGTGGCTATTGGTATAGATCCTATAGTGGGTTTAAATGTTGATTACAAACTATCTCCTGAGCTTTTGTTGTTAATAAGGAATGCTGGAGTAGTTACCTTGAACTCTATTGTTAAAGATAGTCCACAGAGCTATTGGGTTGATGCTGTGGATTTGCAGATTCCATGGGATTTCATTTGTGAATGGGATCGATATGTTCAAACTTTAAATAATGCAGGCATTCGTATTAATATAGAGGATGATTCAATTGTATGGGCAGGTAACGCGACTACAGGAAGGGTTTCTGGCAGCTCTGCATACAGTTATATGATTAAGAGGAGATGTATTTACCCCAACCATTGGTGGTATAAGGTAATTTGGTACTGGCATATACCGCTGAAACTTAAATGTTATACCTGGTTTCTGCTTCTTGATAAATTAAAAACGTGGGATAACCTTACTTTAAAAGGTTGGATTGGGCCAAACCAATGCACTATTTGTAAGAAGAATGCAGAATCATCATCACATATGTTCATAGAATGTCCTTTTTCTAGGAGTATATGGGGGAAATTTTATCAGCATTTTGGTATTACGGTGAATTGGGGAGGCATCAGTGTTGAATTCATATGGTTTACATTTATGGATTAAGGCATGCAAGACACACTCTACTCTTCTTGTTTTTATATGCTAGGCTATATGGTGGGCACGAAACAAAGCTATATTTGAGAACCATGCTCCAAATCTGGATAATTCTATCACTTATGCATTATGTCACTATTTACTGTATCTAAAGGTTGAGGCAAAACTTGCTAGGTGGAATATTGGGCATTTTCATCTTCCTATTGATGATCCTATTTTATTATTTGATGGGGCATCAAATCTAGGGAATTGTGGTGTTGGGGGAGTCATTTTCCTCAACCAGGAACACTATTTTAATCTGCAACTGAAATGTGGCAAGGGGACTAACATGAAGGCTGAGTTATTATCCCTCTGGTGTGTCACGAAAGTGGCAAATCACTTTGGTTTGGAAAGGGTCAAAATATATGGTGACTCCCGTGTGACCATCAAATGGGCAAGGGGAGAATATGATTTAAAGGTGCTGAACTTGCTCAATTGGTGCAATAGAATTAGATTTGAACTGAAATCTTTCAGTGTTATATCTTTGGAGCATATATATAGGGAATTTAATTCTCAGGCTGACCAGCTATCAAAGCAGGCTTTGGAGGGAGAGGAGGGATTTTTACACTGGGATGAATATTGTGAGAATAAACTGATTGACTCTGGCACTATGTACTTCCTACACTAGTGACTGGCGGATTCCTTTTTTGGGTTTTTGGATATTGTAATTATTTTGTTGTTTTGCTGATGATGAGAGAAGCAATAGCTTTGATCATGAACTTTGAGAAGACAGCAGTATCTATGTAAACATCATATACTATTTGATTCAGTTTATGAATAGCAATAGTATGCTTTTTTTCGCGGAAAAAAAAAATAAAAAAAAATAAATAAATAAATTTGACTCCATAAAGTATATAAAGTGGATGCCTCTCTCTCTCTCTCTCTATATATATATATATATATATATATATAATTCAAAGAATTTGACTCCATAAAGCATATAAAGTGGATGCCTTGGTTGTTAAATATATAAGAATTTGTTTGCCAATGTAGCAAGCCCTGGAGGGTTAGTTAGTTAGTGTGTTAGAGGTTAGGAAGTTACTATTTACTTGTTATTGAGTCTAATAAGTAAGTGGTTAAGTGACTTACTTAGTTACTAATAATGAATAGTTATCTGAATTTTCAAATCATCATACTCCTACTTCATGGATGATGAAGTGGATCGAGAGTTACTTAATTCACTGAATGCAAAAAAGGAGGCTATTTTGATACAAGAGGAAGCAGAGTGGTGTTTAAAAAGTCGATCCCTGTGGCTAGAACTTGGGGACAGGAATACGAAGTATTTTCATGCCTATGCCTCGTATAGAAGGAATAAAAAAGCCATCTGGGAATTAAAAGATGATGACGGGGTTTCTATAAATGGACAGAATCAATTTCAAAACGCTGCAGCAAGTTTCTTTGGCAATATTTTTAAAGATCCAGGGGGCAGTGATTTGGTAAAACAAATAGAAATCGCTCATCTGTTCCTGGTTTTTTTTAGCCCACAGGAAGCATTGGAGTTGGAATAGGAGGTTACACTAAAAGAAGTTGAAGATACTTTAAAACTATTTGCAAAAGATAAAAGTCCTGGGCCAAATGGATGGACTGTGGAGTTGTTTCTTCACTTCTTTGATTTAATGGGCGAAGAAATCCTAGCGATGGTGGAATTTTCCAGAATCAATGGTTATATTTCGGGAGCCTTGAATTCAACATTTCTGACCTTAATTCCAAAATGCAAAAATCCCTCATCTTTTGGAGAATATCGGCCTATTGCATTATGCAATTTGATCTACAAGCTTATTTCCAAGATCATAGCGGCGAGGATTAAACCTGGGCTATCAAAGTTTGTGTCATCAAATCAGGTTGGGTTTCTCAATGATAGACAGATTCTAGATGCAGTTGGCATCACCTAGGAAATAATCCATACTATAAAGCTTCGGAACAAAAAGGCTTTCCTTCTAAAAATGGATCTTGAAAAAGCCTATGATCGGGTGGATTGGTGCTATCTCAGAATTCTTGTTATACAAATTGTTCTGTCACCTATGATGCTGAAATGGATAATGTCTTGTGTTACTTCAACAAACATTGATGTCCTTGTTAATGGGATCCCATCAAACTTCTTTAAGTGTTCGCGGGGGATAAGACAGGGCTGTCCACTGTCACCTATCCTTTTTGTCCTGATTATTGATGGTTTAAGTAGAATTCTTCTTAAGGCAAAAACTGATGGTCTTATTAAGGGGATTAAACTTTCCAGAGAGATATCTATATCTCATCTACTCTTTGTTGATGATGTACTCCTAGCTGGTGCAAACTCAATTGGTGAATGGAGATGCTTCAGGAATTGTATATCACTCTTCTGTTGTGCATCTGGTATGAAGATAAGTGATAGGAAATCTATCTTATTTTTGAATGATATGCAAATTGTGGAATTGCATAATGCTCTTCCATATAAAGTTTAGGATCTAGAGGATGGTTTTACATATCTGGGATACTTCTTAAAGCCGAATAATTATAGAATCAAGGATTGGTCTTGGCTTGTTAAGAAGATGGAGTATAGAATACAATGCTAGACAAATCGACTTTTATCGGTTGGAGGTCGTCTTATTCTGGTCAAAGCTGTTCTTACAAGCATCCCAGTTTACTAGATATCTCTATTTAGATTGCCCAAATCGATCCTTCAGCCATTAAATAGACTCTGCTCAAAATTTCTTTGAACAGGTGGTTTGGAGCGCAAAGGTCTAATAATGGAAAAATGGGAATATATTACTACTCCTGAAAAGTGTGGTGGCTGGGGCCTTAAAAATTTGGATATCTTTGGGAAGGCCTTGAGATTAAAGAGCCTTTGGAGAGGAATGTTGGGTAACACTTTATGGTCTGAAGTATTAAAGGTGAAGTACATGAAATCAGATACATTGGATTGGATAAAAAATCCAGTCAAGAGAACAGGGAATACCTCTGTGATATGGAAAGGGTTTATGCAGGTTTTTCATTGGATAGGTAATGATTTATCATGGCAGGTAGGAAATGGACAGCAAATCCAAGTTGGTGTTGATTGAATTTTGGGAGTTGACGAGGAATACAAGCTTTCAGTTGAAATTCTATAATTTCTCAGAGACAGGAATTTCACTACTTTAGATCGTATGAGAAATTATGTCTCATTGCATGGAACTTCTTATTGGTTAAAAGGAGCAGATTTGGATCTTCTAGGTTGTTATGAAAGAGAATGGGATTATTACTTTTCCCGTTTGGATTCAAGTGGATGCAGGCTTATGACCCAGTGTGATGTTTTGAAGTGGGCCGGAAACCCTATCTCGGGAGAAGTTACAGCCAAAGCAGCTTATAATTATATTATATCTAACAGGAATTTCTTCCCTCAACATTGGTGGTTCAAGAAGCTGTGGAGATGGAAGTTACCTATCAAGCTTAAATGCTTTGGATGGTTTGCATTTAAAGGGAAATTGAAAACTTGGGATGCTCTGGTTAGAATGGGGTGGCCTGGACCAAATAGATGCTCCTTATGCAAATCTGATGCAGAATCCACTCAGCATATTCTGGTAAATTGCAGTTTCACTAGAGATATTTGGGAATAGGTTTGTGCTGGTTTAGATATAAACTTGGATTGGGGAAGGGAGTCCTTTGAGTTTTCATTTTTAAAATGGTTTAAGGAATGCAAAACACATCCCGTGTTACCACTTTTTTTATCATGGGTTGTATGGTATATCAGGAACAAAACAGTTTTTGAAGACATGGTTCCTTTGGTACCAAATGGGGTTGAGCAAATTCTCTCTCTTTATGAATCCATTTTTAAAGGGAAGAAACCAACAGTGGTAAGGAGGATTGGAGCTTTTGAGCCAATCTTTAATTGCCCTGTGCTTTTCTTTGATGGTGCGGCACAAGATGGAATTTGTGCGGTGGGTGGAGCAATTTTTCTAAATGAATCTCATCATTTTTCACTCAAGATGAATTGTGGACTGGGATCCAATATGAAAGCTGAACTTACTGCTCTGTGGTGTGTTCTAAAGGTGGCTAAGATATTTGGTATTGATGACCTGAAAATCTTTTGTGACTCTAGAGTTACAATAAAATGGGCTGAGGGTGAATTTGATCTTAAAGTATTATCACTTGTTCACTGGTGCAAAAGAATCAAATCATATATCAAAGGTTTAAGGAATATATCTTTTTAGCATATTTACAAGCAACATAATTCCCTGGCGGATAAATTGTCAAAATAGGCCTTGATGGGTGATGTTGGGATTCTGGTTTGGGAAGAAATTTAGAGCTCTCAGATTCTAAATCATGGAGCTTTGAACTTTTTTGAGTAAATTATGTAGTGTATTAAAGAAATGACGAGACTTAAAAAAGTTTTGTTTTGTTTTTGGATGATTAAGAGGTTTGGCTGGCATCCTGCGTGTTGATCAGCAAATCATTTTGTAAAAGTTGATGGCTTGAAGTTTTTTTGGACAGAGATGTCTAAAGAAGTCTTTCGAACTTAAGCATAACTTCATGTACCTTTTGATTCAACTGAATAACATTGGTATGCTTTTTTCTTACTGGAAAAATAATAAATAATTATCATTAATGAATTAAGAATAATAAATTTAGTTAATGGTTATGTATTAAAATATGTTAATTAAATAGGGATTAAAAGTTAATGATTAGTGATTACTTTATATGAATTGAGTTTAGGTCGACTCTAAAACCTATGAATAACTCGTTGCATAATTACGAAGTAAGTTTTGGATTTCTATTTGAAATAATTGGTTTTGGTTCTATAATTAGATATTTATGCAAAATCTTTATTTTATTTTTCAAACTATATATTTAACAATGTTTTTTTCCTTTCACACCTAAAATTATTAATAATAATATTCATAAAAAAACTAATAACACTATGATTTTTCTTTTAAACTAATAATATGTTAACATTTTGTCACCATAATGTATTTTTATTCAATAATATATTTTATTTTATCTAAACTCATAGCCATGCCACGTATTCAAAAACATATTATTTTAAATTAAAATCAATCAAAATGATTAAACTATATATTTTAAAGTTCATGATTACAGTCAACTTTGATTTTTTGTGGATATAATTGTCTGTATGCCGCCTCTCAACTTGATGCTTATTTCTTCCATCATATTAATACTTCCATAACGTGGTTTCATAGTCATATTAATACTTCCATAACGTGCTTTCGTAGGACGACTTACACTCACGCTTAATAAAAGCTCTAGGTATGGAGTTAAATGTTGACGTAGTAGTTTAATTTTGAACCCAAAAAATTGATTTGAAAAATTTTGGATTTTTTTAAAAAATTTAAGTTACAATTATTAAACTCTGAAATTTTGGGTGTTCTATGAGTTTTTGATGGTGTTAAATTCGTTTTTATTATCGAAATAGCCATTAAAACACAATTCAATTCATATTCTGCAAAATAATAAAAGCATGCCAAATTATCTGGTTAAATGTTCACATAGTAGTTTAATTTTGAACCCAAAAAATTGATTTGAAAAATTTTGGATTTTTTTTTTAAAATCTTAGTTACAATTGTCAAACTCTGAAATTTTGGGTGTCCCCTAAGTTTTTGATGGTGTTAAATCCGTTTTTACTATCAAAATAGCCATTAAAACACAATTCAATTCATATTCTGCAAAATAATAAAAGCATGATTCTCGTAATGGATCAGCCAAATCATCGAATTTTTAGACACCTCCTTAAATGTTAGGTGTTTTTGGATATCTCTAAGTAGTTGTAGCCATGATAACATGATTAGTTCATGATTAGTTAAGTTAAAAGAGGTCATTTTCTTATATTAATATAAGGAAACAAGTTAATAACTAAAGATTTAGGGTCATCTAACGAGAATGAAAATTTGATTGTTCATTGATTGTAACTTGGGTAGTTAGGAAGAATGTTTGTTTCCCTCTCAAGGTTCAATTTTAGATGACCAACTAATTATTTTAAAAAATAGTTAAATTTAGGTTAGTATATTAGGAATTAGTTGTTATTGAGTTTAATGCGTTAGTGTATGAGTGACTTTGTGGGTTAATTTATTATCCATTAAAATTAATGAGTTATTATATTAATGAGTTAATGAATGAGGGGTAATGAGTTATTGGTTAATGAGTTAAGGGTAATGAGTTATTGATTAATGAGTTATTATATTAATGAGTTAATGAATGAGGGGTAATGAGTTATTGGTTAATTTTTTTGGGGTTGGCTCCTCGTTTTCTCACTTAGAATTTTTTCGGGTTATGCGCACGCTAGGGTTTATCAGCTCACCCTTCGGCTCTCTTTACTGATCACGGCGAACATAGGACTGCACTTCTTGGCAGCTCCCATGGACGCTCCTCCGGGAGGGGCTCCTGGCCCTTCCCATACGTCCTCACAACCCAAACCGACTCTCAATACTTCACCCATTCAAGAATCCATTCAGATTGGATCCTCAGACGTCCCTCTTGGAAATGGCGGCAACAGACAAAAAGATCCGCAGACTTCTCAAAATACTGCAATAGCATAAAACAACTCGAAATGCATAGCCAAAACCATAGAACGACCAACTCTCTGCCTTCCAGCAGAATGGATTAATGCCCGAGCTCAATATATGAAAGATAATGCCCTCATAGGCAAGTTCATGGGATTTTGGCCCACGGAATAGGCTCTTAGAGGATGGATCATAGCCAAATGGAAACCGAAAGCACATTTCGACCTACAGCTCGGCTCCAAGGGATTCTTCACCACCATCTTTGAAAGGCTCGACGACAAAGCCAGAGTGGAAGAAGGTGGCCCCTATTTTTTCAACTCAACCGGTCTTTATCTAAAGAACTGGATAGAAAGATTCAGTCATGAAAAGGAAGATTTCACCTGGGCTCTAGTCTGGATCCGAATGTACTCACTCCCTCGAGAATATTGGGATGAAGACACCCTCCGAGATATTGGAAACTCACTGGGAAGCTTTGTCGAAGTTGCAGAACAAACCAAATACAACAGGTACACCTCCTATGCTAGAATCTGTGTTTACATGCATATAGCCAAAGCCCTACCAGACTCCATCAGCCTCATGCATGATGACTATGAATGGATACAGCCCCTAGACTATGAGCACATACCATTCCGCTGTAGATGATGTCATGACCACGGGCATCTATACCGTGACTTCCCTTTAGGTCAAACGGCCACGGACACAAACAAGGATGAAGATGGATTCCAGAGAATTGGCTGCAGGAAAAAGCATCATCGTAAACCCCTGCAAGAAGGAAAAAAACCAATTATACCCGACACCAACAACAGATGTGATGCCCTCATTGATCAGTCGAAATATCTCATGGAAGAACCTGAAAAGATGGAAATAGCTGCCAAAAAGCCCACAAATCTGGGTATTACAACTGAGATCCACACTGACTCCGAAACCCTTCAGGGAGAAACTTGTATTCTCCAGGAAAACGCTCCAAAATCTTCAACTCAGGAAGTAACAAAAACGCAGGAAACAGGGGACCCCATCTACGCTAAAGCACCCATAGATGAGTCCATGATGGATCTAGAAATAAGAGATCTAGATATTCTAGGCATGGAAGATGCATGTTCAAAAAAAGCCTTCAACTCCATTTCGCCCAAACAAATCCAACTCCTGTCAGAAGTTCTCAAAAAAGTCAAAAACAACAAAATTGGAATACTTAATCTGCCACAAAAAGACAAACATAAGCTCCAAAGGGACAACAAGAAAAGAGGCAGAAAAACAGATCTGCAGAGAAGCAGTCAGCTTGGCACAAGACTAATCGAGTCTGGGCAATACACCCAACTCACGGAATTCTTCCCTACTTTCAATTTCAGTTCTCAATGCAGCTAATCTCTTGGAATGTAAGAGGTCTGAACGGTGCCTCCAAACACCGTATGTTGAAAAGGAAAATCATGCAAGACAAGCCTACCATAATATTTCTTCAAGAAACCAAATGTATTGATGATACTCATTACTCTCCAAGACCTCTTCCAAAAAAACATATGGAGAGGATGTCAAACCATGGCAATCGATGCTAAAGGTGCCTTCGGTGGCCTAGCAATAGCTTGGAACCCATCACAAATCCAGCTCAATGATTTCGCTGCCACAACCCATTCCCTCTTTGCCTCATTTCATATGGAAGGCACTGACATCTCTGGTTTCCTCATGAACATTTATGGACCTCAAACCCTTGTTCTAAAGACCCGGCTTCTCAATCATTTAACCTGGTTCTCCCAACTTCACTCGGGGGAAATGCTCATCATCGGTGGGGATTTCAACAAGATTACCTCTCTATAGGAAAAAAAAAGGAGGAAGACACCTCTTATCCAAGGAAGACACCAGCTTCAAAGATTGTATTGAGGATTGTGACCTTATTGATATCTTTCCCTCGGAAATCTTCATGACCTGGAACAACAAAGGAGGAGGAAGCAATCAAATCTATTCTAGGCTCGATCGCTTCCTCATCACCCACAAAATCATTGAAGCTCCAGGAAACATCTCGGCCACTATCCTCCCGTCCGCAGGCTCTGATCACTGGCCCATCTGACTCTCATGGCAAAACTTAGGTAATCTCAAATTTCATCCATTCAGATTTGAAAATTTTTGGCTAACCCATCCCACTTTCTTGGATATGGTAAGCACCTAGTGGACTAACACCAAAGTAGAAGGGCGTTCCAAAATGGCAATAATGCACCAAAACGCACGCGCGCCTTTTTTCGGTACCGAACCTTTGTTCGGTAGCCAAAATGGACTCTTCCTTGTTTCTTTTTTTTGTAATTTTTAACAAGAGCGCGTGCCTAAAACGCGCACGCGCCTTTGTTCGGTACCGAACCTAGCAATGCGTGCGCGCTGCCTTAGGTGTGTGTACGTTATATTTTTCTTCCCGCTAGCACGGCCCCGTTGCAACACTTTTGGGGAGCAACTTTGTATGCCTTCCCTAATTCATTTAAAATGGATTGTGACCCAAAATAAATTCAAATTATGATTGAGAGTGTGTATTAAAAGTTTCAACCTAAATATCCAAAGCTTAGGTTTACCGTGCACTTAGTCAAAGGATTAGGGGTTTGAATTTTAATAGAAATGATGTACATAGAGGTTGCAACTTACATGTGAGCAAGTTTTGGTGCCTTCTCCCATTCAAATGAGGAAAAATAGTAGAAATAATTCAAAGAAACAAACCTGAATTTCTTCAGTAGCGTACTTTCCACAACAAATGAGAGATAATCGGGCTAAAACACTATAAGAAGGTTATTAACCTCAATCTAGAAGGCCAAAAGCATCTCTCCATTTTAACTAACTTAAAGAAAAAATATTAGCATAGCCAAAATAACAATGAACTCTCATGAGCTTGGCACTAGACAATTAGTAAAACACACTTGGAGAATAGAATATGCCATTTTTATGAGACCGAGAGATTTGAGGATGAAAGGCACTTTCATTTTATTACAATACTAACCTCTCTAATCTTCTATGTTGTGAAAACTATGGTGACTTAGGTACCATTCTTTCTAAGCTTTTTAAGCATAGAAATAATTTATTTACATCAAACAAAAATAATAGTCATAAAATATCTAATACCTTTTACATATAATTAACTTTTAAATAACATATTAATATTAATGAAAAAATTTAAATTTATAACTAATCCATTTTCATTTAAACCACAAATTAAATAAGTCATTGTCACAAATTTGATACTCAAATTAAATATGATATTGTAAAATTACATTAAATACACTTTTCAATTATTATTTTAATCTACTTAGTTGAAAAAGATTGATTTATTAACTTCAGCTAAATTAATTTTGGATACTACCATATCATATATCATATGTTCATGGCTATGAAAGGAAATAGTGAAATGACTTTTCATTGTTGTTAGTGGTATAGATTTGTTTTTTTTAAGTATGTCTCTCTTGATTATATATTTTAATTTAAATGGAAATATGTTTGAATATATGTATAACTCACACGGTGTTGGTTTACTGGATTCGTGAGAATATGTCAATGAAATCAGGTTGCTCCCCTTTATGGAGAGGTTTGCTCAAGGTATCAAACTAGATCATTGGGGATCTGAAGTGGCAGGTTGGTAATGGCAAAAACATCAGAGTTGGAAAAGATTTCATTTTGGGCATTGATGATCCCGTTTGTCTTAAATCAGAGATCTTGGATTATTTAAAATTATATGGCCTAACTACATTAGACCGTATAAAGAAACACTTTGGTCAGACTTATTGGTTACAATCCTATGACTTAGGTTTGTTCGGTGAGGATGCCCACTCTTGGGACTCCTATGTCAATTCACTTGGTGCAGCCGGTGTTATCTTAACAGAAAAAGAGGATATTATGAAGTGGTGTGGAAACAAGAAAGATGGGAAAGTCACAGCAAAAACAGCTTATGATAGGATAATGCAGGCATTGGTGGTTTAAAAAGATCTGGAAATGGAATTTGGCTTTAAAACACAAGTGTTTTTTGTGGCATGTTTTACAAGGAACTTTGAAGACCTGGGACAATCTTACAAAACGTGGTTGGTATGGACCAAACCGGTGCATCCTATGTAAGGAAAATTCTTAGACTATCGACCATTTGTTTGTTTATTGTTCCTTTGGGAAGAGAGTTTGGGACTATGTTTGTTCAAAGATGGCAATCACAAGTACTTTGGCAAAAGTTGGTATTTGTGAGGCATTACTGAGATGGTCTCGTTCCTCCATGGATTCAGTGCAGGTACCTATTTTTATATCTTGGGCTCTTTGGTTTTTCAGGAACATTTCTACTTTTCAAGATAAACAGCCAGATGTCGTGTCTTGTGGTATTTTGGCTATGAATTTAATTCAACAATATTCTGAAAAGATCTCAATTGCCACGGAGCGGAGGATAGGTCAATTCTCCCTTGTTGTTAATCAGCCAACACTTTTCTTTGATGGGGCAGCACAAAATGGAATTTGTGCTGCAGGCGGAGTTATATATCTGAATGAGGTTCATTATTATACTTTTCGCCTAAATTGTGGGACTGGAAACAACATGAAAGCTGAGCTTCTTGCTCTGTGGAGTACTCTGAGGTGTGCAAATATTTTTGGGCTTGTAAATCTCATAGTTTATGGCGATTCGCGTGTTACTATTAAGTGGGCTACAAAAGAATATGATCTTAAAGTTATGGATCTCACACACTGGTGTGAGCGTACTAGGATGGAGATTGATCTGCAGGAAAACATTTCCTTTGTTCATATTTTCCGTGAACAAAATGAACAGGCTGATGTACTCTCAAAGAAAGCATTATTGGGCGCTGAGGGATTTCTGGTATGGGAGGAATGGATGGACTCCACCATGCTGGATTGTGGAGATGTTATTTTCATTTAGGATTTATAAGGGAATTTTTTGATGTGGGGTCTTTTTTTGTAAGATCAGATTTAATTTCTGATATATGTAATCTGGCATGGACATATATATGTAGTTGATAGGTGGCTGTGGGAAGACCATATCTTGATGAACATACCTTTCACAGGAAAGGGATCAAATTTTGTACTATTTGATTTTCAGAATAGCAATAGTATTTTTTGGGTTGAAAAAAAAACTCACACAGTGAATAAATATTTGTTTAGATATAGCTAATTAGATGTATAATTATAAAGTATAGACATTAGAAGTAGCAATCTTTATAAAGATTAGGGTTTGTAATTTTAATAAAAAAATAGTATACAGAGATTGTATAAGTTTAATAGATGGTAAACTGTAGGTTATTTAATGTAATTACAGCAGACTTTTGACCTTTAAATCTTATGCCTACTACAGTTGCATTAAATGACTTGCAACAAACTGAATAATGTTCAGCCTAGAAAATGGTCTGACAAATTAACAAGCATGTCCCAATACCATAAAAAGACATGCAGGGAAGGTCCCCTCAGCTGACACAGCAAGTTTGAGATGGAATGGAATGGCTACAGGCATGTTCCAATGTCATAAAAAGAAAAAGACTTGCAGGGAACGTCCCCTCCGCAAGTTTGAGATGGAATGGAATGGCTATCACGTAGTGTGTACGAATAAAGTTGAGCCAAGAATAGCATTATAATAAAAATATTCACAGGGTGCCATGGACTTTTTATGCATAAAAGACACCAAAGCTACACAGTTTTCGGCCGACCCTTTGATTGTTTGTACATATAAAAATATTCACGGGGTGCCATGGACTTTTTATGCATAAAAGACACTAAAGCTGGACAGTTTTCCGCCGGCCCTTTGATTGTTTGTAGATATAATGGTCCGTATGCCTCCTCCGTGGCCAGCCCTTTGATTGTTTGTAGATACAATTTTCCGTATGCCTCTTCCTATTGAAATATGTAATAAGAAACAAAGCTTGATTTCCTTCATAAAGTGGTTTCATATTAATATTGCTTCTCACGTTCATAATAATTAAGAATTACGTAAAAAGAGACTAGTGTCTCACATATCTTATGATATGGCAAAGTGAGAATTTATCATATTTTTTATATGTTGTAATAACTTTTCATTTTTTTGTTATTTATATGTGAATCAAAAAGTACATCTAAAGTTTAAGATACAATCCATAGAGCTTCGATTGTAAATATCACTACATACATCAAAATTCAGCAATTTATCACTACATACATCAAAATTCTGCAATTTATCTTCAACACAATGAATATGGATATGTGAGAACAGTCCTCAAAAAACATGAAACTCAGAACCAAAAATACTGAAAAGCAATCTGATCTGAAATACATCGAAAATGTTTACTATGCCCCTCTCTAATAAGGCATTATCAATATATTCCTCCCATTTGACATATCCTTCTTCACCTCTCGAGGCATCCCTGGAAAGGATATCAGCATCTATGTTTATCTCTCCAAAAATATGTCTGAAATCAATCCAAAGGAAAGAGTTAATAATGTCCTCTGTGTATTTGCACCAATTTAGAAGAGAGACCACTTGCAAATTTGAACTATGGGGTATCCAGTTTATGATAACTGTAGAGTCACCAAATACATGCAAATTTGAACAATGGCGTGCCCAGTTTATAATAACTGTAGAGGCACCAAATACATGAAAAGTGGACCTATTCCAAATATTTTTTCCATCTTGCAAAGACACCATAGTCCAAGCAATTTGCTTTGGTGTTTGTACCTAATCCACAATTTAATTGGAACTTGAACATATGAGAATCAAATGAAAAATCACCCCAGCTGCATAAATCTCATTTTTGGCTGCTCTATCAAAGAATCCTAATGCATAATTTAAACATTGGAAAAGCTGAACCTGTCTTATGTCATCTATTTTATATCTTCCTTCATATAATCGTTCATTGAATAAATTGAATGTGGAGATGTAGACCTCAATGCAGACAGAGTATCCATTACCATTTTTAGAGTAAAGGTAGAAATTTTGTTCAAACCTGTTATATCCCCCAAGGTTATTCGGCCAAAGAAATTTAAAAATTGTAGTCATGATTGCTTCAAAAGCTTTTACATCATTCTATATAAGCTTTAAAATATATGACAAATAAAATAATAAGGTCATAGGCGAGAGAAAACCATGGTTGATTTTTGCTCCAGTATTTTAGTGATATTAAATATTCATTGAATTCAGTTTCAACGAAGCAATATTCCTAGGACTACTACCTAGGACTCCCATAGTGACGAAACTAAAATTTCAAAATTTCACATGATATTTGATTAGTCTATACCAATATCCTTTAATTGTTAATTAGAGAACATGTAAATCTAAGGGATCAAAAATTGGTTGATTTATTCTAGCGATATTGCATGTAGTTTTATGTCCATAAAATGACGAAGAATAAATTAAAAAACAACAAATTAACACGCAGGGAGTCCCTTAATCGTGGAAAGAGATTGAGAGCACACTGCCTCCACAAGTTTCAGCTGGGTGGTGTATGATTGAGATGTAGTGGATATAATTATGTGATGTTTGAGTATCTGGTTAAACCAATAATCGAATAGTAATGGCCTTCACCAAGCAGAAGAGACGCCAACTGCTATGGCCAGCTCTTTTCATTGATTGTGGATATAATTGTTTTAATGACTGCACCCAAGAAATCAGCAGAAAGAAACACAGCCTGATTTCTTCTATTATCTGCTTCAATACTGATGCTAATGTTTAACAAAATACCAATATTGACGCTAACGTTTAACGGAAAATAGTCATCAAAATCTATTTGTTAGTTAGATGTCTAAAGTGGGTAAGGTGTAGGAAATAATAATAGTTATGTGGATAATGTTTAGGGAATTATAAAATGTTTTAAATTTAGTAGAAAAATATAATTAACTGACAAAATTTAATTGATTAAATAGGTATAAATCTATTTAGTTACTTAGATGTGCAATTATTGTGAAAGTGACCAAAATTTAGATGTGTCATGTGGATGGAGTTATTGTTATTATAAAAGTGGTTTAAATGTAAATATAGTATAAATCTAAATAGTTAGAAGTATAACATAAATATTGTTATTGACTTGGATGTTTGAATAATTAAGTTACACAGAAGGCAACACAACAGCATAGACTGAAGGTGAGACTAACCCTCAACACAACTTGATTATTCATAGGTAATAGTTACATATATATAGGTTTAGAGAGCCTTCAACAGACTCCTACAATAGTGAATCTGGAACTACACGTACACAAACAACATAACAATATACTAACATAAGTATTTCTCCATTATTATTCTAACATGAATTTTTTCCTTAAACATCTAGGATCCTTTCCAACTTCATTTTGACACCTAAGTTAGTGTGGTACTAACCTCCTTTAGCCATAAGGGCTTCACCACCCTATGACTACAAACCAACAAATTCAATTAAGTTTAACTTAACCAAGTTCATTAAACAATGTGATATGCGTTCAAGTGCAGCATCTAAGACATATGACCAATACTTAACACAATTCAAGGCTTAGCCATTGTTAATAGTTAATTAACATAAAGCATCACATGGATTATAACAACATTTTTAATAGAAAAATAAATAAATTATATATTCACTTTATAGTGAACTCTGTTTAAATTTAAGTTTTTGTTTCTTATAGCCCATGGTAAATATGCAGCACTTGGTCTTTGCTTTCCTCCTAACTAATTCACTCTTAAAAAGAATTAAAACAAAACAGAATTACCTAGCTAACCAGACCTACTCCTTAACCAAATGTGTTATTGAAAATTAACTATATTTATGCAATTTTATATATTTACACATATATATTAAATTTGGTCTTAAAATTTAATTTCATTATATAGTTTAAAATCCATTAATGCTATGATAGTACTGTATCCAAATTAGCATAACAGAACCAGAACCCAGAAAAAAATGCCTTTTATCAGATGGTATTCCCACTTATGAATTGGGATTGGATATTATTCCAGAGAAATAATACAAGCAGAAGAAACAGCACTGTAAAGGATAGATACAACAGCAGGCAAGCAGTACAAAGGATTAGGGTATTGAATGTTAATAGACAAATGATACACAGAGGTTGCATGTCATGAGGCGATGAGTCTGACAAATTAGCAGGCTGGTCCACAAGTTTGAGAGGGGGCGGAATGGCAAAAACCAATACGTCACGATCAGGCGCCCCCTACAGTCAACAGTGATTAATGCAGTGGATATTATGTAGTGTCTGCCAAGAAAAGCCAGGAATGGCATCTTAATAATAATATTCAGCCGGGGATGCCATAGACTTTTGAAGCATAAGAGACACCAAACCATGTGTGCGACAGCGGTTTGGCGCCGGCCCATTGATTGTTTGGAAATAATTGTCTGTATGCCTCCTCCCATTCAAATAAGGGAAATCAGCAAGAAGACAAAAAAAAAAAAAAAAACTAAGTACGTCGAAAGAGACGCAGTCTTGGATATCGTAGTGTGTTTCAGATATCTATTTGCAAGATAATGTTTTGGCAGATTTTATAGAATTTCTCACAGCTTATACATTGTTGTGTTTTGCCAGGTCCTTTACAAACAGATAAAGGAACATTAACTGGGATGTTTTCTTTCATTATATTATTTATTTTATGATAATGTTCTCGTCATCTTATGTAATAAGGAATTACATATCAGTTCTTGTAATCCGATTAGGTATCTGGATGGAACTTTTAAGTCATGGAACTAACATTCGATGTAAGACCTTTGACATGAGAAATGAGCTGCTTTGCATTCTATTATGAGGAAGATGGTGCCTGAGAATTGAGTCACTATTAAACATTTTTTTTTATGATCCGTTGATTTATCATATTTATAGAGAAATCAATGATACATGGAAAGAATTACTTAATAAGAAGAAGGGATCTTTTTTTTGGGAGGAATGGATTGATGATTCTCTGACTAGTCTTATTTTCCTGCTATCTGAATTTTGATGTACCATCTATGTTTAGTTTTTTTTTATGTATTTTGAACTTTGAGAGATCTTGATATGTGCATTTCAGTCCTTTTTGATGTTTTGATATGCTGGGGTGGTTCTTATTAAGTGGATTAGATGGAACCTGAATATTATGCTTCAATTTGCATATGTATGGAGGAGTACTTTTTTATTTATATAATAGCAAAAGTACAGTTTTTTTCTTCTTGAAAAATGGGGGAGATAATGTCACTTAAAGTAACATAACATAACACAAAAAAAATTAAACAAAATTCATATTGGCTCATAAAATAAAATAAAATAACTATAAAAAGTATTTAAAAAATCCATGGTTTCTAAAATAAAATAAAAAGTATGAAAAATGATTAAAAAATCAACCGTCTATACAATAACAACTTAAGACTTAAACCAGATCTATTCACCAGCTACAAGTTAAGTGGCTACACTAGTTAAACCTCTTTAATAGGATTTGTAAAAAAATAGTTAAAAAAAATTGATTATGAATTTTGACAATTTTATATTAATTGAAAATAAAAAATATATAATAATATGAATATTATGGGTAGTTAAAATTGCTATAAAGAAAAGTTTCACTTGTTATGGCATGTTTATTTCTCTTTCCACAATATAAAGTTTGACGATTTTTGGATAATACCATACCATGTCGTTTTATGTGAATTAAAAGACAACAAATTAGTAGGCAGAGAGTCACTTTGTTGAAAGAATTGAGAGCATGCTGCCTCCACCAAAAGTGTGGGCTATACTGTCCAAGAATTGAGATAGAGATTGAAATGGAGTGGAAATAATTAAAAAACAACAAATTAGCTGCCTCCACAAGTTTCAGCTGGCTGGTGTATGATGGAGTGATTGAGAGCAGGCTGCCTCCACAAGTTTCAACTGGCTGGTGTATGATTGTGATGTAGTGGATATAATTATGTAATTTTTTAGCATAATCGAATAGTAATGGCCTTCACCGGATATAAAATATTGAAGCAGAAATGACGCCAACTGCTATGGCTGTTTCAGGCCCACTCTTTGATTTATTGCGGATATAATTGTCTGTATGCCTGCTCCCATTCAAACGAGTAGAAATCAGCAGCAAAAACAAAGAATGAATTCCTCTATTATCTCCTTCATATCAATATTGAGGCTAACGTTTAACAGAAAAGTATATAAAATGTTAAAAAGACTTTAAAATCTATTAGTTAGTTAGGTGTATAGTGTGGGTCATTCTAATAGTTATGTGGGTAAGGTTTTTGTGATTATAAAATGTTATAAAATTATAACCTAAATAAATTAATTAAGACAAATTTTACTTAATTGAATAGATAGTTGACCAATGTAATTAATTTTTAGGTCATTATAACAGTGGTATAAGTCTAATTAATTACTTAGATGTGTAGTTATTGTGGAAGTGGTAAAAAATTATGTGTGTAATGTGGATGAAGTTAATGTCATCAAAAAGAGACCTCTAAATCTAAATGGTTCGTTAGAAGTGTAACATAATTATTGTTATGTATTTATATGTTAGACTTTTTCTTCCTTAAACATAGGAGTGTTCTCAACTTCGTTTTGGCACTTGAGGTCATGTGGCATTGTCTTGCTTTGGCCATACAGACTTGGCCAACTTACACCTATTAGAATTGGACTATATATGTTTTCCTTGGACTAAAAACCAACAAATGTAATTAAGTCTAACTAAACCTAGTTCATTCTACATTGTGGAATGTGTCCAATCACAACCTCTAAAACATCTCACCAATATGTATACTTAAAAAGATTCAACACTTAACCAATGTTAACATTAATTAACATAAACCATCACAAGGATTAGAACAACATTCATCCCAATAAACAATTTACAATTTACACATGGACATGTAAAAGCTACACCAAAGGTGAATGTCGTAAATTAATTTTATAGAGGAATGTTTACATTATACAACAAGGGAGGGCGACTACCTCCATATCCCTCTTTTATAGAATTACAATGAATCTAAGGTAAAATAGCCTTCTTCCAATGCCCAACACTCATATATAAACCAACACCCCGAAGCTACTACGTGTCCATAACTTAGCACAATCATAGAGATCACTTTGAACTTGTGTGAATCAGTTGGAAAAGATGAATGAATGACTCAGGTAATTTGAAGCATCCATTATATATATGAATCTTTCCAAATTCTTTCAATTTGCTCTAAGTCTAAGTCAACCCAAGGATTCGCTTCCAACTCAATTGTGTCCACATGACCTGTCTATCAATATCTGTAATAAAACTCAAATTACCAACTATTTTTTTTAATGGGTTTCATTTTCCCAAAACAAGATGTATGAATGATAATCAAAATTCTTCCCTGCTTTATTCGTTACAACAATATTTCTCTTTCAAAAGACATAAGGAGATGTCTCTTACCATAGGTTTTCTGCTTATACAATGTTCATGCTTACAATCATGGTGTATTAAGACACTTATTTATTACGCTTACATAGGTACTTATATATATATATATATATATATATATATATATATATATCTCCTTAAGTAGCACCGTAATTTGAATTTGTAAATTTTTTCCCAGTCCTAAGTATAAAGGTAATGTAATTACATCGATAGGTGTGTATATCTTAGAATTTAGGTGGACTACCATATATATATATATATATATATCTTTCCTCAAAAATGGAAATTGATTTCCTCTAAAAATTCTGGCAAAACCGTAGAAGTCCAATAATCAATATGCATTTAGTTAAATAAATCAATAACCATCAATTAATACCACCTTATTAATTAATGATCAATATAATAGTATTAATTGATTTCATGTAGATGGTTACTAATATTCGTAGCTCGCTTAATGCCCAAAATGAATAATATAATTGATAAATAAATATTTATTCGCCTTCTCATGTAATGATGAGTGGCTTCACAATGGTCAAAGGCTAAAAGTAAGCTTGTATTGGTTCTTATGGGTTTCTAGACTAAAAATAAAGTAATGATGACTTGATTTCTTTCTGGCACCCAAGGCACCATGATGATACTCAATCATCATTTATGGTCTTCCCAAGGATTCTCTAGCCTTCACCTATCCCCCTAGTGGATATATTTTCCCCTTGTTTATTTTCCTTGCACATTTAGCCTCCTAGATCTATTTTTATTCATCATTTGCAATATATATTATACACATAATGTCACCACACTTTATCTACACATGGTTTTAATACAAAATCACAATGATGTCTAATGCTACAATGTTCACTAGTGCTTTCTTAGCCTTGAATTCCTCGCCAGGAAGTAGTACACAATTACATATTTACATCACATAGATTACAACAATAGTGGGTCAAGAGCGAGGGATATTACACTAATATTCATGTAGGCACAAGAGCACTTAACTCATGAAAGGCTCTGCAAACTTATTCTTCAGCCATGCCAATGTACTGCAACTAGGAGTCTTGTTGGGTAAGTGCCTTCAAGCACTACTGAAACCCAACACTTACGTACTTCTTCTTCATGAATGAGACATCCATTTGGCGTGCATACTCTTTCGCATAATTTTATGCGTGATAAATCACATCTTGGTGTGTCTCTTCATTACTGATCTTTGCAACTATTGCTAGTGAAACACTTCCAACTTCCTCACTGATGTCAACACCTTTTCTAGTACACTTACGCTCCATCACAAATCTTCTTAGGAAATAAGATGTCATAAAGCAACTATCAATGAGAAGAACATGGCATATAGGAATTGCAACCACTACCTTCAAATGTTCCAACAACCTTTCCAAAGTCTATTAAGTGTGATGAAATAGCAAATGAATTCCATATCTCTTGATAAGAGAGACATGTTTGCACTAGTACTTTGACCACCTTCAATATATTGGTTCATCTTGTCAATCATCCCTAAGGACAGTTGTATCAAATCCCAAGTTCCCATATAGAAAATAGGGTAAGCATATTCCAATTCAACTTCTTCTACAACATTTTAATTTCCCATACACAAAGGTAGGCTCCCAAGTCAACTGGTTATGATTTCCAATTTGATCCATATCAATAGAATGAGTTCCTTTTTCTTGGTCAACTTCTTCACTACCTTCATATATTCACTAAGTATTGTCCACTATCTTTCTCCTTCTGAGCAAGAACCCACTGCTTTGGTATTGTTATCGGTGTTGGTCAAGTAAATTTTTCACCTCTTCCTCAAGTATGTGAAGTCACCGCTTATAAATCAACAATTTCTTCAAGACACTTGTGCACTAGCACTTCCTTTTCCCACTACCCTACTCTATGGAAAATAAACTACATCAAATAACATCAATGCAAAGAAGAGTATGGCCTTCTTCCATCGAAACTTTTATTCTTTTGATGAAATGATTCCTCATTGTCCTTGAACCCTTCATAAAATTGGGCACCTTTGTAGTGATCTAGAATCCACTACCTACTCCTAAACAGTGAGACATCTATGTATTTTAACATTGAAAGGAGGATGGTAGGTGGCTATAAGGGCCACACCCATGAACTAAAATATTCAATACTCTGCCCAAAATACACCACAACTTTCACCATTAAAAATTGTTGTTCTTGGCCTGCTACCATAAACATACTTAGACTTGTTCTCAAGGCACCTAGAAATTTTGATGTTGTGTCTAAAATATTGTATTTATTTCCCTGAAGACTTTTGTCTTCACCATTGATGTTTGTTACACTTGAAATTCCTCTAAGTCTTCAAACTCTTCCCTCAAAGGATAAATAATGACAAAATAATTTTGATTACAAAGGAAAAAACAACATTTTTACCTCTGGACTTAGGAAAAAATCATTGCATCTTTGTTGTGAAGTTTTCCTCCTTTATTCTACATGATTCAACCTACAATGACCAAGTTTCCAGTTTGTGAGTTAAAATCTACAAATTCTAAGCCGGAGGTTTAGCATCTTCATTAGTATGTTCTAGAATTTTCACATGTGCCTAATACATCTCATGGATCTCTTGATCTTATTGTTCCCATTCCATGGTCGCAAATTTCCTCTTCCTCAGATACCATGACTTTTATTTTGTGCTTTCCCTTTTGCAACCAAAAAGGTGGTTCAACCCTTCTCGACACCTTTAGAAAGGTTGCGAGAGCCTCAAGATTTGGTTCACTTGCTACCTTAAACCTATTGTTGTCCACCTACATAATCATTCAGTGAAGTATTCTACTTCCTTCCAAGTCACAATGAAGAGTTCCTAACTATCCAAGATCTATGAAAACAAACTACCTTGGGTGCCTACTATACATAGGAAAAATTCTGTAATCGCAATTTTCAGGTCACCCTTCACAACTACTTGCTAAGTTTCCTCAAGTTCTATGCCCTAGTTATAAGCTCGCACAAGAATGAATAAGAGTGCCCGAATTGATTTGCAACTAACTGTCATGGAAGGGACAATGGAGAAAAGAATCGGACAACCCAAATTTTTCTCTAATGCCACATGTCATGAGAGTGATGGTGGTGAAGAGAAATGGAGCTAAACATTGTTCAAATGTTATACCAACTGCCACGGATCTACAATCTGGTCAATTTTGTTTCTTTGAACTTAATAATATTCCCAACTTGAGTTTTGTTTCATTGAACTTAACTTATGAGGTGGTACCATCGTTGCATTAAGTAATATATGGTGCTTGCAGTAAAAAATTAACCCTAAATGAGTAGAAATTTTAAGGTTGATTTTATGATTTTGTACAATAGCATTGGATTTTGGGGCCATGGTTTCAAAATATTTTCAATTTTAGGCCCTCCAACCCCCCCCCCAACACCCTGATTCCCACTTTAAAAAAGAGGAATAATATTTCGTTGCAATAGTAAAAGTTGTTAAGGGCCCATGGTTTAAAAAATGTTGCAACAATTAAGCATGAAACAAAAAAAAAAAATTCCGATCATAGCACACTTTTCAATTTAGAGGTTGATTTTAATATTTCTCTAGAAATAATATTGAATTATTAAGTCCATGGTTTCAAACCAGTTGTAATTTTAACCCTTGAAAAAAAATGTGATACCGGTATCATTAATTTTCAATTCAAGGGTTGATTTTAAGGTTTTGTTGAAATAGTAGCAGTTGTTAAGGCCATGGTTTTAAAAATGTTGCAATGTTAAGCCTTAAAGAAAAACAAAAGTTCAAATTGGTATCATTACTTTTTTATTTAGAGGTTGATTTTAAGATTTTTCTAGGAATAATATTGATTGTTATGGCGATGGTTTCAAACAATATGTAATTTTAACCATTGAAAAAAGAACTATGCTACCAGTGACATTAATTTTCAATTCAATGGTTGATTTTAAGGTTTTTGTGAGTAATAATAACAATTGTTAAGGCTATGGTTTCAAATTGTTGCAACGTTTAGTGTGAAACAAAAACAAAGTTTGTAATGGTAGCACTACTTTTCAATTTAGAGGTAGGTTTTAATACTTTTCTAGCAATTTATTGACTTCAAAGTCCATGGTTTCAAACAAGTTCTAATATTAACCCTTAAAAAAATGTGTTACCAATAGCATAGTTTTCAATTCAATGGTTGATTTGAAGGTTTTTGTTAGCAACAATATGGGTTTTTAAGGCCACATGGTTATATTTTTAACCCCCCAAAAAATGTTGATACCAGTAGGACCACTTTTCAATTTTAGAGTTTTTTTATGCAAAAGCATGAGTTTTTATGGCTGGATTTATCGTTTTGAGTATATAGTTTTCATCAAATAGTAAACTATGTTTCACCTAGGATGTTGTACCAAACATTTGAACAATACAACCTTGGACTACGTTTTATGAGAAGAAAAGTTGATCATTTTGTATATTCCAAGTAGGTTGGTGACCACTTCATTAATATAGCATTGTATGTTGATGACATGTTGTTGATCAGAAATAACATGAATTCCATTTAGGAGATGAAATTGCATCTATTCTCCAAATTTGACATGAAGGATCTCGGTGCTGCTAACTTCATTTTGGGGATGGAGACTAGAAAATAGGTCATGGAAATAAATAAATAAAATTAGTTGAATTAAAGAAAACATGTTGAGACAATATTGAAAAGATTCAATATGCAAGAATGTAAACTGGTCAAGGTCCATGTTTATATAGGTGTGAATTTATATGTAGATCAATATCCCAAGACACAAGAATAAGAAGAAGACTTGTCATGAGTTCCCTGTACTAGTGGTGTTGGCGGCTTAATGTATGCAATCGTATGTATTGGACCAAAAATTGCACGTGTAGTGGGAGTTTTGAGAAAATATATGTCAAAGCCAAGGAAGGAGCACTAGACAACTATAAAGAGGGTCTTCAAGTATTTGCATGTCACTAGAGATCATGCAATTTTCTACCAAGGAATACCTAGACTAGGCACAATTATAGATGTATGGGGCTTTGTTGATGGAGACTGGGCTAGATATCTTGATCATACAAGATCCGCAAGTGGTTATGTGTTTAACATATTTGAAGGAGATATTAGCTGGATGAGCAAGAGACAGGTTGTAGTTACACTCTCAACTACATAATTTGAATACATGTCGGCCACCTATGTAATTAAAGAGGTTGTATGGTTGCAGAGATTGTGTTCAGGAATTGATTTTATACAAAAATTTGTAAGGTTAGATTGTGATAGTTAGAGCACATCCTTTCTAGAAAAGAACCCTGCTTATCATTGTAAAATGAAGCAAATTGATGTGTAATACCACTTTGTGAGAAGTATGCTTAAAGATAAGAAGGTGTTGTTGGAGAAGGTTGACACCTTGAAGAATGGGTTAGACTCATCATTGAATTCCATTAGTACTGAGACGTTCTCTTGGTTCCAAGAATCTATGGGCATTGTTTCCCTAAACTTGTGAAACTATCAGTATGTGGCCCATTATTTTGAAAATAAAATATCAAGTTATAAAATGTTGGTTATGTGTTATATTATTTCCATGTGGGTTTCATCATCTTATGATCCCTCTAGTTAAATTCTAAAGATCCTTTCAGTTTGCATGTGTTGGGTGTGGCTGGGGAGGCTTACCGAGAGGGGGTGGGGGGAGTTGGGGGGCACCTCACCAGCCCCCCGAAACCACTCCATGGAGTGGATTCTTATGAGGGAAATCAACCTAGAGGAGGTGGGTTTGAGGGAAGTTCCTTGAAAATAAATTTTGGGCTATTTTTCTGAAAAATGTTTAATTTTTTAAAAGTATGTAATTTTATCTCAATTAAGGGATTGATGTATATATTCTAATACACATTAACATATTAGGGTTTTGGGTGCAACAAAATACCTAAATACTGTATTGAGAATGGTTAAGGAAGTACAATGAGAAAATTAGAGGTGTGGCTCTAAGTTTTCTTAGTTTTCCCTATTAAGAGTTTCCAGGGTAAATCTCTATGTGTTATTGTTTTAATCCATTGTTTTTTTAAGAATCTATTTGCATTGTTTTACTTCACAAGTCTAAAACTTATAATGCCTTTCCCGCCTTATCTATAATTCACTTTCTACTTGTATATTTTCATTTGTAAACACATTTTCTCACTCATATTGCTCAAAAGACAAAACCGTTGCATCACTTGTTACCTAATAACTCATTTCCTTTTTCCCATTTCTACTTAAAAGCATAAGGACATTACCACTAAGTAGGTCTTGTTTTATTAAGTATAGCTTAAAGTAAATATGAGAATTAATCCATAATTTGTGTACATGTTTTAGTCCCTGCCACCTATTAGTTTGTTTTGGACAAGTTATAGTTTTGAAATGATGTTTTCATTATTAAACGTGAAATATTGTCACAATTAGGGTATTTTTTAAGGATTCAAATATTATACTTAAGTATAGTATCCTCGGCGATTATTTTGGATTTAAAGAAACATTTATATAGATAGATAGGTGAATATTAAATATGAAACATACAATTTACTACTGAAACGTGTAAATTTTGGCGAATATTAAGATAAAAAAACATATGTTTTGTAAATATAAGCGATATTAGAGACTAAAAATGACCAAATAGCGAATTTATTTTTTGAAAAAAAGTCCAAAAGATATCCAATTGGAGAAATTTTGCCCCTAAAAAATACCCTGGTAACAATCTAGTGACATTATTCGATTATTTCTTAAAATATTATGAAGTGTATTTCTATAACATGATTTTGTTCATCCAAATATACAATTCGTTACTAGGAGATATACCAAGGATTAGGGTTTTGTCATTGACATAGTAAAAAAATATAACATAGGTTGCAACTTGCATATATATGAGTGGATATATGTAACAAATTAAAAAGTTAGGAGGCTACATTGTTAAATGATATATTTAGAATTGTATCCAATGTACAAACCAAGTTGTGGGACTTAGGGCATTCTCCCCCTTATTAGTCCTTTCCTAGCAGTAAGCACTATAGAAATCGCTCCACGAGAATGTATTAATCCCTACTCAATTTCCAATGCATTTTATGTTAAGTTTTTGAACCACATTTCACTTCAAACCGATGAATTATTTGGAGGCCTTATTTGGCCTCTTTTTGAGGAAGCTCGGTATAGGAGGCAATTCGAACAACCTTGTTGCATGTTTTGGGAGATATACCCATGCTCCTCATTTCACTTACGCCCACCACTAGTTTGATCAGAACAAGGCATTCGTGTCGCATTCCATCCCAAAATCCTTCCACACAATAACGACACGCAGATAGTAACATGCCAACCCATCAAAAAATTGCATGTTCATCTGAGCAATGTGGGTGATTTATGCTTGATCGCGAACTATTGCATGGCTGCTTTGCATGGAAGGTTACATGCAAGTAAGAAACCATTTATATGAAGACTTTTTCACAGGCATGGGGAATCCTTATGCTATAAGCACCACCAGAATGTGAACGCGACTAGCTTTGGGCCTTTCAGGTTTTGGGTGTTAGTGGGAGAGCTTCATCTTGCAAGACACAATGAACAAAGCAATGCATTTCTCCTCTAATGTAAACCACTTTCCTGTGATCAATGAGAAATATTTTCTAGTTATATGAGAAATTTCATGAGCACAAGTCCTGACTATGTGAAAGGAAACTTACATTTGTCTGGGTGCATTTTTTACAGTTATTAGGGTCTTAGCAAGAGACCTCCATCCTACAAGAAACAACAATCAAAGCAATGCATTTCTCCTCTAATGTAAACCGGTTTCCTATGATCAATGATAGATATTTTCTAGTTGTATGAGACTATGAGAAATTTCATGAGCATAATTCCTTACTATGTAAAAGGAAACTTACATTTTCTGGGTGCATTTTTTACAGTCCTTGGGGTGTTTTCGGGAGAGATCAACCGGCCTACAAACCACAACGATCAAAGCAATGCATTGCTCCTGTAATGTAAAATGATTTCGTGTGATCAATGAGAGATATTTTCTAGTTCTATGAGTAATTTCATGAGCATAAGTCCCAACTATGTGAAAGGAATCTTACATTTTATGGGTTCATCTTTTACAGGTCATGGGGTGTTGGCGGGAGAACTCCATCCTGCAAGCCACAATGATCAAAGCAATGCATTGCTCCTCTAATGTAAACCAATTTCCTGTGATCAATAATGGATATTTTCTAGTTCTATGTGCAATTTCACAAACATAAGTCCCAACTATGTGAAAGGAAACTTACATTTTTTTGGTACATTTTTTATAGGTATTCAATACAATTATAGTAATTTATGCTCATAGTGGTCAAATTCCATAGGGTATGGATACACTACCTGGGCTGGTGTCTATGCTTTAGGATCTGCTATATATTCTACTGGAATTGGATCTAGGTATGAATACACTCTTACCTATATTTCTAGTGGAAAAATTCATGCTCTTCTCAATAAATCCCTTTCCCACTCCCTTCTATGATAGGATTATGTACCATGTTGGAAGGAAGGAAATTCTTTGTGTCTGCAACATTCATTCTCTAAAATATTGAAAGACCTTGCCTTTATTAGAACATAGGACTATTTTTTCAGGATACTATACTTAAACCTTGCATCACTGAGGGGCCTTGTCATAGGGACTAGACTATTTTCCCTCTCAAGCATCCCATATCGTATGAAATCCTAGTCACTATATGGCACCAACGTGATCTTGCTAGTTGGGCATGAGCATCAACCGCAAGTATCACCTAGACAATGCCTCACCAAAACCAACCTGACCGAACCTAAGCCAAGCACCTTAGAGTATGTAGAATTCCAAGTGCTCGTTTCACCGTAGGCGATGCAATCCATCACAACGCCACCCAACATTAGACAATGTTGTCCATCGTGTCGCCTCACCCGATCCAACACTTGAACGAGTGACTTCCCAACACATGACGATGCGCTCACCCATCTAGTCCCAATACCAGATGGTGCTTGAAGATCCTTTCTCGAATCCACCTAGCCACATACCTTTGTTGCATCCATCCACGTTATTTTCCTAGCATGGTTGACACACCACACATCAAGTTTCCAATCGCATCATCCTCCATCGAGCCTGTTATGCAGCGTCTCGCTGGTTTGTCTCGTCCTACTCGACTCGACATCATCCTTGGTCATCCTAGAGAGCCTACTCGCTAGTACACCATCCTGTCCATCTCATGGCCAACAACCATGAGCTAGCAGCCAAGGATACCAAACATTGGACTCACCATGCATTCTTAGGTAATGCATCCCGTCGTGCCCTCTGTCACGCCACTGCCAATGGTGTGTAACGTAGGGTTGTTACAATCTCCCCCACTTCAATATGTTGACGTCCTCATCAACGTGGCCCCATCAACACATCCAATGAAAGGGGCATTGTTGGTGAAGAGACACTTCCGCATATGCCGAAATTGAACGTGACTCTGATACCATATGTCACGGGGACTAGATTGTTTTCCCTCTTGAGCATCCCATACCATCTGAAATCCTAGTCACTGCGTGGCACTAACGTTATGTTCCTAGTCGGGCATGACCATCAAGCACAAGTATCATCCAGACTACACTTCACCGAAACCAACGTGACCAAACCTAAGCCAGGCACGTTAGAGTATGCAAAATGCCAAGTGCTCATTTCACCATAGGCAATGCAGTCCATCGCATCGCCATCCAACCTTAGACAATGTTGTACACTGCATCACCTCCCCTGGGCCAACACTTGAACGACCGACTTCCCAATGCATTACGATGCGCTCACCCATATAGTCCCAATATCGGATGATGCCCGAAGTCCTTGTCCCAGCCCCACCTGCCCACATACCTTCACTGCATCCATCCACACTATTGTCCTAACATGGTTTACACACCGCACATCACATTTCCAATCATGACATCCTCCATCGAGCCTGCTATGTAGCATCTCACTGGTGTGTCTCTTCCTGCCCGACTCAACATCATCCTTGGTACTCCTAACAAGCCTACTCGTTAGTACACCATCATGTCCGTCTCATGGCCAAAAACTATAAGTCGGTCGCCAAGGGTACAAACATTGGACTCGCTGTGTATCCTTAAGTAATACATCTCGGCGCGCCCTCCATCACACCACTAGCAATGACACTTAACATAGGGTCATTATATCCCTGCTTAAAAAGAAAATAGGTTTATAATAACCCTCATTGTTCTTCTGCTACTATAATCTTGACATCCATTCCTAGAGCCATGATAATTTTTCCGAACAGATTAGGTAATCCCAAATGCTTATTAACTAGAGATAGGGCTAGCTATTGGCCAACAACCGTTATGCTACGCATTAGCAGAATAAATCTATCTTCTTATATGCTACCCATTAGCAGAATAAATTTTCCTTCTTATAGAAAGGCTCATCCTCTACGGCGTCACTGAATAAGAAGGAAATGGGACAACCCCTTTCAAAGAAAAGTAGGTCATCATGGGAGAAAAATACAATCCTTACTTTGAATTCACAACTCTAAGAATCATCTCTAACCCAGCTAAACTCTTACTTTGAATTCACAACTCTAAGAATCATCTCTGGCCCAGCTAAACCTACATTTTATAGGATATAATTTGCATTTATCAATGATATGGACAACACTATTATTCTATGTGAAGTTCCACATCAAGGAACAAAAATGAATCACAGAGAGTTCCTAAATTCTTTATGTTTCTTAATGCTCGGACTTAGATTTTTCACTTGGAATTTCAATTTCAGAATGTTTGCATTTGCTTGTTTCATAATGTTGGCATTTCCTTGAAGAAGCACATCAAACTGTTGAAGGATACACATTTTTGGCTTGGCTCTAGAAATTTGCAGGACGTGCTGAACCATAAGTTATATTTTATTGCGGGACAGGGATAATTTTAAGGACCCATACTTATTTAAAAGTGTATAAACCTTGGCGAATCTTACGAATTCTTAAAATGTCAACTATAAAATATTTGGCGATATTTTTCTAAGATTATTTCAATTTCTAAGGATTTTATATAGTTTATATAATAATTTGGCGATTTTTAGAGTGAAAAAAGTTTACCCCATCAAAATTGGGCGAAATGGGGCTTCAAAAAATACAAATTGGCGAATCTTTTGTTGGAAAAAAACATGGAAAAATAGCCCATGGGCTAAATTTCGCCCCTAAAATTATCCTTGTTGCGGGACATGGTGAAGAAGACCGCTATCTTATATAAAGTTTTTATGCAAGGAACGTGGACTAGTTATTTTTTTTACACTTTTCACCTTACAAATTTTGAGTAGATTAAAAAAATCTACAAATTATGAAGATATATAGCAATTATGTTTCTCGAATTTTAATCTATTTTAACAAATTTATAATTTATAATTTATCTGCTATGATTATGCTAATGGTTAAGTTTTTTTTTCATTTAATCGACAAAACTTTCACACGTTACTTTTTTCATACCATTTTTAAAAGCATACTTATTATAAATTAAAATATTTTTTTCATATAAAAGTCTTTTTTTATATTTAAAAAATAATAATAATGGATTATATTTAAAAAATAACATAAGAAAATTTTCCCTATGTAGAATAAAGTATGAACTTACTTGTCAGCATGATATAAATTATTGTTGATATATTGAATTAGGTAAGTATTGAATAATGACATTGTTAATAATAATGTTGGCAAAGCAACAAATCTATAAGACGAGACTTGTTACTTTGCAGCTTTTCTTGTTAATATTACTTTAAAAGATAAATTTATAATGATTATAAATCACAATTTTTTCATGGTAACTAAAATAATAACCATCATCACTTTTTATATTGAATTATATAACATAAATCCATAAAAGTATGTATAAATTATTTGTTTTCATTTAATTTCTAAAAATAAGATTATTATTTATTTGTTTGCTTTTAATTTCTAAAAATAAGATTATCATTTATTTGTTTCCTTTTAATTTCTAAAAATAAGATTATAATTAATTAATTAATTAGTTAATATAAAGTTTTGTATTACACATTCATAAATATAAATAAATATTTATAAAAAAATACCAAAATTTGCATTTTACTACATAATAGGTTGAGTGTGGATGGAGAAAGTAGCTTCTCTCATAACTTATAATGAGTGGGTGGATTAATAGAAAGAAAGTATTAGATATCTTAAATTCAAATTGAATTTAAATAAGTAGATTAAGTTAATTTGTATTTTAAATAATTTCAATGAAATTTAATTTGATTAAAAGATATATAAAATAATTTAATAGAATATTATTATTTTTATTAGAATTTGAATTGTTTATAAAATCATTCATATTATCTCGGGGTGACAAGTTCAGGTGGGATACTCTTTGATCTTCGAGGAAATAAAGTCGCAGCTTTCTCTTGTGGCCTAGGCAGTAAGACAAATAATGAGGCAGAATGGCTAACCTTTATTTTCTCATTAGATTTGGCCTCCTCCTTTAGAATTGACAATCTCAGAATTTATGGAGACTCCAGGCATGTTATTCAAATCATGAGAAAGGGATCTTCCCCTCAAGTTTCAAAAGCTTAGAGATATATGCAAAGAATAAACTCCAACGCTCTCCTCCCAAAAGTCTCTTTTTTCACATCCTTCAAGAGAATAACCGGCTCGCTGACTTAGAGGCTAACAAAGGAACCTTATTAGGACCTGGGCATATGCAGGATCATAATGGTGCCAAGGGATTTCACTACATCCCCTAAGTTAATGTCAAGGGCTAGAAATTTTTTTACATGCTTAAAGCATGGGTTCTTTGGACCCCCAAGGGTTCCCCCCATCCCTCGTTCAAAGTTAGGCTTCATTTACTCCCCCCCGACCCCCGTTGCATCCGCCACATGCCATTTAGGCCCTCCATGCACCTGTCACATGGCCTCCTGCTGTGTTGTCAGCTCCCACGAGCCGATATTAACTCCTCCCTTCGCTCCATGCTTCTCTTACACCGCGATGGCTCGTCCCCCTCATTTCTCCTGCTTTGCCCTAAGTTGGCTCTCTCTGTGCGAATTGGACTCTCCTCCATCCCCTAGACCTCCACTGCTACCTCCGTTTAGTCTTGGCATGATGCAAAATGTAATGGCCGACATAGCTTCCCTGAGCCGCACCATGGTGGATATAAAACTCTCGATACGCAGTACTTATGATTCCATCTGCACCAGTGTGAGGCAAAACGAGGACATGGTCGCGGACCTGAGTCACACAGTCTCTCAGCTTTCATGCCAGGATTCGAGGATTGATGACTTGGAGAAAAACTTGTTCGAGCTAATGGGAAAGGTTGATATGCTAGAGGAAGATATGGCAGTGTTGACAGGGAAAACGCAGGGAATTTATGTGCAGGAAACCCCTACGGTCAATCAAGAGATAAACCAGGAAATGGTGAACGCAGCTTCAGCCCAATTCAAGAATTATCGCTAATTCCTTTTCTAGCCTAGGTTTCAATTTTTGTATCTATTTTGCCAATGTATTTCTGCATTCTCCTAAACAATCGGTTTATCAGGGTTTATCCCATTACCATTTTGAACAGCTCTAGAAAGATAAGACTCAGAGCTTTTAAAGACATGTTGATAGAAATTATAGTCTTTCTAGAAGTTTCTTCTTCTGCAAAACACTCTTTCATATGCATGTAATGAATAGCTGTGCACAGCTTTTATAAATACACTCCTTCCCTTGTTCCTGTTAAAAAAAAAAATCATTCATATTATCACATTATTTGATACATTAAATTGTTATATACAAAATCAAATCTCATGTGATATAATATGGGTCCTATGAAATCAAATATATAATTTTAAGTGATATAATCTGGTGCACCTGGTTCCTATACCAGTTGATGATTCATGAAACCCTTGGGAGGGAGATACTTTTATATACTTATACAGGATGGCATAGCATGAAACAACCTTACCTTTCCTTTACCTTCAGTACACACTACCTACCCCACCTGCAAGAACTAGACTTGCCCTATCTTTATTAATTAATCTTTGGAGGTATAGCTATAGACTTATCATCTTCTATGATATAATATGGGGCCAATAAAATCTACTTTTTAAAGGGCGAGAGAGTAAGTTGTACACTTCTTAAAAGTTTGTGAATACATACAACATTTGTGATTTTTGGATACAGAGATAACAGTGCCATGTCGTGTGGTCTAGGCATGTTAGAGGATTAGAGATTTCTCATAAAGATTATTGACAAGTGATATAGCTTTCCTTTAATAAAAATAATTTTCTTTTTTAATTAATAGATTATTAAGATTAAGATATTTTACCTTAACTATAATATAAATTAGAATTTTTTCTTCTTCTTTTAATATATGAATAAAAGTCTATGTGTCTTATACTGCATGCAAAAATATATAATTTAATTTAAAATTCAATTAGTAAATTGAAATGGCCAAACCAACGATAAAAGATCGCATACTTCTGGGAAGAGTGATCGAGGTGGATATTTTTATTTTTTTCAGTAAAAATAAAGTCAAGGTGGATGGAATTTTGTTTTTTAAATGATAGTTATTATAAAAACAATAACTACATTGTTTATGGACCACTCAGGTTAAATTCAAAAATAAAATTATTTTCATTCATGTGTTAAAAGGATGTAATAGATTTTTGAAATACAAAAGACATCAAAGTATGTGTTATGGTGTTAAAATTATGTGTTATGGTGTTAAAATAGTGGTATTCATATTATTTATATTGTTCAATAATAAAGTGGTGCTATTATCATCACATATATTGTGATGTTAAAGTGGTAATAAGCATTTGTGAATTTTTTTTTTATTTTTTTATTTTTTTATTTTTTTATTAGGGGAATCAACAATTTGGGTTGGGTTGGTACTTGTGTGACACAAGGTCTAAAGATCCAATCTTGCTACCACTATAACTCTAGGTGCATCCACAGGCCTGAACCATGGTGCACGGGTAAGTTTGGGGGATTCGAACACGTGAACTTCCATTTACAACCGATTACAACTTCTCATCTTTACCACTTCAGCTTCCCCCCCACTGAAATTTGTGAATTATTTTAAAAACACCTTGAAAATGGTATATATAATCATATAAAAGTAATGATGTATGCTAAGTCAATAACTCTAAACCTTTATTTACCAAATTGACATATACAAATAGGATACAATTATAAGAGTTTGCACCATAAACAAAAAGAATTAATAATTATTTTGGAAATAGTGTAATTTAATTTTTTATTTTTAAAATTGTTCAAATAAATAGATTTTGAAGACTTAATTATGATGATTTACATCATATACACAACAAATTTATAAATAATTATTATATCAATAACTTAATTTATTTATTTTTCTATTATTTAAATAAATCAATATTTAGTGTAAAATTATATACATATTTAAAATATAAATATCAAAATCTACCTATTATATTTAAAATATAAATATCAAAATCTACCTATTTAATAAATAAAGTATTGTCACTTCAAATAAATAAATACACACCCATTATGAAATTAATATTAAAAATTATTAAAGGCTTGCTATCTTAAATTTGTAAGATTATAAATGCCATGGTAACCAGGATTTATATTGAAATTTAATTAATTGAATGTATTTTTTTATATAGGATATATTTTTTCAAATTCTTTAATGGATATTAATGTCACTAGGAGGCTTTGAGTGCTATGAATGGGTTTTGGGGCTTTCAATATAGCCTTAGGGTCTAGTTGTTTAGGAAATGTGTATTTGTAATGAAGCCTACACTGATGATAGGTGATGAAACTTAGGTTTAAAAGATAGCTTATCAACCTCAAGGGCAATGAAAAGGCCTTGAGCTACCATACGTGACCTCTTTGTAGGATATTTTTCCTTTGAGAGGTGATATAGGAACCATTAGAAGTTTTTAAGAACTAAAGATGGGTCGTGGGGTCATAGACATGGTTAAGGGAGGAGCATATCAACCTTATGATATAAATAAATATTTAAGGCACCCTAATTTTAAAAACAAAAGACCTTAAACCACCATACCTAACCTCCAAAGAGTATCATTTGGCTCCAAGATCGAATATGGACACCATTTTAAAGGTTTTAGCATTTAGTATGGGTCTTGGTACTTTTCCATGGTTAGGAGAGGAAACTCAAGCCTTAAGCCCTAAAGTTCGCTTATCAAGCTTGAGGGCCACGAACAAGACCTTGAACCACCACATAGGACCCCTTTTGGGGATATCTGACATCTAAGAGAGGATATGGGCTCCATTATAAGGGTTTTAGCACTAAGCATAGGTCATGGGGTTTTAGACAAGTTTGGAGGAGGAAATTCATGCATTAAGCCATAAAGGAAGCTTCTAGACATCGAGGCCCAAGAACACCACCTTGAACCACCACACATCATCCCCTAATGGTATCCTTAGCTCTACGTGAGGATATGATCAAAATTAGGAATTTTTTAGTAGTAAATTTGGGCATTTAGGAATTGACCATGGTCAATTGAAGAATATTAGGTATGATGCCCTTTATTTATATTATAGAGCTCAATGTCTATCAAGTGGTTTTGATTAGTAGGAATTGGTTCTAAGGATCTAAAATTGATTGAGGAAGGAATCCCATGCCTTAGGCCTTAAAGGAATATTTGGGGCATTAAGGTTCATGAACAATGCCTTGAAGTACCATACATGGCCTCCCAACGGTATCCTTGGCCTCCATGAAAGGGTGTTAGTATTTTTAGAAGGTTTTGATCATTACATATGGGTCTCATGGATTTAACATGGTCAAGGGAGGAAACCCAAGCCTTAGCCATTGAAGGAATATTCTAGGAATCTAGGGACAAACATGATGCAACCAACCACCACACATGACCTCTATAGGTTATCATTGCCCTTTCATTTGAGATATATGAGTTGGAATATCAAGGAAAACACTAAGTAAAAATTGTATGTCCTTCGATATGGTTGGGAGAGGAAACTTGGTCCTCGGGGCCTAAAACATGCTTTTCCTATGTGTCCAATATAAATGCCTCAAAGTATCACATATGACCTCTCAAGGGTAGTTATGGATTCAAATTGGCATAATTGTTCCATTAGGAGTCTTTTAGTGCTAGGTGTTAGTCTGAGAGCCCTAAACATGCTTGGGGGATAAATTATAGGTCTTAGGCCATAAGGGAATATTTTAAGCTTCCAAGGATCTGAACAATGACTCAAAACACCACACATACCTTCAGAGCATATCCATAGTGTTTGAGTGGGTATATCTATGCCATTTGAATATTGTGAGCACTAGTGATGGATCTTAAATCCCTGGACATGGTAAGGGGAATCCCAAGCCTTGACATATTAACAAAGATTCAAGCATTTAGGGACAAAAATGATGCCACGATAAAATCACATCACCACTCATAGGTATCATTGTCCTTTGTGCTTTGGATATTTAATTTATTGGGGAATAATGTTAACAAATGCTCAATTTTGCATTAAGATCATAATATGACAAAGAAAAACTCTTTGTTCAATTGGAAAAATTGTAACAAGTTAATCATAGGCATGTTTCTAGAATTTGAAACAACATGTCAATGACAACTCAAGTGGTCATTAAATGATGGTTGTCTACCTTGTTAATTTTTCATTCAATATTGTTGACCATGTTCTATGCATCATCTTATTTTCTTGAACTTCTTTTCTATGCAACTAGTTGTCTATGCATCATCTTCTTTTTTTTTTAACTATTGCACAAAATGTTGTACTACAATGTAAAGAAAGAATTTTACACAAACAACAATATGGTCACAAATTTATGCTTTCAACAAAAATACATGTAATACTAATTTCTAGACTAATGTCAAAGAGTTAGTATGAATTTGGACTTTATTGAAGGGAACATATATATATATATTTTTATGTGATATTAAATTCTAAATAAAAAACATAACTCATTAATCTAACCACATATATCCTTAGTCTATATATGTAGTTAGATAACTCATCAATTTCATTTTTTTTCTAAATTAATTTACCCAAATTCCATGGGATAAAAAAAAAATACACTAAATATCATCAAAATTGTCCAAAAACTATATAAAATCCTTAGAATTTTTAATTATTTTACAAAAGTATAACCAAACATTTTATGGTTGGAAATTTAAGAATTAGTACTATTCGCCTAGATTTCTACACTTGTATAAGTCCTTAAAATTTTCCCTAGTTAATATAAATATTATCATGCAACATATTCATCTACATAAACTTTGTACTTTATAACACTTATTAACTCATCATGTTTTTATCACAATAATATTTTTTTATAATAATATTGAAATACATAAAATTTAACTCAACATGTCGATGCAATGTGAAATTGGTTTACATGAGCTTTATTAATTTAAATGTCATCTACAATGAAATACTAAAACAAAAACTACAAAACAACTTGCAACATCAAAATCAATATTAATAACCATCCTTAAAATAAAACTATTAAAATAATGATAAAGCTAAAAAACAAATCAACAACATAGAACTAATAAAAATGCTCCATACACCCAAAATACAATGCATAACAAGAAAATAATAAACTCACTATTATTTATTTAAAAATCCACAAAATTAACTATTTAACATATTCATCTTTGTAATTTAACTATTCTAATTTCATATATATATATATAGTCTTAAAAAAATATGTATTAAAAAGATACTACTTTACTTAATGCTAATATATGCATTGAAACAACAATCTAGTTACCAAAAAAATTTCATAAAGCAAAGTAATAAATAATGACTACACCTTAAAGTTGATACTTGTCTTTTTTTTTAAATAATAAAATATTACAAAAAATAAAATTTTGGCTCAAATTAGATTTAATACATTTAAGACGGCATATATGTCATATATATAGATAAATTAAAACCATAAACATTGCATTACAAACTTAAATAATGTTGAGAGTGCAAATGTTTAGGTAGGATTTGCACCTCGAGATATTTCATCCCTCTTGGTCTTTGGTATATCCACTTTTAAGATGGATCTATGATAATATTAAACAATTTAATATTGAAAAAGGAAATATCAACCTATTGTGAATAGCAAATACTTTAAAAAAACATGAAAAAACATTTAAAACAATTAAATAATAATATGAAACAAATAGAATAAACAAATTAATATCTATTAAATATAGTTTGGGTGCTTGGGAGGAATGATTGTTAGCTTCCTCACCCAATTTCAATTCCTTATAAGTGACATTTTAAACCTTTAAATAAAGTTATCAACTTTATTCACTTTCTTTATTAAATTATCATACTAAAATTTAAAAACTCAAATCTCTCATTGGCCCGTAAAAAAAAAGCATCATAATAAACTTCTTTTGCAAATAATTAATATATGTAATAATAAAATTAATACATAAATATTTTTATGAATTTGAATTTTTTAAATAAGATTAAAAAATCTTTTATTTTATTCATTATTTAAATCATCTAGAAATGTATTTTAAATTTTATTTCAATGTTTTTTTTTCAAATTGCTTTTTAAGTTTGGTGCGTTTATATTATTGAAAAAAGAAAACACCATATAATATAATATCAATCATGGGCCAACCTACGACGAGGGAAACAAGGCTAATCAAAAGTACAAGTGGGTATCATGTTCAACATAAAAAAAAATAGTATTATAGCATTACCAAAACATTTGGAAAACGAAGTATGTTCTCTTCATCATAATTATTGTTTATGAAAAAATTTAAAACTATACCAAAAATATTTATATAATCATAGAGAGAGTTCCTCCATTGTTGAGCTAAGACAGAAAGAAAGAAGATAACTCTTAATTGTTGCTATCATCAACTAGGAGTGGTCAACTAGGACGGAGGTGTGAGTGGATGGAATTTCACCTTGCTTATAAGTTTTTATCTAAAAACAATGGTCACAATATTTTTAAGGATGTCCAATTTGCTATGGATGACATTGACATTCTCTTGTCACAATATTTTTAAGGATGTCCAATTTGCTATGGATGGCATTGACATCTTCCTTGATGGCATCGGGAGTGGTCAACTAGGAGTGAAGTGTGAGTGGATGGAATTCCACCTTGCTTATGAGCTTCCATCTAAAAAATGGTCACAATGTTTTTAAGGATGTCCAATTTGCTATGGATGGCATTGACATCCTCCCGTCACAATATTTTTAAGGTTGTCCAATTTGCTATGGATAGCATTGACATCCTCACTGATGGCATCGAGAAACAGTAGTATGTTTGACCAAGCCTGATTGTGTTCCATGAACGTTTTTCCTAGTAGAAGCTTCATAATCCCTTAGGGGTCCATGACCCAATAAGAAAGTAGGAAATGATTTGGGGAAGTCTCAAGACGAGAAACCCCTAGAGAATGTAGCTCTATTTCCTTTTCAACCTAAATCTTAGAATCGAGCAGGAGAGCCACTTCAACATACTTAATTTCATGATGAATATGCAAGGGGATCTCCTGATATAACCTTTCTTCCATTGGAAGGCACCAAAATTCTCCACCTTTGTGACTGTGAACTCAGTACCGAGGCATGGGGACTCCATTGCCAAGAATGCATGAACATAAACAAATTTGAAGGATGTGCTTGTGCAGGGCAGATTTAGAAAACTTGAGGAATGTGGTGACACTAAGATGCAAAAAAATACCATTGTTGGCCTGTTGAACCTTAAAAAACCAAAAGTATCCATGCTGCATATCTTAATGACCACATGTGAGAGAGGCGATCCGAAATACATCTATGATCAAAGTCGCATGCACCTCTTTATGTGTTCCATTAGCACCATGGCCCTAATCAATTGAAGAAAAAATGAGTTATTATACCATTTTGTTCGCATCACAATTTCATTTAAGCCAAGATTTCATCACATGCCCCTGTTAGAGGACATGAAGTGACAGGGGATGCATCCCTTCTCAACCCATACAAGGTTCCCTTCCAAATTGTTAAATATCATTTTTATTTATAATTTTTTAAAAATAGAATAGATTTATATTCCAAATTTTAGAGCAAATTATTTATAGAGTTATATTCCAAATTTTAGAGCAAATTATTTATAGATTTCTTTCATTCTTAAATTTGTTATTATAAATTCAGATCCAATTTTAATTACTTATATTATATGGATTAAAAGATTTTTTAATTAACATTTAATTTTAACTACACATTTTTGCACTGCTAAATTTCTTTCATTAATTTCTATCATTAATGTTTTAGGATATCCATAGCAATGGTAAGGCAACACATATCTTTTAATAAGTTTAAAACATCATTATATTCTCTCTTTTTTTCATTTGAAAAAAAAACATAACTTCATTATTGTTTTATCATTTATTTTTTGAGTTGATTTGTACCATATACGTATGTATTGTAAGTTATTTTTTAATTATTTTTTATCTTTTTTATGGTGTTTAGCACCACAAAATTAAGTCTATGTAGGATTGATTCTGGTCGCTTGCACCATACACCTTGAAAGTCCGTGTATAAAATTAATAGCAAAAGGAAAATATTTCACAAATTTCACTTTCGCAGCATAAACTCCACTTTCGTATCACTACTTTTGCACCACTATTTGAAAATCATTTATATTTGGGCCAAATCCTTCACAAATATTGGTGTTAGTGTGGAGCTAAAATGGCACTTTTTCTTGTAGTGCATTCAAATGATATAGCGATTTACAATTTAAAATGAATCTAAGCATAAATGTAACTCGGAATGTTGGAATATTGTAATTACTCTTGCTAGTTGTATATAGAAAGATCTAGATGAGCTCTTATGTGAGTTTTGAGGTTAATTTGATCTAGATGGGCTATGATGTGAGTTGTAACATACTGTTGTTGTTGTTAATGGTAACTCTTCAAGTAATTTTTCATTGACACTTTTGTTCTTATCATCATAAGAGAACATAAAACATATATCTGATGATCATTTTTCAATATAACAAAAAGAATGCATAGGTAAATCAACCATTTACTTTTCTTCTGGAGTACCATCCTTCATTTTCATTCTTGGATGATAATCCTCTTATTTAGTCCTTAACTTTCTATAGACATATACTCCATTCATAGGTTAGTAGCATTATATTAGACATTTTCGGGCAACCAACCTCAAAACTTGACACTCACCCCCATTTTTGGATGAGTTTTGCATTACCTACGATGATATTTGCATACATCATACTTAATCATTAGGGAAGCTAACAACCAATTTCATTGGCATCTTTTACCCCTATGTCCCATTATTATAGCATGGGGATGAAAGACTCCAACAACTCTTTGTTGTACCCATAAATCTCCCTTGAGAACTGCCACCAAATTACAAGTGGATTTACGGGATTTAATCTTTTGAGATTGCTCATTTGTTGATTGCTAGTAAGAGTTTTCATCCTCAAAACATCATGGTCGTTCGGTTTCCCTGTCGTTATTTTTAATTTAGTTGGCCTAATTCTTGTCATTGATGATCACATGCCCCCTCTCTCTTTTCCACTCAAGCTCATTTGCTTGAGTCCATGAATTTAATTTCTTTTCCACTCAAGCTCTCTCATTTATGCAACAAAGATAATGTGTTACTCCTCTTCATCAATCATAAACAGTTAATATAAATCTTTTGTATATTCATACTAAGATTTTTCAAGCTTAAATAGTATTCATCATGCGCTATAAGAGTAGATTTTTACAAAATCATATCTTGTCCTTATATACAAAATGAACACTTTCACATTTACATGTTCATTCAATTCTTTCTTTATTGATGTATTTACTAGACTACCTAATCCAAGCTCTAAAATGATGTCAATCAAATTTCAGTAATCTTCTACATTTTAACAAAGATCATTTATTTATCCATGGATTAATTAAAACATGTTATAGACAAGTTGATTCATACATCAATATCCTATGCAAGTTGATGTTTAATAAAGAATATCACTTTAAAATTACTATTTCACAATCATTGGATTTAGTATCCTATCTACATATTCCTTTCAAATATCTAACAACAATTCATACTAGCTTGGACTTAGACTTAAAAATAGTTTGCGATATGAAAATTCTAATCAATGACATTACAAGTTTCAAAGCCATAATTAAAGGGTGTTTCTCTATTTCATATTGTAGATAGTTCAACAAGATAAAATATATCTTATACCATGTCATACTTAACAATTCTGGCACACTCGTTATAAGATGATTTCATCCTATCTCATTTTGAAGAGTGGCACACAAAACAGTCAAAACTAACATTCAAAGCACACAACATAACATAACCATCAAGATGAATATAAATAGGTAATGACGGAATTACCTTAACATAACAAATACAATTTTGTGTTCAATAGCTAAACATTTACTATACAACATATATCCTAAATATGGATAAGGATCATCAATCAATAAAGCTCAAATCATTCTAGGTGAACAATGCCATAATTACTCTTTATATAATTTAAACAAATCCAAAAATCAACATATAATTCTCAATCAATTTCAACTTAGTATTTGGATTTATGAAAAATGAAACTTCTCGATTTATTCACATGAGAAATGGAAAAGAGTAAATGTCTTAAGAAAAAAAAATTATAGGGTCAATGCCATAATTACTCTTTATATAATTTAAACAAATCCATTGACAATCAAGATATAATAAAAGAATAACACGATGCCAAGGCATATAAGAATTGAATTAGTAACTAATCCTAGACATGCGTTAAAGTATTGCACTATATAATTTTTCTCTTATAAGTTTGAACTTTTTCATTATAAGAAGATAACGTTACTGTAAAACAAAGAATCCAATTGAATTTTTTTCGTTATAAGAAGATAACGTTACCGTAAAAGAAAGAATCTAAGCTAGCATTCTTATAAATAAAAACAATCATGTTACAATGAATTTATCTAGTAAAACAAATAAACAAAACCAATAATCCATAGTAAAAATATCTAACAAAAATACTCTATCCTAATAGAAAGCAAACTATGAACCCTTAAATTCAAGTAATTGAATTATGCTCTCAACTAAGCTATTGTAGTTTTAAATAATCATTAAGACGATCAAGTTATAAAACAATTACTTGAAACAATGTAATAGACAACTTGGAGAATCAACTCCTCCCAAACATAGAAGAGAGCAACTCAATTGTTTGTCCAACTCCACCCATGAGCTGGATCACCACCATGCATTAGAACGCAATCTTTCACACGGCACTCTCTCTCAGAGTCCGTAATAAGCAAATGATGGACTTCTGAAAATAGAGAACACTCAAGACCATTCCTCCATGCACAACATCGCGTACCATGCTATCTTAGTGCACTATTATATATAGTTTCTCCCAGGTCGTGTGCCATCTCAATCAAATCTCCAATCAATCCATAAATTCCTATGATTTAGGATCTTGTCTAGTTATTGAGTTTTATATTGGATTTGATTGGTAAAGATCTCTCTTGCTTGTTTACACATGTTCTCTTGCTTGCTTACACATGTTCTTTGTGTCATGGTGTTGTCCCATCATTTAATTGAATTTTCCAAATATCTTTTTCTATTATTAATAATAATAAAATAATTTATTTATTTCAAAATATTAAATTAAAATAAAAATAATAATGTTTTGGTGATATCACATAAAATATCTAATTACAATCATAATTTCAAAATAAAAAAATAAAAACTTTAAACAATTTTAAATAACTATTTTTTTATATTAATCATCTTATATTTATACTTATACATATATAGTAATATAAAAATAATAAAATAAAACATATTCAATTTTAAAAAAGATTTTAAACATACCAACCATAACTGACTTAATTTATGATAAAGTTACGAGGAAACTAAAATTTTGCATGATGCTTGATTAATCAGTCCAGAGATGCGAGAGAGTTAGAGACTTATTTTTGAATATGTAAAAGACATTTATCGATCTACTCTGAGACAACAAAAAGATTTTGAAAAATGTAATATTTATTTTTTGATAAATAATATTATGATTTTTTTTCTATGAAAAAAAAATTATTTCAATATCTTTTAATTGTTAATGAAAAAACATGTAAATCCAAGGGATTAGCATATTGTTTTATATCCATAAAATGAGGAATAAAAAACTAAAAAAGAATAAATTAGTAGGCTAGGCACGGAGTCCCTTTGTGGAAGGAACTGAGAGCACACTCATCCACAAGTTTCAGCTGGACTGTCCAAGACAAGTCAAGTCTTGCTATCGGTGTATGATTGAGATGACGGGGATATAATTATTAAAAGGTCAACACAATTTACTATTATTGAGATGAAGTGATTAGTAAAAGGTTAACACAATTTATTTAGATTGATAGTTCAGTGCAATTTGCTTGCATGCACTTTATTTATGGGAATTTAGTATAATTTTGTTGGATTTACTTACAAGTGGCCTTTTAAATTCTCAACGATTTTATAAAATTGATATCTATATTTGCTATAGAGATTTCAAAGATTTCAAGTATTATATGTTTTCTTTAAAATTCATTTATAGCATTGTTTTTTGATGTAATATTTATTTTGAATGTTATTCATCATAATCATAAGAATTATATTAAATACTAAATTAATATATTTTGTTTCTCAATCAAATGAATGTATTAAAAATGTGAATATTAATATTTATTAATAAAATTAGAAATATGAGAAATGGAGAAAATGATAGAAATGAATAATATTATTGAAAATTTTGGTTGTAGTTATAAATGTTAATATATTAATATTCAAAAAATGCCAAACTATAGTTATTTAACACAATTTTTTCTCAAATTTGAAGTTTCGTTTTTCTATAAAAGTTCTTCAAACCCTATCAAGTATCAAGTTTATCTAGACAAATATACTTACCAAATGTAGTATTAACATATATTTGTTGTACCTTAACTTGTTCATAATTTATATTAGAAAGTATCAGGTTTCGCTAGACAAATATACTTACCAAATGTAGTATTAACATATATTTGTTGTACCTTAACTTGTTCATAATTTATATTAGTTTGTGGAATTTTTCATATTAATAATTTATATTATAGTATTAAAGAAATTTAATGAGCCTTTGAATTTTTATTTTTTTTGTAACTTAACTAAATGAGATGTTTTGGTTTTTCATTTTTTTTAATCTAATTAAATGAGATGTTTCAATTTATTTTCAAAATATAATCAAATAAAATACATTAAATGTTATATAATTAAAATTTATTGATAATTTTTAATATAATATTGAGAATGTGTAATAATTATTTACCAAATTTATGACTATATGATGTAGAAGGTTTCATAAATTTATTAATCCTTTTTTCTCTTTTTCAAATGCAACTTGCTCTAATTCAAAAAAAAATTGTAAGGGTCGTGTATGTAAATATTTTGCCTCACTATTAAGGAATTACAAATTAGAAAAGAAAAATATATATTTTGTTAACTACTTTCAGTTCTTTATACTAATTAATTAAAGTTAGGTAAAAAAATCTAAATTTTCATGATGTTTAGAAATTAAGATACATTTCAAAATGATCTCTAAATTTTTAAATATAGTTTTATAAAATACTTTGAATAATTAATTTAAGATTTTGATAATAAAAAATTAATTATTTTGATAATAAAAAATTAATTATGTAAAGTATATGTCATAAAAGAATTTAAATTTTGTTAATAAATTTTGTAATAATAATTTTAATTTAATTAAAATAAAAAATAATTAAATACTAATATGAATAATATTTGCGTGATTGTATATTATTATGTGTTTTTTAATAAAAAATTAATTGAGTAAATTATATGTGAAAAGAATTTAAAATTTTGATAATAAATTTTGTATTAATAATTTTAATTTAATTAAAATTAAAAATAATTTACTAATATAAATAATATTTATGTGATTATATATTAAATATATTAGTTATATGTTTTTTTTTTTTAAATTTTACATGTTTATGTTTTTCCATAATTAAACTTCCTCATGTATATGATTTTTGAATATAAACAGTATTCCATCTTTCGTATTCAAGTTTGTAAAGAAGATATAGTTTATATTGTTTGTAACACTCCCAAAATAATAAACATTTTTATTATTTCTGGTGGTAAAAGAATATCGAGAATAATTATTATTTTATTATTTTGATTGAGAAGTCAAAATAAAACAAATTGTATTGAAGATATTATTTTTAATTAATATAATAAAATAGGAAAACAAGGAGTGGCTTTGTTGTTCCACCCAGCTCTAGAACACCCGAGTGCTGAACTACTAGTTCAGCAGAGGAGCTCGGGGTTCTGGAGCTTGAATGCGGAACATCAAAGCTAGTCCTTGTTTTCCTATTTTATTATATTAATTAAAAATAATATTTTCAATAAAATTTGTTTCATTTTGACTTCTCAGTCAAAATAATAAAATAATAATTGTTCTCAATATTATTTTACCACAGAAATAATAAAAATGTTTATTATTTTGGGAGTGTTACATAATTGTTCTCAATATTCTTTTACCAACATATATAATAAAAATGTTTATTATTTTAAAAGTGTTACACTGTTGATAATGATATAGATTTTATTTTAAATTATAGTGACAAACAGTGATATATATATATATATGATAGGGCCCATTTTGCCTCGGCCATAATCTCTTTACAATGCAGCCATCTTCTCAATTATATATTTTAATTTATATGGGAATGTTGCTATAGTTTCTCAATTATATATTTTAATTTATATGGGAATGTTGCTATAGTTGACTCTGTAGTCTATAAATTTCAATTAAAACCGGTCATAAAATTAAAAGCACCATAAAGGATTAGGGTTTCTAATTTTAATAGAAAAAACATCAATGTGAGCCGACGGCCGTACACAAGGTTAGGGTTTGTAATTTTAACATAAAAAGGGATAGGCAGAGATTGCATGTGGGCCATTTGTTTCACAAATAAGCAAGCAAGTCTCACTGTAAGGAAAAAGATTGAGGCGATTGTGTGACAAATTAGTAGGCAGGTCCCACTGTCAAAAATAGAGATTGAGGGAACCTCCCTCCACAATTTTGGGATGGAACGGAATAGCCAAATCCAAATACGTGACGATCAAACGCCTAAGAGTGATTAAGATGGATATCATGTAGTGTCTACGTAGAAAGTTGAGCGAAAAATTGGCATCATAATATTAACATTGTGGGGGAGGCCATAGACTTTTGAAGAATAAAAGACACCGAAACGTGTGTACTATGGCGGTTTCTCGCCGTCCCTTTGATTTTTTGTTGATATCATTGTCAGTATGCTCCTTCCCATTCAAAGCTTCATTTTTTTCACTTCCATCATTCTATGCAGCGGATTCAAAACTAACCTTGAACTTGTAACTCTGGTAAACACTTACGCGGACAATTAGCTATTCATCAAAATATTCAATTTATTAATTATTTTAATATAGTGATTTAAGTTACTATATTTTAGAATTTGGGGTGGATTAGTAAGTATGTTTAATGGTACATATATAACTTGTAGTTGATGCATGGATAATAGTATTTATGACACAAAACATGTTTAACTAAAAGAAATTTAGTGATAACAAGATACAAACAAACATATAACTTGTTAGTGTTACTTAACTTTTCATTGGTGTTCACCCTACAAGTTAAATGGTTGTTCTAGATGGATAACTAATAGTTGATGCATGGATAACTAGTAAATAATGCATGGAAAGCAATATTAACTATGTAATGAGAACAACATATAACTTGTTCCTAACACTTAAAATGTGTTGCCTATTTATTTTTATAGTACTTAATGTTATTAGATTCACTATTTTAATAATTAAATTATTAAATTAATATATTAATTTTAAAAAATAAACACTTATTAATTTCAGTAATTTAACTTTAATGGATTGGTTTAGAATTTTGTTGGAAGATTTCTTAATTTAGTAATATTGGATTTTTTATTTAAATTAGTTAAATAAATAAAAAAATTATATTTTTATTTAAATTAGTTAAATGGTATACTTTCCATTTGTGTTGAGTATCTATTGCTAAAAATGCCACTATCTCTAATCTATCCAGTCGTGAAAATGTTTCTCCAAAATCAATTCTGAGATACTATGTAAACTCCTTTACTAGTAGTTTTTCCTTATATAATTCAATTTCACAATTTTCATTAAATTTAGTTTTATAAACCCATTTTACACCAACACAATTTTTTTCTTTGGATAAATCTACTAGATTCCATGTATCATTTTTCTCTATGGAATCTATTTCTTCATCCATTACTTTGACCAATGTTCTTTTTTAATTATTTATTCAAAACATATAGGTTGGCATGAGAACAATGCAAAATTTGAATCTTGAATCGATATCTAATTCTTCATTAAATTATAGTACAAACTTATAGTATTTCTAGTAATTTGGTCAAAATCATTACTTGACTGAGGAATAAAAGTAAACTAACCTATTGGCCTTGATGGCTCACCTCGAACAAAATTTCTTGGAGTCTTTGTTGGAGTACTCATGACTAGTGACTATGCTTGTGAACCTTGATGTTACTTTCTTGGTTATTGGATTACACCTTGTATGCCTTAGATTATTCAATGTACCCAAGGAAGATGCATTTCTCACATCTCTTTTCTAATTTCTTACTCAATTGTTTAGTCACATGAGCATATTCTCACACAACCAAATACTCGGAGATGTGTTACATTGTAGATCATATCTATCCATGCTTCTTATGGTACTTTATGCTTCACACTTTTTGTGGGAGTTATGTTCAAAACATAAATAGAGAAAGCTATCGCTTCTCCCCAAAACTCATTAGGGAAGTGTTTTCCTTTCGACATGTTTTTTTCGATCTTCATGATGGTTATGTTCTTTCTTTCTACTACACCATTCTGCATAGGTGAATACCTTGCTGTAAATTGTATTTTGATACCATGCTACTTATGAAAAAACATGAAAACCATTTTAGTCATATCAACCTTCTCTATTTGATCTTAATACTTTAATATGATAGCCACTTTGCTTCTCAACCAAATTCTTTGAACTTGTCAAAGCTTTTAGATTTCTTCATGAAGAAATACACCCTATTTTTCCTATTGAAACATCTATGAAAGTTAGAAAGAAGTAACTTCCACCAAGTGATTGAGATTGCATTGGGCCACACAAATCTCCAAGGGTTCTTTTTATCTATAGGAAACTCCTCCAAGGAAACTATCCCTATGTTGCTTTGCAAGAATGCAACTTTCGCATGTGCTCTTAAACGCTCTTGAATGGAAGGCCATCCTATAACCATCCTTTTCTACTATAGAATGTAGATGATCAAATCATGGATTCCATACCCCGAAATCATCCAAACATGTTTCTTTTTGGATGAATGGGGTATCATGTTTGCAATAATTCATGACAAGGGGAACCTCATTTTCTTGGTCATCTGAATTTTAGTGGTTAGCTTCTTACTAAGAGGTTTTTCATATATAAAACATTATTTTCCCTTAAAAATAACATTATACTATTTTTTTATTAAGTTGACCAACACTAATTAAGTTATGTTTCAAACCTCCGCCATATAACACATCTAAAATATATCTTTGTTGGCCTTTTTTTATCAAAATGTTACCACTCCTTTCCCACAACATTAAGAACATTATATGTTTCTAATTTGACTTCATTTTTAGCTAACTCATCTAGATCCTCAAGTATATTTATATTGCCTCTCATATGATTGTTGCAACCACTATATATGATCAAGACATCATTCATGGATTTGTGGGAAACATTGCAAGTAAGGAATAAAATATCTTCAATGTTCTTAAAGGTATTAGAATAGTTTGCATTGCGGTTGTTAAGGTGGTCAACCTACTTCTTCCAACATTCATTAGCATAATGATCTAGCTTATTATAATAAAAACACTTAATCTTGGATTTATCATACCTCTAATATTTTTGTGAGGCTCTATTGTTGCTCCTCCTTTTTTGTTCTAAATATCATTTACTGTTAATTTGGACATTGGTTCTATAGCCTTTTCCCTTGCTTCTCAATCTTCGAGTTTTGAATGAATTTTCGAGAGAAGAATCACCATTCTTGTAGATTTTGGATTCATGGGATAGAAGAGATCCCATCATCTTGTCTACTAAAAACTAATCAAATCCTTAACTTCCTCAATAACTACAACCACTACTTCAAAGTTTCCGGGTAGAGTTTTAAGAATATTTTCAACGACCTTTTGATCTACTGTCATGACCTAATTAATATAGGGATCTACTTACTTGATCTCCTTAAGTTTTCAAAATCCCTTATTAAATTCTGTAGTATTACGGTGTATTAGGGTGTTTACTTTCGTGATGTCGAGATACTTGGTGAGGGTGTTTACCTTGGTGATGCCGAGATACTTGGTCTCCAATATCTCCTAAACTATCTTGGAGAATTTCACAATACAGATCTTATCCAAAGTATTTTTATAAGGTGCAATGCCTTTGCATCTTTATTCTTGGTCTCTTAACTATTCCTTTCAAGCTTTTGTCAAATCTTTCTCAGCTACATTTATTGGTTTTAGATAGCTATTAGCTACATAATCCCAAACATCTTGACCCGGCAGCAACTTCTTCAATTTAATTGCCCATGCTTCATAATTTTTTGGTGTGAAAATGGGAATATGTGATCCTGCATAATTATGGCTAGTTAAAGCCATGTTAACACAAAACCCTTTTTTATAAACCCTAAATTGCACCCAACGTTATTAAAATATTAATTATGCAATACTCAAATTGCACCCTACTCCTTAATGGTGCAACACACATTCATTTATAGCGAGTCATATAACCAAATGGTTATAATGTAAGAGCATCCATTTGACCCAATAATTTAATATGAGTGGCTTTCACCGGCGATAGAATCTTGAAGCATAAGAGATGCCAACTGCTATGGCGGTTTCTGGTCCACTCTTTGATTAATTTGGATTTAATTGTCTGCTCCCATTCAAACGAGCAGAATTCATCACAATGAAACAAATCTTGATGTGTCTCATTACGTGGTTCATATTAATATGGAGACTAACATTTAACGGAAAAGCAATTAGAAGTGAGACGGGTTCTTGCTACACAGTCATTAATTTTATTATAGTTAATTCTATTATAGTAGCTATGTGGGTAAGGTTTATGTTATTATGAAATTAATCAATCTTAATTATATTGATATGTGTTTATATCTTAGAATTTGGGGTGGACTATTATTTATGCTTTTCTTACATTAAAGAAGAATGAAATAAGTGTACTCTCCATATCTCCATATTAATTTTATAGACGTCCTTCAAAATTCAAAATACCCATTTTTTTATACTAAAACTTATTTAAATCTTAAGGACAATCATAAAATGAATCTCTAATATACACTTAAATAATAATCATTCAAAAATAACTTTATAATTAAAAAGATAATAACCTTTTTATAATAATTTATTTTTTCTTTATTCTCATTCTTTACCACAATATGATTGAATAATATTTTTAATCGTAAACAAATAATTTAATAAATTATTTTCCAATTATTTAATGAAAAAATAGCATTTTAATAAAATTTAAAGTAATATTAAAAAAACTACATATTAATTATCTTATTCATACATAAAATATCTAATTACAATCATAATTTCAAAATAGAAAGATGAAAACTTTAAACAATTTTAAACACTTTTTTTCTATATTAATCATCATATACTTATAAATATACAGTAAATCTAAAACATATTCAATTTTTAAAAAAGATTTTAATCCTACCAACCATAACCATAACTGACTTTGCATGATGCTTGATTAGTCTATCCCAATATCTTTTAATTGTTAATAAAAAACATGTAAATCTAAGGGATTTGCATGTCGTTTTATGTCCATGAAATGAGGAAGAAAAAACTAAAAAACAAGAAATTAGTAGGCTACTTGGGAGGGAGTCCCTTTGTGGACTGTCCAAAAGTTTCAGTTGGACTGTCCAAAACAAGTCAAATCTTGCTCCTGGTGTATGATTGAGATGACGGGGATATAATTATTAAAAGGTTAACACAATTTATTATTATTGAGATGAAGTGATTAGTAAAAGGTTAACACAATTTATTTAATTTGATAGTTCACTGCAATTTGCTTGCATGCACTTTATTGATGGGAATTTAGTATAATTTTGTTGGATTTATTTACAAGTGGCTTTTTGAATTCTCAACGATTTTATAAAATTGATATCTATATTTTGATAAAGAGATTTCAAAGATCTATGTAATATTTATTTTGAATGTTATTTATCATAATTATAAAAACTATATTAAATACTAAATTAAATTCGTATATTTAACATTTTTTAATAGAATGAATGTATTAGAAATGTGAATATTTATATTTATTAATGAAATCAAAAATATTATAAATGGAGAAGATGAGAGAAAGAAATAAGATTATTGGAGTTTTTGGTTGTAATTATAAATGTTAACATGCCAATATTCAAATGTTAAATTATAGTTTTTTGACACATTTTTTTCTCAATTGTAATCTCAAATTTGAAGTTTTGTTTTTTCTTCTTCAAAGTGCTTCAAACCCTATCAAGTTAGTTTCTTTAGACTAATATACTTAGGAAATGTAGTATTAACATATATTTTTAAATTTGTTTGTATTTTAATTTGTTCATAATTTATATTAGTTTGTGGAATTTTTTAATATTAATAATTTATATTATATTACTGATGAGCTTTTGAAATTAATTTCAAATTTTTTTTAATTTAAATGTTTCAATTTTTCATATTTTTTGCAATATAACTAAATGAGATGTTTCAATTTCTTTTGCTCTACATTTACTTGATTTTTAAAATATAATCAAATAAAATACATTAAATGTTATATAAATAAAATTTATTTATAGTTTTCAATATAATACATGAGAATGTATAATAATTACTTACCAAATTTATGACTATATGGTAGAAGGTTTCATAAATTTATTAATCTTTTTTAATAATCTCTTTTTCAAATGCACCTGGCTCTAATTCAAAAATTTGTTGCAAGGGCAGTCTATGTAAATATTTTGCCTCGCTATTAAGGGATCACAAATTAGAAAAGAAAAAATATAGATTGTTAACTACTTTTAGTTTTTTTATTAATTAATTAAAGTTTGATAAAAAAAATATAAATTTTTATGATATTTAGAAATTAAAATACATTTCAAAATGATCTCTAAATCTTTAAATATAGTTTTATAAAATACTTTGAATAATTAATTTAAGATTTTGATAATAAAAAAATTAATTATGTAAAATATATGGGATAAAAGAATTTAAAATATTTTGTTAAAAAATTTGTAATAATAATTTTAATTTAATTAAAATAAAAAATAATTTACTTTAATATGAGTAATATTTGTGTGATTGTATAGTAATTATGCATTTTTTAATAAAAATAATAATTATGTAAAATATATGTGATAAATGTTCATTTAAAATTTTGATAATAAATTTTATATTATAATTAAAAATAATTTACTAATATGAATAATATTTATGTGATTATATGTTAATTTTATATATATTTTTTTAATTTTATATGTTTATTTTTTTCCATAAACTTGGTATATGATTTTTTAATATAAATAATATTTCATATCTCTTATTCAAAATTGTAAAGAAAATATAATTTATATGGTTGATAATGAAATAGATTTTATTTTAAATTATAGTTGGACAGTGATATATATGAGGACCAGTTTTACCTCAGCCATAATCTATAAATACATTGTACCTATCTTCTCAATTATATATTTTAATTTATATGGGAATGTTGCAATAGTTGACTCTCTAATCTATAAATTTCAATTAAAACCGATCATAAAATTAAAAGCACTGTAAAAGATTAGGGTTTCTAATTTTAATAGAAAAAGCATTGCATGTGAGCCTACTGCCGTAGGCAAGGTTAGGGTTTGTAATTTAACCTTAAATTAGAAAAAACATTGCATGTGAGCCTAAAAGGTTAGGGTTTGTTATTTAACCTTAAATTAGAAAAAACATTGCATGTGAGCCTAAGGCCGTACACAAGGTTAGGGTTTGTAATTTTAACCTAAAAAAGGATAGGCAAAGCACGGTAAAGGATTAGGGTTTCTAATTGTAATAGAAAAAACATTGCATGTGAGCCGACGGCCGTACACAAGGTTAGGGTTTGTAATTTTAACATAAAAAGGGATAGGCAAAGGTTTCACAAATTAGTAGGCAGGTCCCACTGTAAAAATAGAGATTGAGGGAACCTCCCTCCACAATTTTGGGATGGGACGGAATAGCCAAATCCAAATACGTGACGATCAAACGCCTAAGAGTGATTAAGATGGATATCATGTAGTGTCTACGTGGAAAGCTGAGCCAAAAAATGGCATCATAATATTATCATTGTGGGGGAGGCCAGAGACTTTTGAAGAATAAAAGACACCGAAACGTGTGTGTTATGGCGGTTTCTCGCCGTCCCTTTGATTGTTTGTTGATATCATTGTCTGTATGCTCCTTATTTGTCCCATTCAAATAAGAAAGAAACACCAAAAACTGACTTTGTAACTCTGGTAAACCTTTAAGCGGACAATTCTCTATTCATCAAAATATTCAATTTATTAATTATTTTAATATAGTGATTTTAAAAATTAAATTATTTTAATATATTAGTTTTAAAAAATATACACTTATTAAAAATTATTATATTTTAGAATTTGGGATTGATTAGCAAGTATTTTAATGGTACATATATAAGTGATAGTTGATGTATGGATAACAGCACTTCATGGGCGAAAAACCTGTTTAACTAAAAGAAATCTCGTGATAACAAGGCAGGCACACAATCGGTGATTACAAATAAACATATAACTTGTTAGTGTCACTTAACTTTTCATTGAAGTTCCTCACACTTAACTTGAGGCCTACTGGTGTTCACTAGCCACATGTTGTGGCCTCGCCTATTGGTGTTCACCCTACAAGTTAAATGGTTGTTCTAGATAGATAACTAGTAGTTGATGCATGGATAACTAGTAGATAATGCATGGAAATCAATAATAAGTGGCCCTCGCACGAAGTTGAGGGACCTTTTAGATGCAATCGTGCTTTCACGAAACGCGCTAAAGTTTAGTGAAAGGAAAACACACGCGTGTTTCTTTGAACTAGGCATGGGCTGGCCCGAGCCTACCATGTCAATTAACACACAGGTTAGGAAATAAAATGGCACGAGCGTTATGAATTCAATGACGTGCAAGCATTATAGAAATACATAACGCGTGAGCATTATGTATCACTATAATGCTCGAGCGCTATGTATCACTATAACGCTCAAGCGTTATTGTAATACATAATGCTCGTGCGTTCCTATTAATATCACTTTGTGTCCACTGTTCATTGACCGAATTAAACAAAAATGCTCGAGCCTTCAGAGGTGCTAACGTGGAAGTGGAGAAGTGGAGGGAGGGTGAATTCAAAGAGCAATGAGGGTGAATTCGAAGAACAAGGAGGATTGGAAATGTAGGCATCCAAATATTCATTGTTGCCTCATTTCCTTAATAAAAATATAAATTTTTATATTGCCCTCAATTAAAAATCCATGTAAATGAAAATTCCAAAAATAAAAGTTTTCAAAAATTTTATTTAACATATGGCAATTCCTCCATACTATCAATCCCCTTAATGAATTTTGCATCCACCTAAGCAATCAGGGATTTGAATCCCAACACCAACTTTTCCTCAATATTTTTTCTACGTCTATTGCAAATTGGAAAAGAAAAGCCATCCACCCGTTGGCTAGGAAGAGGAACTATGGACTATAACCTAGGCTTGCTTTCTAAACTTGACTTAGCCAAACCCTATGTTTTTTTTTCCACACATTATTTTACCCTAAAAATATCCAACCAATGCTTGTAAAGCCAACCCAATGGCATGATGGATTTTACATCATCCCCCAAAACCCAAGTGACTAGGTTCCCCTCCTTTTCAGACACACCACTTACTTTGTTGCTAAGATGAACCACCACATCTTTTTTTACCTCCTTCACCACCAAGACACTCAATCGATGGATTTGGGTCTTCATACCTATCAACTGATAAGATATTTACTTCATGGAACAAGCATAAATCAACCCTCACATTCAAAATCTTGCCCCTTCTTAATGACGTAGAGGACTTCACTACCAAATCTTCCTCATCATACACTAGATTCTGAGCAAGGAAAGGGCCACGAACATGAAATGAATTAGATACGAAGGAGAAATTTATAAAGGTAGAGGGTGATGAATAACATCTTCTCCAATACCTCGGCTCTAGAAAGGTGTAAATAAAGTGGTCTTAAGGCCCCCATTCTCTCGATCCTTCAGTAACAATTGAATTAGGAGCTCTCCGCCATCGATCATTAATCAATTTACATGTCGTTGATCCTCACCTTCCACTTTGGTTTACGTCTAGTTGTTATTATAGTATATTGAGATGATATTTATGTTTGTAATGTATTCGTTCTTGCACAAAGTTTTTACATTTTTCATTTTTGAGAGATGTCATTATAGCACATGTATGTGTTTCTAATTTTTTTTTTTTTTTTGATTGCAGTGACAACCATGGATGCACATACAGACATCCAAAAAGAAACTCAGAGGCTCAAAGACATTCAAGCCTCAATTTTTATTGTTTATGATAGGCACCGTATGCGTGCATCCAATTTGGATGCAATGATAGAGACCTTTAGTAGATCAAATGGTGCACTCTAAGATATTTTGACATACAGAGAAAGAAAGAGGCAAGAATATGCTGATGGAATTAGTTACAAAGAATTTAAGAAGTTGAAGATAACAAAACAACATATCCTTTCCATTTTTAGAGATCCACGGACTGGTGAAATCCCAAATGTAAACAAAAGGCATATTTCTATCGAGTGGTGTAAATATCAACCATTCATAGATAATTGGATGGACCGATGGTACATGGTATTTGATGTACCGCAACATACCAATAGGGAAATGTCGTTATATTTTATTAGAAAGATGTACGCAGAATTTGTTTTGGGGAAGCATGTTAATTATTTTGATATCTTGGAGTACTAGGGAATTGGTATGGGGATGCCTCAACAACGTCCCAATGTGAGGCACATAGATCTTAATATCCCAGTAGCTCCACCTCCCAGGCAGCTACCCAGGCCAAATGTGCTTCCTGCACATCAGATGGTCTCATAGATGCAGGAGTCATTCCTCTTGTTGGCACAGTCGGTTGTTCGAAATAGCACGTATCTTCAAGGTATGTACCAGGCAGGGCCATCAAAGCCACCATCTATGGGTGGAGTAGAGCCGCCACCTCCCAGTGGAGTAGAGCCACCACCTTCCAGTGGTCTATTAGCGTATAGTAGTGTTACTAGACCTGCACATCATGAGCATAGCCGAGAGCCCCACCAATGCAAAGTATGTGGCCATCCTTGCTTTGGTCCTATCTAGACCGATGATAGCTTTACTGGGTATTTTACTCAGGTAAGTAAATGGCTAACAATTTAGTGTTGTTTCTAAATTATTTTTCCTTACTATACACATATATAGATTGCTAATATTTTTAATGATTTTAAAACTTGTAGTTGCTACAAGAAGAGGACGAGGGGAAAGACTTTTCCGCTGATGATTCCCAGGATAGTCCAAAGGCTCATGCACCAAAACCGTTTGATGTGTAAGATGTTTCCATACCTTCGAAGACAATAGCTCGCACTGAGGTAACTATTTATGTTAGCACCCAAATTGTACCTCTAGGTTGCGGAGAGGCCAAAATGGGGTAACCACAAAACCACTTAAGATTTTATTACTGACCCAATACAATCAGAGAGGGATCTCTCTTAAAGTCATAAAATTGAAGTAATCGCAAATTTAACAGTGAAAAACACACAGACTTCTTAATCAGGTTATTCAATCAAAGCATATTCAGAAGGTCAGATTTCTAGTAGGACAATTTGTTTAAGGTTGGTAAGACAATCAAGAGAGAAACATTGGGCAATGGAGTCAAGACATAACACATAAAACAAATAACAGTGTTGATGCATGAGATATCCAAACAGAGGCAATAAAGCTACCAGCTCACAGTCAAAGAGATTTTGTTTGATGATTTAAAAGAATAGATGAACAGTCCACCAATATAGGGCATATGAGTATGAATCCTATATCAATTTTAGCATAAAAATATGGTGGATGCTTGAAATGAGAGAAAACAGAGCATGCATTCATGAATTCTGCCCAGTACTACACTTATCCAAGCAAGAGAGAAAATAACAGCATGAATTTAACGATGAAGGAAACAATCACATAAGAAGAGAAGATAGACAGACTATGAGACCACCAACACATGAATCTTAGTCGAAATCAGCCTCAGACACTGCCATTCTATTAAGGAGAATGCTTCAAACATAGAGCTTAGCTCTCCTAGGCCTCAGCCCATTGATTTTCCAACCCTTTGCTCTTCTATTACAATGCATTTATAGGAGAGGCTGCCTCATCCTTCAAATTCGAAATCTCCTAACCTAGAGTCTAGAAACATAAATGGTTACAAGCATCACGACATATGGCTAACAGATTGCCATCTCTCATGGAGTTTGTTACAACCAACTCTTCATTTCCGGCCGTGGACAACTGAAACTAACCTTCAGAGCCCCGGTTGTATATCCCAAATGATAACAACTGAGTAAAAACTAAAAGAGGTTTTTGTAATTGGCCATGTCCCTGACAAAACCCATGTCTCCATTTTCCCATATTCTCCTCCAGCTCATCAGGATCGGTCCTTGAAGTGGATGACTCAGGCAGTAAATGTAAATTCTGGAAAATTACCCTTTAAATATCTCGTTGATTCTCCCAAACTGTGACACATGTGTAAATTCTGAGAGAGGTTATTGTATATGGACTCATGCTGGAGAAAAACCTCTCTCGATTTCCAAAACTTCCTCCCGGTTTGGCGGAAACAGTCGGTGGAAAAAGATGACTAAAACAGTCATTTTCATAAGAATCAGACATGCCTTCACATAAAATTTCATTGAGTTTTAAAATTTGACTTTCTCTTTGCAATTTGAAATTTCATAACTTTGGAACCTTGTTCTCTTATAAATTTGACTTGGATGCTGATGCGGCAGGTGCATGAAGTGGTCATGTAAACCTCTTGGTGATGGGATTGAGCTTAGCACAAACATGGTGCTAACAACTGGCTCCAATTAGGGATGCTATCCTCCCTGTGAGGTAGCAAAGAACACCGTAGACCAGTGCCTGATCCATTGGGATGCTCCCAATTCTGAATTGAAACCTGCAACTAACCTGCTACCTGTGACATGTAGCCCCTTTTTGATCCTGCAATTGAACTCAAATGTGACTAAAACAGTCTTTTCCACTGAAAACAAACAAAAATGTAACCACTTTGAATGAGCAATGTCTTCAATCCACCTTTCTTGACATTAGGTTGTCTTGGTGCAAACCTTTGACAGCTTCATACCTGCTGATTGTATGTTGAAAACCTCGGTGCTTAGGATAGACTATGCTTATGCCAGATGTTAACCCTTCAAATGCCATTTGTATTTTTAACTAAAACAAATCAACTGCCCCTATCTAGCTTGCTGATTTCATATCAAGAAAATAAGGATGTTCTGTTGGCACAATTTGTATCTGACACTTTGCCAAATTAGATTTTAAAAGCATTGCAGCATTATAGTTGTCAAACTCTGTCTTCCAAGCTTTTCTGTCCCTTGCTTAATATTCCTCATAACCCTGGATCAACTTTGGACAGGAGACATTCAAAGCCAGGAATGGAAAATGAAATAAAATCACTTGCTCCAAACTGCTTTCTCCTTGGCGATGTTTTTCTCTGCATACCTAGGAAAAATTCTCATACACAATCGCGTATCTGGCACTTGCATTCAATTGATTTGTGTTGCAGCTTCGAATATAAAAGAACATGCTCTAGTAGCATAAGCTAGAGATGAGAGATTATGTATTTATATCGTCGTGTATGTATCCTTTATTGAACTATCTTCAACCAAGATGATCCAAAGGCCAAAAAGGCAGGAGACTACATCTGGCATACTGTGTAATACATATCATACCAAGAAATGGTACTGCCCCACCTGCAGACTACTACCACGCAAGGGTGCTTCACATCATTTTGCATGACAATTGGGGAGATATTTGTGCAAAATTTACAAATAAATTTGAAAAATCTGAATGGCTAATAGATGGAAATCCATCTTCTGCTCCTGAATAATATTTCCCTTGGATATTGAGTCAACTAGCAGCTTTTTTCTCATTACTTTGGTCTCTGTTTGCACTTCCAGGTGCAAGCGATCCCAAACTATCATCATGAACGAGCTCAAGACTAGCAGTCTCCTAGACCTCCCACGCAGGTGTATGGCGGACAACGTTAGCACTATTGGTAGAAAACGAATTGCTTCCCAACAGTCTAGAGGACTTCACGAATATAACTTATGGCGAATCATCAGAATCAGCCAATATTAATGATGCTTGAGCTCCAAGAGTATTTTTTATTTTTTTTTGGCCTGCGCCATCTTTTTAGTGAATGATGAAGATTTTCTGCTAACACTAGTCTGCTGCTAATCACATGAGTTAGGAGAACAAATAAAGGGAGCTACTTCAAAACAATGTTCTTGATCTCCCACCCAATAAAAGAAAAAAAAATGGTGCACGAGCTCTACTTCTTCCAGATCTGAATGACCTCTGTTCATTTTAACGAATTTTGGAACACCCTATCGGCCTTTTTTTGCCAGCTACATACACCCACCAGATGCATTATCAATTCACCTAGCCAGCAAATTATCATTTCCACAGTCTAGGCTGCTGACCTTGCTGGGAGAACATGACGAACCATCAAGCCCAGGTCCTGTACAGCTATAAGATGCTGCAACTTCATTTCCTTCCTCACCAGCTAATGCATTTTCCCTTTGATCGCTAAACTCACCCCATCTCCATCAAAGAAATAATTCTGGATCGCTGATCTATTTTTCAGCTTGATCTGGGCCGTTGAATGGTGCAAATCTCTATGGGTTCGCAAATTTGGGCCTTGTTGATTTGGCGCACAAGTAATGTTCGCGAACAATTTATGAACCGTAGATCCTCACCCTGCGAGATCTAAGCCGTCAGAAGGTGAAGAACTTTAACAAAAATTCGCAGATTTGCATCACGACCCTTTTCGTGCATGTTGAAATCACGAACTCCCACTCCAACATGGATTTCTTTCTCCCCCAGATCTAACGGCTGGTCTAATCTGGAACTGCTCACACATCACCAGTGATCTAGTAAACCTCTAAGCACGACAAGGTGGACTTGGAATTTCTGGGAAACAAACCCGAAAAGCCTCATTACATGCACACTAATGTCTTCGTCAACGGCGCTGGCGATTGGGAGAGCCGAATCAAGATTTGGTTTTCCCATACTTATTCTCTCGTAATACTAGGCTGACCAAGTGTGCACCATCTGATTCGCTCCTGGGAAAATCCGTAATATTATTCTGACAACTCGATATTCTTTTGCAATTATGGTGGATATGAGAGCAAGGGAAATGCTCATGCTTTTAACCTGGCCGTAATATGAATTTCTCGTCCTCGTCCTTCTCTGCGATATATGTTGCCACGCCATGGAGAACCTCGGTTTCTCTGGTCTGGATGAGGCCTTTCTCTTCAATCTTCCCATACAGTTGCTTCCCAAAAACAATATTCGAATCTAGTGTTTGTATCTTCCTGTAAGAGTGGCATTTGCAACTCTTCTCTATTTATTTGTGGGATGAGATGCTTTTGGCAAGTAGAAAATATGACCTTTATCTCCTAAGATTTTAATTGCACATTGTTTTTGTCCCGTGCATATCCACATAATCAAACAAGACTGTGCTTCCAACATTTAAGATCAAATCCGCAAATAGGTTAAGACATCAAGGCATATCCTCTGCAGAGAGACGAGGCTCACAATTTTTCTGAGACCCACAACTGAAGAGCTTAACAACATTGTCTATTGCTTTCATAAGTGCATCGTATAAATCAGCTAAGTGAAACCTTCTTATTTGTTCGTCCAAAGAAAATGACTGCGCAAAACAATGCCCCACTTTATTAGCGAATTTCAGAATCTTCGAAATAGTTTATCATGGGATCCTACAAATGAGGAAGTGAGCTCTTCAATACTGCACAAGGCGCCTGGATTTGATTTGAGTGGTCTCCATCTCTTCATCAACGTCTGGACAGAGGGTTAGCACCCGCGCACTTCTGAGTAGTGATTTCCCAAAGTATTTTCTGGAGCGTAATATTCTTTGGTCACATTAACTCCATATCACGTCCAACCATAGAGAAATATCGCTCTAATAACAGCAGCATATGCCTCACACTGTAAATAACTCCCAGCCTATGCGGCCTCATAAACCCCTTTGATGTCTGAGAACTTCCAAAACCCCTAAATACTGATGGTTCGAAAAAAAAACTTGCTCGCCTTGCAGCTAGCGACTCAGATCCCGGCATGAGATTTAGACTATGATATTACTTTTTAAACTTCATGGGACTTATCCCACATCCAGAGAGAGACGACCTTCCTTTCTCTTTATATTCATCACTTATATTAAATTATAGCAAGAAATAAAAGAATGGATGCCCTTGTGCTTGGGGCTTGGGCTGTGGTGTTGCGCGTGGGTCCCTTGGTCTTAGTCTTCAGTCACTTGCAAGGTTCTCGGTGGTGAGGGCTAGGGCTTTGCCCAGCAACTTTTGCTTCACTTTTGTTAAAATTTTGGTCCAATCCCAAAAAATTTAAAAACTCTTTTGTTAAAATTTTGGTCCAATCCCAAAAAATTTAAAAACTCTTTGCCTCCATTAATAAAACCTTTGTTTCATAAAAACTTTGTTAAAATTTTGGTCCAATCCCAAAAAATTTAAAAACTCTTTGCCTCCATTAATAAAACCTTTGTTTCATAAAAACTCAAACTTTTGGCTTAAATGTTAGGATTAAAAAGCTTGGCTTTCGTAAAAATTTAAAATTTTGCCCAAATATGCAACCAACCTTGGCCTATAGAACCAATCTTTAGCCAATTATAAAAACATTTCTCCCTTTTGCTCAAAGTTCTTTTACTGCCTTGACATGCAACCATCCATCTGAAAAACACACTGAAATTTCTAAACTGAAACTTTGAAACTGAACATTGACTGTACATTCTGAAAACTGAAAATTCCACCCTGCAAATCTGGACTGAACATGCTAAAAACTGAAAAATCTTGAAACCAAAACCCAAAACTAAAACTGTACATGCCGAAACAAGTTGCTCGCCATGTCGAGCTTATTCAACCTACCTACCCTACTTCACTAAATGCAAATGCTGAATCAAGTAACATCAAATTCCCAATAAAGCCAATCCAATAAATGGTTGAACAATTTGACTCCTTCACTATGCTTGAAATCAATCAATGACAGAAAATATGATAGCCTAGGAAAACAATGATACCTTTCATTTTCAAGGTGAAAATATGGCTACAAATTCAAACTAAAAAACCCTTCCATATATTCATTAACATGGTCATAACAATCACTGATATTTTGTTGCCTCCCATAGCAATTTATAACTTGGTCATCATACATGGATTCTCCATATGTGTCTTCTACTTGCACATCTTGTTTTGGGTCATAAAACTCATCTTCAGACATGAAACATTCCCCAATATTGACATCTAGAGGCGGCTGAAAAGACTCTTCAAAAGACAAGTGAAAGTCTTGGGACTGAATTTGATTTTCTAGGGCTTCAAGATCTCCATTGATTTTTTCAGGAAACTCATTTAAGAAACTAGCCTTATCTTCGGAAGAACACTTATGTGACTTCAAGCATATGGATAAAAAATTTGAGAAATCTTCTTCGATTTGCCATCATCAAACATATCAAAATACTCTTTAAAACCATCAACAGAAGCAAGATTTGCCACATACCCTGTCATTTCGATTTGATGAGGAAACTGAATCAACACTTCAAACTTTGAAACTCTCTAATAGTGGAGTTGCCATGAAACCTTCTACATTTTGACACGGAGTCACCAATCCTCCTAGTGGAGTCACCTTCATACTGAAATCTTGATGAGTGGAGTCGCCAGGTGAATGGTACACAACCTTCTCAATGTCTGATTGATGTTCACCATCAACAATCAGATCTAAAACTTTGTCGTTCTCCCAGGGATGATATGACTCTCGTCCCCGGCAACAGTGCCAAAATGTTAGCACCCAAATCGTACCTCTAGGTTGCAGAGAGGCCAAAATGGGGTAACCACAAAACCACTTAAGATTGTATTATTGACCCAATACAATCAGAGAGGGATCTCTCTTAAACTCATAAAACTGAAGTAATCACACATTTAACAGTGAAAACACACACAAACTTCTTAATCAGGTTATTCAATTAAAGCATATTCAGAAGGTCATATTTCTGGTAGGACAATTTGTTTAAGGTTGGTAAGACAATCAAGAGAGAAACATTGGGCAATGGAGTCAATACATAACACATAAAACAAATAATAGTGCTGATGCATGAGATATCCAAACAGAGGCAAGAAAGCTACCAGCTCACAGTCAAAGAGATTTTGTTTGATGATTTAGAAGAATAGATGAACAGTCCACCAATATAGGGCATATGAGTATGAATCCTATATCAATTTTAGTAGAAAAATATGGTGGATGCTTGAAATGAAAGAAACAGAGCATGCATTCATGAATTTTGTCCCAGTACTACACTTATCCAAGCATGAGAGAAAATAACAGCATGAATTTAACAATGAAGGAAACAATCACATAAGAAGAGAATATAGACGGACTGTGAGACCAACAACACATGAATCTCAGTTGAAATCAGCCTCAGACACTACCATTCTATTAAGGAGAAGGCTTCAAACCCAGAGCTTAGTTCTCCCAGGCCTCAACCCATTGATTTTCCAACCCTTTGTTCTTCTATTACAATGCATTTATAGGAGAGGCTGCCACATCCTTCAAATTCGAAATCTCCTAACCTAGCATCTAGAAACAGAAATGGTTACAAGCATCATGACACATGGCTAACAGACTGCCATCTCTCATGGAGTTTGTTACAAACAACTCTTCATTTTCGGCCGCAGACTACTGAAACTGACCTTCGGAGCCCTGGTTGTATATCCAAAATGCTAATAGCTATGTAAAAACTGAAAGAGGCTTCTATAATTGGGCATGTCCCTGACAAAACCCATGTCTCCATTTTCCCACATTCTCCTCCAGCTCATCAGGATCGGTCCTTGAAGTGGATGACTCAGGCAGTAAATGTAAATTCGGGAAAATTACCCTGTAAATATCTCATCGATTCTCCCAAACTGTGACACCTGTGTAAATTATGAGAGAGGTTATTGTAGATGAGCTCGTGCTAGAGAAAAACCTCTCTCGGTTTCCCAAAATTCCTCTCGGTTTGGCGGAAAACAATCAGTGGAAAAAGATGACTAAAACAGTCATTTTGATAAGAATCAGACATGCCTTCACATAAAATTTCATTGAGTTTTAAAATTTGACTTTCTCTTTGCAATTTGAAATTTTGGAACTTTGGAACCTTGTTCTCTTATAAATTTGACTTGGATGCTGATGCGGCAGGTGTATGAAGTGGTCATGTAAACCTCTTGGTGATGGGCTTGAGCTTAGCACAAACATGGTGCTAACAACTTCAACATGAAATTATTTTAATATATGTTAGTTTGTTATCACATGTTACTTAATTAATGCTACACGATCTAATATTTACAATTTTCTAAATTGTAGGTTGTAGATCCCCCTCAAAGGGAAATGATTTCATCTAGTGATCTCCCCCTGGTGGGGAGACATGCGCTACACATCCCATAGGGGATCAACGGGTGGAAGAATGTTTTTTATAATTGATTGAAGCATACCGTACATCGGTATGTATTTCATCATTTTCAGTTTGTTAATACATGTTATTTCATTGACCAATGTATTTCTAACTACGTCAGTAATTGGTGATTGTATCAACCACCTGCTATATTTAGGAAACAATCAATAGTTTCCTCTCCTCGTAGTTCAAATGTGGAGAAGGGACAAGTGTATAAGAGAGGCTCCACTCCTAGAAAGGGTTTGGATTTCCTCTATAGCAGACACACGGGATATCTATATACACCTCACCTAACAAGAGTTAGTGTCACATCTGTTATAGAAACAAGTCATACATAGGAAACTATTTCAATAGTTACAATCCATATATTTAACCATGTTACTATATTTTTTATTCATGCATCTCTAACTATTTCCCCATTTGGTGATTGTATCCATTAGCAGCAGCAGTGCCCGGCCCCTCTACTCAATCCATGGTTGTGACTGAGTCTCCTCTTGTGGTGAGATGTTCATTAATGACCAGGTATTTTTATTCAATTTACGCAAACATGTTGATAAATGTTGAATTGTTGAATTAATTGAGATATGATCCTTTATTTGCAGAGCACAATTATAGAGAGGCCTTCCATGAGCACACCATAGACATATATACCCCGACTGGATTTGGTGAGTGTTTTTCATAAATAATTTGGATATAAGTTAATTTTTTAAGTTTGTTAATGGTAGGGTATTAGTGCAGTTATTTGATAAAAATAATGATCTTTTATTTGCAGACTCCTGAGATGCAGAGCGATCCTAGGGAGATGGTTGATAGAGCAAAGTCGGGGAAAAGCAAACGAAAGATTGATTTTTTATGTCTCTTAGTCTTGAATATATGTATTTTGACATACATGTACATTGTTGTACTTAGGGATACATGTACATTGACAGGCCATTTAAGTTCCGGCTACTTTGCCATATTTTGTATTACAAACATTCGGCTATCAATGCATGATACAATATATTGCATATTTTCTCTTGAGTTTCCACTTGTTCTTGTGATGATTTATCTCTTTTACAAATTGATAAATTATGTTATTGAAATTTATATAATTACATTTTAAGCAATATTTATTCTCTTACATTTATTGCATTGATCAAGTAACATCTCACCATTGTGTTTTGAAAACATTATCTTAATGGAACAAACTAATAATATCTTTCAATAGTTCAATGAACTCAGTACATGCATGCTAATTTGATATCTACGTAAAAATTGTGGTTTTTGTCAACTCCAAGAGTTCATACCCATTGATCGGAATTATGGTTGCAAGAAAAATATGTTGCAAGGAAAAAACAAAAGTTAACAAAATAAGTCAAAATATGTTTGAATAACCTTTGTCATGTAAAACATGTTACGCACATCATCAATGTAAGCCTATGAAATTTTCACAAACTAAGAGGAAGTCTAATAGATGCTACACATTTAATCAATGCTACCATATTTCATTAAACGAGACGTACATGAGAAACTATGAAGTTCGGTTGAAGTGTTCCTACTCTAGCATGCTAAAAACAATGGAAAAGTATCAAGTACAATGGCAAGGAATGTAAATACATTGGTCCTTCATGTACATATGGTCAAATATACAACAAATATACCCTAGTTTGTAAGACCCTAATTTTTTCCAATATGCTAACCAATAGCTAGTCATGAATTCACTCTCATAAAATCGTTGAAGGTATAAACCCTATCCTAACTAAACCCTAGTATGTAAGACCCTGGTTTGTGCTTTACCTCTTTCATATGTCCATTTTCCAGTAGTCATAATTCTAATTCATGTTTAAATGTACATCATTTCGATATTTAGGGTCCTGAACATGCCTCGAACCATGAGTCATTGCAAAAAATATCTCAATGGAGAAGCATGGCTCTAAATATGTTGAATGTGCATAAAAAAATGTGTAATGCAAAAGTAATCATACAGAATCCATGGAAAATGAAATACCTAAATAGTTTAATGATATTCCTTGATAATGTTGTTTTGATGAAGGAAAATAAAATGTTCATGGTCATATGTTTGTAAAAAGGATGGAGTATCCTCATGTGAAAATGTATTTAATATTGAATGTACTTGATTCATACAAATAATGATGTAATGGTTGTTCATTGTGATTTGGCAAGTATTCCCCCATAACTTTATGGAAAAGGTTCATGGTGACTTTGATATAACAAAGATAGCAAGGATCGGAGGGATATCATCCATGAAACATCGCCTCCATTTTTTATTTGGAATTTTGAATTCTTCAAAATGACATTAAGTACTCAAAATGAAAATATAGTGGAACACCAAGGAGATGTTAAATGACGTGGCACACTAAGGACACAGAAATTTACCAAGGGTGCAATTTGGTAGGTTTGATTGCCACTCTTTGAATTTCTAGTTCCAGAATCAAAATAAAAAAATTTCAAAGTTGACACTTATGTGCAAAAATTGCACAGTCCCTTACTGAGCAAAACCCTACTTTCAAAAATCGACCAAAAAGATGAGCCCTGGGCCATGGAACCGGAAGAGAGGGACACCCCTATAACTATCCTGGTGTCCTGAATCCAAAGGAGTCGATGGTTTTCCAATCTGAGCCACGGTCATCATTCTATGGCTCGTTCCAATGCGCATCCCAATGGCTTTCATGGACACTTGTTGGATACCTATCGAGGGCATATAATTCCAATCGTGCAACAAAAATGGGTTCTGGGAAGTCCTGCAAGTGTGTCTAGGAAGGTTCCAGCTGGGAATGCTAGCCATAAGTCTTCGGTCAATGATTTTGCAAATTTGACCCCTATGTGCAAAAATTGCACAATCCCCTACTGAGCAAAACCCTAGTTTCCAAAATTGACCTAAAAGATGACACCTAAGCCATGGGACCGGAGGAGAGGGACACCCCTATAACTATCACGATGTTCTGAATCCAACCAATTTGATGGTTTGTCGATCTGAGCCACAGTCATCATTATATGGCTCGTTCCAACTCACATACCAAAGGCTTTCAAGGACACTTGTTGGATACCTATCGACGGTATAGAATTCCAAATGTGCAACAAAACTGGGTTCCGGGAAGTCCTGCAAGTGTGTCTAGGAAGGTTCTAGCTGGGAATGCTAGCCATAAGTCTCTGTTCAATTATTTTGCAAAGTTGACCCCTATGTGCAAAAATTGTATAGTCCCTTACTAAGAAAAACCCTAGTTTCCAAAATGGACCTAAAAGATGACACTTGAGCCATGGGACCAGAGGATAGGGGCACGCCTAGAACTATCCTGATGTCCTAAATCCAATAGAGTCAACGGTTTTTCGATCCGATCCACGGTCATCATTCTATGGCTCGTTCCAACTCGCATCCCAAAGGATTTCAGGGGCATCTGTTGGATACCTACCAAGGGCATACAATTCCAACCGTGCAACAAAACCAAGTTTTGGGAAGTCCTACAAGTGGGTCTAGGAAGGTTCCAGCTGGGAACGCTATCCATAAGTCCTTGGTCGATGATTTTTCAAAGTTGACCCCTATGTGCAAAAATTGCATAGTCCCTTACTGAGAAAAACTCTAGTTTCTAAAATGGACCTAAAAGATGACACCTGATCCATGGGACCAGAGCAGAGGAGCACCCATAGCACTATCGTGATGTCTTGATTTCAATGGAGTCTACGGTTTGTCGATCCGAGCCACGGTCATCATTATATGGCTCGTTCCAACTCGCATCCCAAAGGATTTCAGGGACACCTGTTGGATATATACCGGGGGCATAGAATTCCAATCATGCAACAAAACTAGGTTCCAGGAATTCCAGCAAGTGTGTCTAGGAAGGTTCCAACTGGGACTGCTAGCCATAAGTCCCCGATCGACTATTTTTCAAATTTCACCCCTATGTGCAAAAATTGCACAGTCACTTACTAAGAAAAACCCTAGTTTCCAAAATGGACCTAAAAGATGACACTTGAGCCATGGGACCAAAGGAGAGGGGCACCCCTAGAAATATCTCGATGTCCTGAATCCAACGGAGTTGGCGGTTTTTTTATCCGAGCAAATACCACCATTCTATGTCCCGTTTAAACTCACACCCCAATGGCTTTCAGGGACACATGCAAATGGCTATACAGGAAAAAATCCAACAAAATAATAAAGATGACTATACTCATAATTTTGAAGGGTAATTGTTACCATCCGATCAAGTTCCCATTGAGTTCAAAGGGATATTAAAATTGATGTCATTATTATTTTTAGATTATTTTTGAACCTAAAAGCAAGTGATGCCTTCTTAATTCCTTTTAAACTAACGATTAACTGTGATTCAAAAATAAAAATAATTTAGGGTACATATGGTGCAAATACGAAGTAGGGAGGATTATCGAGGATTTCTATAAGAAGCATTCCTAGTTGGTTCCTATTGACTCCATCTTAGGGTTTTTTCTAGTTTTTAGTGGGGTACATGGATTTCATGAAAACATATAATTCTAGCTTATGGAAGGTTTCCATGGGTTGGTTGTTGTGATTCTTCAAAAAATATATGAAGGAAGTGTGTTAACTAATGAGACTGGCTGATGAAAAAAAAAAATGATGACAACATTAAGATGGATGAAATGTTTTTTGATGGCGACATTAAGATGGATGAAGTGGTTATGGAAGATCATGCACTGATCATTTATTACCATGGTAGGAATCTTGGTGAGAGTTCACTTGTTCAACTAAAATGGGGTATCTCCACACAAGTTGAACACCAAGTAAGAAATCCCTCACACAAAAAAATCACATATCAATTCACTAATGTATGGTGAAGGTTCAATTTGGGAAACCGTGACAATGAATAATTGATATTATCGATTGGTCAACGATAGTTAGTGGCTACAAACTAGGGTTTCTAGGATTTTGAACACAAAGTAGGCTCTAGGCTACAAACTAGGGTTTCTAAGGTTTAGAATTCAAATTAGGGTTTAGGCTACAAAATAGGGTTTCTAGGCTAGGGGTCTATAATACAAATTATGGTTTCTTGGACTCTTGTGCATATTTGTAGCACAATGGTTTAGATACAAGTGGATGCACATGAATATATGAATTTTTTTTGGCATGCATATATTAGGATTAGGTTGCTAAGGTTATATTTGTGTTTCTAGGGTAGACTAGATTTTTAAGGGTAGATTAGGTTTCTATGTTTGTGGTTTGGGTTTCTAGATTTCTAAATTAGGTATCTAATGGTTATATTTGTGTGGATGATGGATGAGACTATTATGGTGAAAAATGGGATGGTGATGGTGACAACATGGGTAGGAAGAACATGGTGGTGATGTTCATGGTGGCATGTTGATGGCGACAACGACCATGGGGATAGTGATAGTGAGCATGAAAATGGGCAGGAGGATGCATATATTATGGTTTACTTAGATGGGATGAAAAAACAAAGAAAACAAATCAATTACAAAACTTGTGCAATTTATCAAGTTGTACCAATTCGATGCAATTTATCAATCTATCAAGCTATTAATGTCTGGCTGCAATAGTCAAAATATTAATGTCAATACTCAATGAGACCACGAAACAAAATCATAGCATACATGTACACCACATACCTATAACATAGTACACAATATAACATGCAAATCACATACCATATTACCTACCTATGGTCATTCGACTAGACCATCAGGATCACCTCGAATACCAAGGGTTTCCTTTAACCTCTTGTGCTCGGAGTAAGGATATAAGTATCGTGCCTTTTATGAGTTCTTCCTTGGCATTGTTTGCAACTGGAGGCTTGTGCGAATAACTAAGTTTGTATAATGGTATACAATCTCACCTGGTCTATAATATTCATATGTATACCATTTTCTATTTGTTGAGTGGGAAACTTGGTTCAACTATTCTCCTTTTATAACCATCAACCGAATCAGAAAATCATTGTCCTTAGAGTCTCGTAATGGGACATTTAGGGTTTGCTTTGCTGGAATATTCTCACCGTCACATGTTGGATTTGCATGCATTGCATGCATGCATCCAGTCAGCAGCAGTGGAGTATCCTAGCACCTAGTCCCTAGTTTAGGCCCCCTGGAGCTTGTTTCTAGCCATCAGTAGCCCTCCTACTTACCTATTGTGCATTGTTTTCATCATTTGTATTACTAATGCGCCCTACTACACACTTCTAGGACCTCATCAGTCATTTCATGCATTGATTGCTCAGTTAACTTACTGTAGCTCCCAATTGACTGTATCGGAGTGCCACTTGAATACCGACAACCAGTCATGCGCCCTTTAGAGTCTCCTCCCCTATTTCAGTGCTCACATGGTTCAGTTAGACTTATTCCTACCATAGTTGACTGTTTATTCACCATCGGTGGTCATTGAATCTTGATTGGGAGATGGTTCCAATGCTGACTAAGCCTTGACTTGAGGAGAATTCAAATCACATTTGGAGATATCGAATTCATTCTATTGTATTGACATCTTTTTTCCAGCTTATAGCTGATGAATGTATTATCATTATTTTCTCATATTTTCTGAGTTTCATGAGTGAATTTGTTCATCCTTTCTGCTAATTCTTTTATGCAATTAATTGAGTGAAATTGTGAGGTGTGTTCGAGCTTAGTGATCTACCCCTGTGGAATTTCACATGGTAGAAGAGATTGTGAGAGCTAGTGCAGCAGTTTATTGAACAGTTGTTTTTTAGTAGAGCACCAGAAGCCTCTGGATTTCCACAGCAAATCCTAGTGCCATTGCATTGAGTTCACTAGAGAAATCCAGTGAGGTCTATCCAGGTGTGAAGGATTTGGATAAAAGTGCTCACTGTCCTAAAGCAGTGTTCAGTAGATTCCGCAACATTCCTACAGATAAATTTACTTGTGTTATTGCAGGTTATTCCATCATCAAAAGCGCATTCAGTAGCTACTATGGATTTCTCCTTGATTCCAAAACTCAACTCCTTCAACTATTTCGAATGGAAAGGAAAATTTGAGATCTTCATGCTCAGTAGAGGTTTCCATAGAGTGTTACATGGGACATCAGTCAAACCTAATGGTGCTACCGAGAAAGCCAAATATCTTGAAAAACTTGATGAATAAGTTGAACTGCTACTCCTCAGTATTTCCAATGATCTACACTTTCATGTAATTGGTCTGACCACTCCCAAGGAGTTTTGTACCAAGATCGAATCACTGTTTGGTCAAAAAGATGATTTGAGAGGGCATCAACTAGAAAATGAGTTAATATCTCTGATCCCTAGTAGTTTCGACTCTATCAGTGAGTTCTTCTCCAAGTTCAAGAACCTAGTTGTGCAATTGAAGCAATATGGAATTGAAAAAGAATATAAGTAGCTAATATTTGTCATCCTTTTAAAATTGGGTGCAGACTACTCTGTCTTTGTGTCCACATTTAAATCATCAAAACTCTCTGTTCCAAATTGGAATATTCCCTCCCTAGATGCCTTCATCCATTCATTCTCCAAAGAGCAGGACAAGTTGGTGCAGATGGGAGTGATCAATCCATTGCTGCAGGAGAAGGGAAGAATGTGAATGGAAAAGGGAAGCAGAAGGGCAAAGAAAATAAATCCTATGAGCATAAGCCAAGAGAGAACCTAGTCTGAAGTGACTTTGAATCCTAAGAGAGGCAAGCAAAAAATGAAGGAGAAGACCAAATTCCCCTATTGCAACAGAGGATTCCATCCTTAAAGTGCTTGTATGAAGAAGAAAATTGATCTAATGGATCAGCTTCTTGAGAAGAAAAACCTTCTAGTACGTCCAACGAATGCTAGAAGAAAATATGATCCAAAATATGAGGACAAGGAGAGGTGCCATGCACTCATGGAAGGCACTTCGAATGACTCCTCCTTCATCATAGATTCAGGAGCATCCAAGCACATGGTTGCTTGTAAGGATATATTCTCACAATTCAAACCTACTGTGGGGCCTTCTATTCTGATGGGAAATGTGTAACATACCCTTTTTGCTGAAGAACATTTTGTGTTAGAAACATTATGTTAACTTTTATTGTAAAGTTTTATGTTGGATAGGTGTCCAAGGATGACTGTAATTTATACAATATTTTATTATTTAATAAATAAAATAGGAGACAAACACCTAAGAGGACTGTTGAAAGAGTGGTTACTGACCCACTAGGTGGAATGGAATCTGGGGTAGAAGGCAATGGACAAGTGGCAGCATCATGATGCAACTAACTAGTTGTTGGTATGGGAAAACTCGCTTGAAATGTGGTCAAAGTGCCCTGAAAGATGGGACTGGAGCTTGAGGCTCATTTATTCCAAACTGACCACTAAAGACCCAGGCAATCTATATAATAGCCATCAAATTTTTTAACTGAGGTTCATCACTTTTCCTGACAAGGAAATTTACCTTGGGGTTTTGCTGTGTTTGCACCCAAGACATTTGATGAGGGGATATGCTAAGTTGTTGATCATGTTGTGAGTCTGCAAAATTCTATTGAGTTTCAGGAGTTTGATGTTGAGTGCTGAAGGCATGTTTTGAATTTAGGAGTTTGATGCTGAGTGCTGAAGGCATATTGAGTGCCTTGCTTCTACACATATTTCATCTACTTAGTGGTTCAATAATCAGGCTCGGGGGTTCACAAGAAGCCAGCAGTTAAGCTGCTTCTTCTAGAATAGGTTGGGAGTAACATCCCTCCTTGGGTGCTTGTCGGCCCTATCTTCATCTACAGGTTCCATTATCTTTTCTATCTTCAAACATTTTAAAGTTTCTAATTGAAATCAAATTACTGTTTTATTTTGTAAGTTTATTTAAACAAATGCAATTATTTTAGTTTCTGAGTAAGATAAGATTCTATATATAAATGATTTTGATTGAATAAAATAGTTCTCTTCATTTTTCCCCATGCAAGTGGATCTGCATCGTACTCTAGTACAGAGATAAATTAAGTTAGATAGATAAATGATAGGCAAATAGACATGTGATTGAGAAGATAAAAATGTTATATTTTCTTAAGTTTTTTGCTTACTGTTAAATTTCTATGTATACATATATCAGTGTCTTCCTTATCATTTTCTCTACAGATAATCGTTTTTTCAGAATTCACTGTTTTTCTTTTACAAACCAGTATTGAAATTTCCAGTAATAAGAAAGGATAATTGTTTTCCTAAATGCACAGTAATGTTTTCTTCATTCTATAAATATCTTTTGTCTCAAAACAAATAGTTTCCCTTTCTAAAGTATAAGAATTATCTTTCTTTGTTATAGTATTTAAAATATATATGTTTATATCATAACAGTTGCAGATTCAATCTCAACATACAACATATTATTATCTTCCCTTTTTAAAAACAATGCACAGTTAATAAGCACCAATTTCTTCATGCACAAAATTATCTATTACTGTGCTATTTATTATTTCTTTATAGCAAACAATCTTCTTGTCATACAAGCAAAAGTCTTAGGTTTCAAACCTAGGTTTTTTATACATTTAACTTTCAAGCCAAACCTTCAAGCTATTAAGTTTTTCGTTGGACGATAGCAACAAAAAATTTGATAGTATCATTACATTCTAGACAAAACCTAGTTCGGCCTCAAGCATCACCAATAGCTGGAAAGTCAAGCGTAACATTATCAATTCTCATAACAGGTTTTCAAATTTAAAACTTTGTCTCTCTTACTTAGTATCATAAACCCTTGGCACACAGCTAGTTTGTTGTTTAACTATTGTAAAAAAAAACTTAAAACAACACATGTTATATTTTATTGCCAGAAAACGAAGTGCTCAAGCATTCATTCGTTCTGTATATCGAACTAGACAACATTCCTATATCTTCTTTCAAGTTCTCTTTTATTACATTGGTAGTAGAACAACTCTAAATAGAAGTAACAAAAGAACAAGTTTGATTGCCGAGATCATAACGAGCAGAATCAAAACCAAACATTTTAACATAAAATCAAATCCTGACTTTCAAAGTCCATTTATAACAAAACGCAGTGTTTATAAAATCAACGAACTACACACAGGCTGAAACATTTCCATAGATTTCAAACATCTACCATTGTTCATTGAAACATATGATGTTTACATTATCCAAGTCTGTGAATAAGAACACTTCCCCACGACTGTTACAGTCTATACATTTCAAATCAAAATCAACAGGGCTCGTGCCCTTTGGGTCGAGGTACTATCCTCCCCAAGCTAATACATTTTTACAAACCCTAAATAAACAAAATACGAATTATCAAAGATAAACACAAAGATCTCGAAATACACCTTTGAAGGCCATCAGTTCCATCTAACCAGAGTTACAAGGAAACCTCCGAGGCTTACCGGTCGGTGTAGCAGTATCCAACTATCAACACCCAGACTAGAGAAGCCACTAAACCTCTACACCTGCAATTACATTGGAGATGTGGTTAAAAACAGTTTTCTTTAAAAAAAGAATGATTTTAGTACCGATCAAACAACTATTACTGTATTAACATTCGAGTATGGAAGCTACAGGAAAGGTTTTCGAAGCACATTACCTTTTTAATGTTAGCACAGAGAAAAAATGCCAGACAGGTGCAACTACAACCAATACTCCATAGTCAATAGTCGAATGCTAATAAAGAAGGAAACAACTCCGAGTTCACTGTGAGAGACTCGGCTCTTAAACCTTACATAGGTCACGGGTTCAAAATGCAAGCATTATGCCTCTAAAATGCAAAACAAGAACCCTAAAGACCCTTAGCCTGTTGGCCAAACGCAGAGCCACTACCACCGAATTCCAAGGAAACAATAAACACTTTGAACATAGTGGAGGTAGGTTTTAATCCTCATCCATCGAAACCCTTCCAGATCAACAATGGAGATCACCGGGATAACTTCATGAACACCAAGCAAACAAACCATATTAAATGAACTATCATTACTACTGCCACAGAGGAGCCAGCTCAGTTAAAATTGAACCATTTTCCTTACAGCTCATCAAATAACTTTTAACACCACGATACTATCACATCTTAAGCTCACTACACCATCCACGGTGGAATTCCACTATCTCGGCAGATGTGAGCATTCAATGCCAAGGAAGCGTCAATATCTACCAGCCTGTGACATTTAGTAACGTTCACATAACATTTTTAATTATATTGAACATGTTATATGGCAAGTCGTGATACATGATTTTGTAACAACATCGTATGGTAAGGTATAGTGCACATAGTCATGTTGCTAGTTTTGTTTTCAATAGTATCACATAGGGTCACGTTAAATGCACACAACACATATCACATAATTTTATATATAGGAGTTTGTTAATATTTTATACACATTGCAAAAGATTATATGGATAATCTAATGAATTGCACACACATACATTTCATTGTATATTGTATTGAAATTAATACTCAATAAATCATATTATCACATAGATTTGTAATATCATTGTAGTATATAGTTCCTAGGCAAAGTATTAAATCAATTGTACATAGAATTTCTAAGATTTTCCTTGAGATAAGAATTATACATATATTTCCAGACCAACATGAAATTAAAATGAAAATAACATATATTTCTGAGCTTAGAACTGAGTCATGATCGATACAAACATTCTCTAGAATCAAATACAAGCTGATAGTTTACATTTAAATAAGACGCACTATTTGCATCAGCAATCATATCCAGATATCATTAACTTGAACATTTAGTCTTTAACCAAAGTTTCTCACCCAATAGAGTGCTCAATGTCTTATCTCTCAATACATTTTTACAAAGGAGATTACTGAAAAACTGTTCGGTCACTTGTCCTAAACATTAGTCCTTACCTGTAAACTACCACAAGTACGAATTCACATGCTTTAGCACGAATGCTAAGTAAGCCTCAAGGCGTCCGTAGGACCCTTTCATCATCAATAAAAGCACATTAGTCAAAATAGTTAAATCATCAATCATAGCAGCAACAATAGAAGTTTTGTAATAGTACAGCTGAGTATGAATAACATCAAGACATAAATTTAAATCATCTAGTCGTGAACCTTACACTATAAATCAGCATGGTATTTAGTATAGCAAGACAATCTTTAATGTATTTGTGAAGAACCTGCAATAATTAATTAATGCAAATACACGAGATATCAAAAATAATAGAACTCAGAATCACTTTTATATTGATCACGGGCCACTTCGAGGGGGCAACCTCCTTTGAGCAAGCTCAATACAATTAACTTCACGATGCCTTCATAGGTCTCAACACACACTTATATACTAAGTCTAGGCACCAATACTATGGGTCAAAACCATGGGCCACTACAAACTATGGATCAACAATACTATGGGCGAATTACAAAGCATATGCGCCAACAACAATAACACAAACTATTGATCAACAAATACTACGAGACGACTTACAAAGCATATGCATCCAACAACAATATACTAACAAAGTAAAGACATGGGTTCCTAACATCCCCTCCCCCTTAAAAAAAGCTTTGTCCTCAAGACTTTAGATGTGGAAATTTTTGTTGAATCTGAAGGAGTGGTTCCCATGTAGAATCCTCTGGTTGCATGTCGTGGCACTGAATTAAGCCCTCTGTGATAGACCAAGAGCGAAGCTGACAAGTGCGCCAATTGAGGATGGTCTCCGGCTCCAAAAGGATGGATCCTTCATTATCCAGTTTGGGTAAAATAGTTTGACCATTGATATTGGTGCCAAGAACTTTCTTTAGACAAGAGACATGAAATACTGGATGAATGCGGGAAGAAGGAGGAAATTCTAATTTATAAGCAATGGGCCCAATCTTCTGAAGAATCCGATATGGCCCATAGAACTTTGGAGAGAGCTTATGACGCCCTTTGAGTTTCAGGGAGGATTGCTTGTACGGCTGGAGATGAAGAAAAACCATATTGCCTACTTGAAAAGTGTGCTCAGAACGGTGCTGATCAGCTTGTTGCTTCATGCGATTTCTTGCCATGTGAAGATTGTCCCGCAAAATGCGAAGAATCTGATCGCAGTTTCGGAGGACCGTGTCAACTTTCTAAACTGGTGAACTGTTGGGGGTGTATGGAAGAAGAACTGGAGGTGTCTGACCATAGACTGCTTCATATGGGGTCATTTTATAGGTAGTGTGGTAAGAGGTATTGTACCACCATTCAGCGAGAGAGAGCCACTTTGCCCACTGATGTTGTTGTTTAGAGGTGAAGCAACGAAGATAGGTTTCTAAGCATTTATTGATAATTTCAGTTCGACCATCTGTTTGTGGGTGATACCCTAAACTCATCTTCAGTTTGGTGCTAATGTGGCGAAATAGTTCTGTCCAAAAATGCCTGGTGAAAGTCGCATCACGATCCGAGACAATGGAAGAAGGGATGCCATGAAGATGAAAGATCTGGTCTAGGAAAATTTGAGCGACTGAGGAGGCTGTATAGGGATGGCTGAGAGCACAAAAATGACTATATTTGGAGAGGCGATCAACCACAACGAGAATCACTGTCTTCCCGCCAGATTTAGGGACCCCTTCAATGAAATCCATAGAAATATCTGTCCAAATCCATGTAGGTATGGGAAAGGGTTCGAGCAATCCTGGAAAGAGTGTTGTTTCACCCAGATTGCACTGGCAGGTGTCACATTCAGCCACCATCTGTTGAATTGTCCTTTTCATGCCCTGCCAAAAAAAGTTACGTCGTGTCTGTTCATACGTTTTGAGGAACCCATAGAGCCCTGCCAATGGAGAAGCATGGAGTTCATAGAAGACAGCCTGTTGAAGATCTGTGGTCTGGGGAAGCACCAGACGACCCTTGTATCTCAGAGAAACACCATCCCAAGAGTAATGTGGCACAACAGAAGGGTTGTTGGTCAAGCGTTGGATGATTTGAGATAAGGAAGAGTCATTGACATAGCTGTTAGGATATTTAGACACTTAGGAGTTAGTTAAGATCAACTTGTGTAATATATCCGTTAGGGATAGTGTGTTTCTTTAGTATGCATTTGTAAATACTTAATCCGACGGTCACGATATGTTTTCGACATAGAGTGATCCGACGGCTCAACTTCTCTTAGATCAAACCTAACCTTGATCCGTGGCTTAACACCCGATTGGTCCATGATCTCTATTTAAAGAGCATGGAGGGTCATTGTTTAGTTGATCGATTATGAGAAGCTCATTTGTAACTTTCTTTCTTTGCATAATAAATTGTCCCGTAGAAGCTATTTGGCCGGGGCCGTGGAGTGTTTCCCTCAAGAGGGTTTAAACCACGTCAAAACATCGGTGTGTTGATCTGTGATCTGTTTGTGTGAAGTGGTTTCTCTTGGTGTTCGGTCCTTTGGTAGTACCCTGTGTACCCGAACATGGTATCAGAGCTTTTATGAAGTGCCGCTTCCGGTTATGATCTAGATCTTGAACTGTTATTGCCGAAACTCGAAAGGGTTTCTGGTTCTATTATTTCTGTGCATTTTTGGGCTGTGGGAGGTGTTCCATTGCGTCCGGAGCGTCGTTTCCATTGGGAAATAGTTTTCGTTTGATCGAAAACGGTTCCCGGTTGCTCCAGAAACGCGTATTTCATAAGATCTGAAGGTATAATGTTACAGTGACGCATTTTTTTTATTTCGTTTTTTTAAAAGAAAAAATCTCATATTTCATCTTTTTTTTACTGTTAGATTTTTTTTGGTTCGGATTGTTGCTTTCCCGTCTGCGTATGCTCTTTGTCGTGCACCTTGAGCGATCTCGGCAAATCAGAAACAGAAAGGGAAAGGGCTTTTCTCGGTTGCGTATGCTCTTTGCCGTGCACCTTGCGCGATCTCGGCAAATCAGAAACAGAGAGAAAACGTATACTTTCCGGGCAAGCTAACAAGATCTAACTCCACAAGTGTGGAAAAGTTTTTTTGTTTCGATTTGTGGTCTGTTTTGCAGGAAAAAGGGCAAGCACGCAAACCGAGCAAGAAGAGTAAAAAAAAAAAAAAAAAAGATCTAACTCCACAAGTGTGGAAAAGTTTTTTTGTTTCGATTTGTGGTCTGTTTTGCAGGAAAAAGGGCAAGCACGCAAACCGAACAAGAAGATTAAAAAAAAAAAAAACCCTCTTCCTCATTCCCATATTTTACATACCTTTTAATCTAGCTCACTTGGTTCAAAGTTGCTTTATTCCTTAATAGGTCTTGAGTTCAAGTCTTAGGAAGTTACTTTTAAAAGAAAAAGTGCATGCAATTTCTATTTTCAAATTACTTTATTGTAAAAGTGCATCTCAATTAAATAATAAAAAATAAAAATACAAGTGAGTCACTTAAGTTTTTTTTATTGTTGCACTATTTAAAAGTAATATCATTGTAAAAGTGAAATCACTTATTTTACAAAAGTGGTTCACTTTAAACAACTTTTTTTTTGTAAAGTGATTGTCAAAAGGTTCATTTTGGGAAGAGGGGGGTTTCTTTTTTTTGCTGGACATTCTCTAGCTACCACGTCACTATTGGGGACATCTTCAACAGTTTCTTTGTTCAAGCATAACTTCATCATACAGAGTCCGTTTTCAGTGCCGTTTTTTTTTAAACCGCCTATTTTTTCGAGATCTTCACATCCAGACTATTGATTTCTATTTTTACAGCCATTAATTTACAAATATGGCCGCCTCTTGTGATATTTTACTTAACAGTTCCAACTATTTCTCATGGAAATCTCGTATGGAGGATGTTCTACGAAGTAGGGGACTTTTCAGAATTACAACAGGGAAAGAAAAAGAACCCACTGATGATGATAAGAAAATAAAATGGGCAAATAGATGTGATGAAGCTCGTGGATTGATTGGGATGTCAATCTCTACTGATTTGCGATTCCACATATCTGGAATTGATGAACCTAATACTGCTTGGGACAAGTTGGAAACTGTGGTTGGTAAACACAATGAAATTCGAGGCCACCAACTCGAAAATGAGTTGATTTCTTTAAATCCAAGTGACTTTTCATGCATTCAAGATTATTTATCTAAGTACAAAACTCTTAAACTCTTATGTGCAGAATGTAAGATTGAGAGGGAAGACAAACAGTGCATTTATCATATTCTTTCCAAACTTGGACCTGCATATTCTATTTTTGTATCTACATTTTACTCCATGAAAGCATCATTGAATGCAGCTAGCTATCAAGAGCCTAGTCTTGAATCCTTTTGTGATTCCTTGATTAGGGAACAAGATAAACTCATTCATCTTGGAATAATCAACAATGCAGATACATCTGGAAAGCCTTATTGTCCCAACAGAAAGAAAAGTCCAAGCCTCCCAAGAAACAAAATTTTCGCAATAATAAGTCAAACAAGGGTCCAAAACCCTCTCAGTCAGCTCCTTCTTTAAAAAATGACAAAGGATCCAAGCCAAAAGGTAAGAAGACTGAGCGTCATTGCAACTATTGTGGGAAATATAATCATGATGAATCTAAGTGTTTCAAGAAGATGGCAGCCTTGGAAGCAACAATGAAGAAGCACCACATCAGCCTAGATTCGCCTTCAGAATCTACCTCTCATGGACATGCACTTTGTGCTTCTGGTTATTCTTATAATGCATCTTCTTCTTCTACTTCAAATGAATGGCCCATTGATTCTGGAGCATCTTATCATATGGCTAAGGATCAAGCCATCTTTTCTACTATGCATGAATGTAACACCAAACAAATATTTGTTGGTGATGATAGATCTCTAAGTGTTGTAGGAGCTGGAACAGTTCCAGTAGATAATAGTCATTTTAGTGATGTACTATGTGTTCCAAGAATTTCGTGCAATTTGTTATCAGTCTATCAGATCACTCATTCTGGTGAAGGTAAAACTGTGACCTTTACACCTCACCAAGTTGTAATCAAGGATTTTAAAGATCCTCAACAGGTCCTAGCTACCGGAATTGTTGATGATATTACCAGGTTGTACAAGTTTAACAACTTTGGGTCATCACCTTTCCCTTCAGTTTTTGTTGCTCATAGTGATAACTTGAGCAAACTTTGGCATGAGCGATTTGGTCACTTAAATTATCGCTCATTGCAACAACTATGTAAAGAAAATATGGTGACAGGTCTTCCGATGGTATCTTGCAGAGATGGTGTTTGTTCCGGTTGTGTACTTGAAAAACATCATCGAGACAGTTTTGACAAACGTGCCTCTTGGCACGCCTCGGTTCCCTTGGAGCTTGTGCATAGTGACTTATGTGGTCCTCTTCCATCTGCTTCCTTTTCTGGTTTCAAATATTTCTTAACTTTTATTGATGATTACACCAGACGCACTTGGGTTTATTTCCTAAAACTTAAGAGCGAAGTATTTAACATGTTCTTGGCCTACAAGGCCCTTGTTGAAAAACAATCTGGTCATCAAATTATTAAGTTAATATCTGACAATGGAGGAGAATATGTTAACAAACAGTTCACTACTTTCTGCACTGAACAAGGCATCCAACAACAGCACAATGTTCCATATACACCACAACAAAATGGTGTAGCTGAGCGGAAGAACCGCACTTTAAAAGAAATGGCTAATTGTATGATCCAATCTAAGGGACTAAGTCTTCAATTTTGGGCTGAAGCCATAAATTGTGCAAATTACATAGTTAATCGCACCCCCACAAAAGCATTACAAGGTATAACACCGGAAGAAGCATGGAGTAAAATTAAACCTGATGTAAGTCACTTTTGTGTGTTTGGTAGTGAAGCATGGGCTCACATTCCGGATGAAAAACGGAAAGCATTGCAGCCTAAAAGTGAAAAGTGCATATTTGTTGGATATTCTGAAGATGTAAAAGGTTATAGACTTCTTCAACCACATTCTCATGCTATAATCATTATAAGAGATGTTAAATTTGATGAAAATATCTCGGCCTGCGAGCCTAACTCGACGAGTGTGCCATCTTTGGCCTGCGAGCCTGATTCGGCGTTTGTGCCTTCTTCTTCTTCTTCCAACTTCCTTGACAGGTTTCCAACTCCAGTTTCTGATGATGACAGTGAGGATGAAAATCCACCTCCGCCTGCTCATGTTCCTCCAGTTGCACCAGCACAAGTGCTTCCTCGATGGGTCCGTTCAACATGTGAAGCAGCTGGTGATCTTGCCGGTGATCCTAGAGATCAACGTCGAACACGTTCTCAGTTTCAGCGAGCCTCTTCTCTTTTGGCTCAAGTTTCCGAGAATCATGATCCAGAAAATTTTGCAGAAGCTTCAGGGAATCCAGATTGGGATGCAGCCATGGATGAAGAATATCGTTCCTTAATGGCGAACGATACTTGGGATCTTGTACCTCTTCCAAAAGGAAGAAAACTTGTCAGATGTAAATGGGTCTACAGAACTAAGTATGCATCAGATGGAAGTGTTGAAAGACTTAAGGCAAGGTTAGTTGCCAAAGGTTTTTCCCAAGTTGAAGGGATTGACTACAATGAAACCTTTGCTCCCGTCGCCAAAATGAACTCCATCCGCCTTGTTCTTTCCCTTGCAGCCTTACACAACTGGGAAGTCCATCAAATGGATGTCAAGTCTGCCTTCTTACATGGTGATTTACAGATCCAGTTCTACATCAACGCAGCAAACACATTGAGCTACATATGCACTTCATCAGAAATTGTGTTCATGATCGTGTTCTTGAAGTGCTCTTTTTCCCTACAGATGATCAAGTTGCAGACATCTTCACCAAGTCTCTTACAGAAGCGAAGTTTTCTAAACTTCGATCTATGTTAGGAGTTCAGGAACTTGTCATTAAGGGGGGATAGGCTCTAATGCCTCCTTCCTTCTCCTAATAGTGTCACCTTTGTAGATCCTTCAATCCTATCCCAAGTTGTTCTTAAGGGGGGATGTTAGGATTTTTAGACACTTAGGAGTTAGTTAAGATCAACTTGTGTAATATATCCGTTAGGGATAGTGTGTTTCTTCAGTATGCATTAGTATGCATTTGTAAATACTTAATCCGACGGTCACGATATGTTTCCGACATAGAGTGATCCGACGGCTCAACTTCTCTTAGATCAAACCTAACCTTGATCTGTGGCTTAACACCCGATTGGTCCATGATCTCTATTTAAAGAGCATGGAGGGTCATTGTTTAGTTGATCGATTATGAGAAGCTCATTCGTAACTTTCTTTCTTTGCATAATAAATTGTCCCGTAGAAGCTATTTGGCCAGGGCCGTGGAGTGTTTCCCTCAAGAGGGTTTAAACCACGTCAAAACATCGGTGTGTTGATCTGTGATCTGTTTGTGTGAAGTGGTTGCTCTTGGTGTTCGTTCCTTTGGTAGTACCCTGTGTACCCGAACATGGTATCAGAGCTTTTATGAAGTGCCGCTTCCGGTTATGATCTAGATCTTGAACTGTTGTTGCCGAAACTCGAAAGGGTTTCTGGTTCTGGTATTTTTGTTCATTTCTGGGCTGTGGGAGGTGTTCCATTGCGTCCAGAGCGTCGTTTCCATTGGGAAATAGTTTTCGTTTGATCGAAAACGGTTCCCGGTTGCTCCAGAAACACGTATTTCATAAGATCTGAAGGTATAATGTTACAGTGACGCATTTTTTTTATTTTTTTTTACTGTTAGAAAAAAAAAGAAAACCTTGGGCATCAAATGTGCGAGAAAGACCATCTGCCACAATATTGTCTTTACCCTTATGACTATGAGATCACTTACAAGAAGGCAGACTTGACATCCATTTGATGGACTTCCCAGTTGTGTAAGGCTGCAAGGGAAAGAACAAGGCGGATGGAGTTCATTTTGGCGACGGGAGCAAAGGTTTCATTGTAGTCAATCCCTTCAACTTGGGAAAAACCTTTGGCAACTAACCTTGCCTTAAGTCTTTCAACACTTCCATCTGATGCATACTTAGTTCTATAGACCCATTTACATCTGACAAGTTTTCTTCCTTTTGGAAGAGGTACAAGATCCCAAGTATCATTCGCCATTAAGGAACGATATTCTTCATCCATGGCTGCATCCCAATCTGGATTCCCTGAAGCTTCTGCAAAAGTTTCTGGATCATGATTCTCGGAAACTTGAGCCAAAAGAGAAGAGGCTCGCTGAAACTGAGAACGTGTTCGACGTTGATCTCTAGGATCACCGGCAAGATCACCAGCTGCTTCACATGTTGAACGGACCCATCGAGGAAGCACTTGTGCTGGTGCAACTGGAGGAACATGAGCAGGCGGAGGTGGATTTTCATCCTCACTATCATCATCAGAAACTGGAGTTGGAAACCTGTCAAGGAAGTTGGAAGAAGAAGAAGAAGGCACAAACGCTGAATCAGACTCGCAGGCCAAAGATGGCACACTCGCCGAGTTAGGCTCGCAGGCCAAGATATTTTCGTCAAATTTAACATCTCTTCTAATGATTATAGCATGAGAATGTGGTTGAAGAAGTCTATAACCTTTTACATCTTCAGAATATCCAACAAATATGCACTTTTCACTTTTAGGCTGCAATGCTTTCCGTTTTTCATCTGGAATGTGAGCCCATGCTTCACTACCAAACACACGAAAGTGACTTACATCAGGTTTAATTTTACTCCATGCTTCTTCCGGTGTTATACCTTGTAATGCTTTTGTGGGGGTGCGATTAACTATGTAATTTGCACAATTTATGGCTTCAGCCCAAAATTGAAGACTTAGTCCCTTAGATTGGATCATACAATTAGCCATTTCTTTTAAAGTGCGGTTCTTCCGCTCAGCTACACCATTTTGTTGTGGTGTATATGGAACAGTGTGCTGTTGTTGGATGCCTTGTTCAGTGCAGAAAGTAGTGAACTGTTTGTTAACATATTCTCCTCCATTGTCAGATCTTAACTTAATAATTTGATGACCAGATTGTTTTTCAACAAGGGCCTTGTAGGCCAAGAACATGTTAAATACTTCGCTCTTAAGTTTTAGGAAATAAACCCAAGTGCGTCTGGTGTAATCATCAATAAAAGTTAAGAAATATTTGAAACCAGAAAAGGAAGTAGATGGAAGAGGACCACATAAGTCACTATGCACAAGCTCCAAGGGAACCGAGGCGTGCCAAGAGGCACGTTTGTCAAAACTGTCCCGATGATGTTTTCCAAGTACACAACCGGAACAAACACCATCTCTGCAAGATACCATCGGAAGACCTGTCACCATATTTTCTTTACATAGTTGTTGCAGTGAGCGATAATTTAAGTGACCAAATCGCTCATGCCAAAGTTTGCTCAAGTTATCACTATGAGCAACAAAAACTGAAGGGAAAGGTGATGACCCAAAGTTGTTAAACTTGTACAACCTGGTAATATCATCAACAATTCCGGTAGCTAGGACCTGTTGAGGATCTTTAAAATCCTTGATTACAACTTGGTGAGGTGTAAAGGTCACAGTTTTACCTTCACCAGAATGAGTGATCTGATAGACTGATAACAAATTGCAGGAAATTCTTGGAACACATAGTACATCACTAAAATGACCATTATCTACTGGAACTGTTCCAGCTCCTACAACACTTAGAGATCTATCATCACCAACAAATATTTGTTTGGTGTTACATTCATGCATAGTAGAAAAGATGGCTTGATCCTTAGCCATATGATAAGATGCTCCAGAATCAATGGGTCATTCATTTGAAGTAGAAGAAGAAGATGCATTATAAGAATAACCAGAAGCACAAAGTGCATGTCCATGAGAGGTAGATTCTGAAGGCGAATCTAGGCTGATGTGGTGCTTCTTCATTGCTGCTTCCAAGGCTGCCATCTTCTTGAAACACTTAGATTCATCATGATTATATTTCCCACAATAGTTGCAATGACGCTCAGTCTTCTTGCCTTTTGGCTTGGATCCTTTGTCATTTTTTAAAGAAGGAGCTGACTGAGAGGGTTTTGGACCCTTGTTTGACTTATTATTGCGAAAATTTTGTTTCTTGGGAGGCTTGGACTTTTCTTTCTGTTGGGACAATAAGGCTTTCCCAAATGTATCTGCATTGTTGATTATTCCAAGATGAATGAGTTTATCTTGTTCCCTAATCAAGGATTCAAGGCTAGGCTCTTGATAGCTAGCTGCATTCAATGATGCTTTCATGGAGTAAAATGTAGATACAAAAACAGAATATGCAGGTCCAAGTTTGGAAAGAATATGATAAATGCACTGTTTGTCTTCCCTCTCAATCTTACATTCTGCACATAAGAGTTTAAGAGTTTTGTAATTAGATAAATAATCTTGAATGCATGAAAAGTCACTTGGATTTAAAGAAATCAACTCATTTTCAAGTTGGTGGCCTCGAATTTCATTGTGTTTACCAAACACAGTTTCCAACTTGTCCCAAGCAGTATTAGGTTCATCAATTCCAGATATGTGGAATCGCAAATCAGTAGAGATTGACATCCCAATCAATCCACGAGCTTCATCACATCTATTTGCCCATTTTATTTTCTTATCATCATCAGTGGGTTCTTTTTCTTTCCCTGTTGTAATTCTAAAAAGTCCCCTACTTCGTAGAACATCCTCCATACGAGATTTCCATGAGAAATAGTTGAAACTGTTAAGTAGAATATCACAAGAGGCGGCCATATTTGTAAATTAATGGCTGTAAAAATAGAAACCAATAGTCTGTATGTGAAGATCTAGAAAAAATAGGCGGTTTCAAAAAAAACGGCACTGAAAACGGACTCTGTATGATGAAGTTATGCTTGAACAAAGAAACTGTTGAAGATGTCCCCAATAGTGACGTGGCAGCTAGAGAATGTCCAGCAAAAAAAAGAAACCCCCCTCTTCCCAAAATGAACCTTTTGACAATCACTTTACAAAAAAAAAGTTGCTTAAAGTGAACCACTTTTGTAAAATAAGTGATTTCACTTTTACAATGATATTACTTTTAAATAGTGCAACAATAAAAAAAACTTAAGTGACTCACTTGTATTTTTATTTTTATTATTTAAATGAGATGCACTTTTACAATAAAGTAACTTGAAAATAGAAATTTCATGCACTTTTTCTTTTAAAAGTAACTTCCTAAGACTTGAACTCAAGACCTATTAAGGAATAAAGCAACTTTGAACCAAGTGAGCTAGATTAAAAGGTATGTAAAATATGGGAATGAGGAAGAGAGCTTTTTTTCTTTTTTTTTTTAATCTTCTTGCTCGGTTTGCGTGCTTGCCCTTTTTCCTGCAAAACAGACCACAAATCGAAACAAAAAAACTTTTCCACACTTGTGGAGTTAGATCTTGTTAGCTTGCCCGTAAAGTATACGTTTTCTCTCTGTTTCTGATTTGCCGAGATCGCGCAAGGTGCACGGCAAAGAGCATACGCAGCCGAGAAAAACCCTTTCCCTTTCTGTTTCTGATTTGCCGAAATCGCTCAAGGTGCACGGCAAAGAGCATACGCAGACGGGAAAGCAACAATACGAACCAAAAAAAATCTAACAGTAAAAAAAAGATGAAATATGAGATTTTTTCTTTTCAAAAAACGAAATAAAAAAAATGCGTCACTGTAACATTATACCTTCAAATCTTATGAAATACGCGTTTCTGGAGCAACCGGGAACCATTTTCGATCAAACAAAAACTATTTCCCAATGGAAACGATGCTCCGGACGCAATGGAACACCTCCCACAACCCAGAAATGCACAGAAATACCAGAACCAGAAACCCTTTCGAGTTTCGGCAACAACAGTTCAAGATCTAGATCATAACCGGAAGCGGCACTTCATAAAAGCTATGAGATCACTTACAAGAAGGGTAAAGACAATATTGTGGCAGATTGTCTTTCTCGCACATTTGATGCCCAAGGTTCTCTTTCAGCTATTTCTATGCTTGTTAGGCTCGGAATTCAATGCAGAGGCGCCATGACCCATCTTTTTTGTTGACAAGAAGAACTGGAGAAGAAAAGGAACTAGTGCTTGGGTGAATAATACCTTGCTTCAATAAGTCCCGAACAAGCATTTCAATCTCCGTTTTTTGGTGAAGTGGGTAGCGATAGGGCCTGATGTTGGGAGGAACGTTGCCAAGAAGGAGCTGAATACGATGGTCTTCTGGCCTTGAAGGTGGCAATCCCACTGGTTCAGCAAAGACACCTATATATCAATCCAAAATGTGTTGTAGATCCAAAGGAGTAGTGGAGATCGCTGATGGTTGCATCTTAATGGAATGGATCTGAGCGATGACACCATGTGAATTCTTCTTGAGGATTTTTTCCATGTGATGTGAACTGATGATGCTGAGAGACCCTGGTTGTAATCCTATCAATGTGTGTTTTTGTCCATTGAGGGAAAACTGCATCCAAAGTTCAGCAAAATCCCATAAGATAGGGTCAAGTGTGCGTAGCCATTAAGCGCCCAAAACCACATCACATCCGCCTAAGGTCAAGGCAAACATGTCATAGCACAAGGTATAATCTCCCATAGAGATACGCACATTTCGACACTTCCCTTTGCAAGGTAAGGTGCCCCCATTGGCAACCATGACTTCAAAGTTGGAGCAAGGATGGATAAGACAATCAGCTTGTTTGGCAATCCAAGGGTCAATGAAATTATGAGTGTTACCAAAATCAATGAGTATTGTAAGAGGAAGCTTCTTGAAGTAACCCCTGACCCGCATTGTTTGGGGGGTGGTGATTCCAGCTAAAGCATGGAGAGATATCTCTGGCTGGTCATCCTGAGACGGAGGGTCAATAGGCGGTTCCTGAATGTCGACCTGAGCATCCATTATTTCTGGATCTTCGTCACCAATTTCAGAGGTAGGCAGAGAATCCACATCCAAGAGATAGAGCTTTTGTTGAACACATCTATGTCCCCAAGCGAATTTCTCATCACAATTATAGCAAAGCCCCTTTTCTCTGCGTGCTTGCATCTCTGTTTCAGACAAACGCTTGATAGGAGTTGGTCGAGGAGCCTACGGTATGGGTGGTCATTGAGAACCCATATTCCGGAAGGAAAAAAAGTGGGCTTGGAGCGTTGTTGGGCTGTAATCTTGTCTTCTACCAACTTAGCCAACCCTAGAGCTTCCATCATTGTGTTGGGACATAACATTTTGACCTCATAGCGGATGGCATCCTTTAGACCACTGATAAAACAACTCCGGTAAAATTCATCAGACAATCCTTCAGTGTGGTTGGATAGTTTCTCAAATTCGGTTTGATACTCTCTCACAGTGCCAATTTGGCTAAGTTTAGTGAGGGCTCCTGTGAAGTCATCAAAAGCAGTAGGACCAAATCGTTGCAAAAGGAGCTAGCAAAAGTCTGGCCATTTTGGCTCTTCATGAGCCTTGATGTACCAACGGTACCATTAAAGAGCTTCCTGTTCCAAATGAAAGGATGCAAGCAGAAGTTTGTTGACATCAAAATTATTATGCAGACTGAAATACTGGATCCATCCAGTTGGATCAGTACCATTGAAGCGAGGAAAATCAAGCTTCGGACCACGAAAATTGCTGGAAGAAGAGAACCCATTGTCTGATGAAGACTCGGACTGTCGTTTGTTGTTCATAGTTGAATGTTCAAGATGGAGGCTGAGAAATTTTTCATCCAGATCCTGGAGTTTGGCTTGGATGGCTGCAAGTGCTTCTTCCATGGTTTTTTCTCCTACGCGGGTGACAACCATAACAAGAGTATTTTTTATTTTTTTTGGGGGGGGTTGACTGGGTAGAAAAACAAAAACAGAAACTGCTTCAGTAAAAGAAAATCTGGATTTGGAAAAAAATCTGAAGGGTAATTGGGGTTTGACTAGGTTTTGGACACTGTTGAATAGACAAGGAAGCAAAAAATGAGGATTTCAGAAGCGAGGTGAAAGAATGGGAAAATTTGGCAGAGGGGGACAAAGATGCAGAATTTGGAAAGAAACTCTGTGAAAATTTGAATGTGATTGGGTGAAATCTGAGGAAGTTATGGAAAACCCTAAAAATAAACAAATGTGGGATTTCGGGCTTTGGGAAGTGGAATTAGGGATAGGGTCCTTAGGAATGAAATATGCAGAATGGGATGACAAGGGTTCCCCAAAAATTTCAAGGGAAACAGAGTGAAAACAAGGGAGATATGGAGAAAAAAAAAATTTTATACTTTAGCGGCTACGGCTCGTAAGGGATCTGAAACAGATAGATCTGCAACGGCCTGGAAGTGAGCGGAAACAGAGGGATCTGAAATGGCGCCGAATGGATTGAAAACGGATGGATCTGGAATGACTTTCAGAATGGATCTAAACGGCTGGATCTGAAACAGCACAGCAGTGATCGACAACAGTTCAGCTGAAAATAGATATGGACCCCAGGTATGTGCGGCTTCCTAACAGTTCAGGGGTTTCACTCGGCCACCAATGCTGCCTGACGGCTTGCGTATTGGGGCAGTACCCCTCACTCCATGGCTCAGATAAAACTGATAACCGCTTTGCCACAAACGACAACTCTTGGTTTACCTAACGGGTGGGAACTAGTCAATCAGGTAGGGTTCGTTTCCCTTTTCCTTGGTAGGTCCTCTCAATGGGCCAGCTACGTCGGGGTTCCTATGGTACTCCTCACAATGAGTTTTAGGGCTTACGCCCAAGTACTTTCCATAGTTAAGCGGATAGGGATTATTCCCAAATCCGAACCTGCAACAGATGCGAAAAAAATTTGGCAGAAATTTCACCCAGCGAACCCAAGAAAGTGCTCTGATACCAGATGTGAAGAAGAAGAACCTGCAATAATTAATTAATGAAAATACACGAGATATCAGAAATAATAGAACTCATAATCACTTTTATATTGATCATGGGCCACTTTGAGGAGGCAACATCCTTTGAGCAAGCTCAATACAATTAACTTCACAATGCCTTCATAGGTCTCAACACACACTTATATACTAAGTCTAGGTGCCAATACTATGGGTCAAAACCATGGGCCACTACAAACTATGGATCAACAATACTACGGGCGACTTACAAAGCATATGCGCCAACAACAATAACACAAACTATTGATCAACAAATACTACGGGACGACTTACAAAGCATATGCATCCAACAACAATATACTAACAAAGTAAAGACATGGGTTCCTAACAGTATTATTATATTGCACACGGTCTGAATAGGCATTAATTGTTATGTCGAAAATTTTAAATTTTTGTGATTTTTTTGGGATGTTACAAAATGATTATGAAGTCTCTTATGAAGGGATTGGAAGGATCAATCTAGATCATGGGTACTTCAATGATGTACTGTATGTTCCTACTCTTGCAGCAAATCTCTTTTATGTTTACCAGATGACCCATACAGGTGTTCCAAAGAAGGTCACCTTTACTCCTAATGAGGTTGAAATCTCAAAGATCTCATATGGGAATATTATTGCACAAGATACTGTAGACCACCATTCGAAACTCTATGAGTTTTATCACTTCCTACCTTACTCAAAAAAGAGAGTGCTCTCCTTACTCATGTGAATGAAGAAAGAAGACTTTGGAAAGAGAGGTTTGGGCACCTCAACTACAAGTACTTGAAAGAATGGCACAATCAGAATATGGTTGAAGGGCTTCTGAACAACAGATTTTCCAAAGGCACCTGTAAAGGTTGCTTGATTGGTAAGCATGCAGATCATAAGTTTGAGAAAGGAAAGGCTAAGAGATCATCATCACCTCTTAAGTTGATCCATGGTGACATTTCAGGACCACTTCCTAACCTATATTTGAATAATGCAAGACACATTCTAACCTTCATTGATGATTATTCTAGATTCAATTGGGTGTATTTCTTAAGTTTAAATCAGAAGTTTTTTGGTACTTCAAGTTATTCAAATCTTCTGTAGAAAAGTTCTATGAAAAGAATATCAAGGTCCTTTGAACTGACAATGGAGGAGAGTACATAAAGAATGAGTTTCAGTATTTTTGTGCAGATGAGGGTATATCCATGCAGAACATTGTACACACCACAACAGAATGGTGTAGCAGAGCGAAAGAACAGAAACTTGAAGGAAATGGCAACTTGCATGCTAGAGTCGAAAGGATTGTCTCCTAGACTTTGGGCAAAAGTTGTTAACTGTTCTGCTTACCTTCATAATAGAGTTCCTCACAAAGAAATACAAGGTAAAACTCATTTCGAAGCATGGATGGGATACAAACCTGATGTATCTCATCTAAGATTATTTGGATCCAAATCTTGGGAAAGGATTCCAACGGAGAAAAGGAGAGCCTTGGAGCCACAGAGTAAAGATAGTATACTTGTTTGTTATGCGCTCAGTGCAAAGGCCTACAAACTTCTAGATCTATCCACCATGCATACATTTCTTGAGAGAAGTGTACAGTTTCAGGAGTGGCCACTGCATGATTCTCATCAAGTTGATGAAGATAGCTTACCAACTACACCTACACAACTTATTGAATAAGATAGCGAAGCCTCTTCTCAAGAAAGTTCAGATTCTGACCATGATAGTGAAGATGAGCGAATGCTAGATCCAGATCCACAAGAACCTGAAGATATAGCACCTGAATATCCAAATCCTCTTCCAAGATGGGTTGCCATAACTCTTTATTTTGTTGGTGATCTTGTTGGAGATCCACAAGATCCAAGGAGAACTACATCTGATTTTCAAAATGCAAGGTTTTCACTTTCTCACACAAATCCATTTCTTGCCGACAGATGTTTTCTAATGATTGGATCAGATCTAAAAACTTTCTTTGAGGCCTCCCAAGATCCGATATGGATAGCAGCTATGGATGAAGAGTATCAATCTCTTCAAATAAATGAGACTTGGGAGCTTATTTCTCTTCCTCCTGGTAGGAAGCTTGTTCAATGCAAGTGGGTATACAAAAAAAAAAAAAAAAAAAAAGATGGAATCACAAGCAAGTACAAGGCTTTCTTGGTTGCTAAAGGTTTCTCCCAAGTTCATGGGATTGATTATTCAGATACATTCGCTCATGTTCCCAAGATGGATTCCATTCGACTTGTTCTAGCTCTTGCTGCATCCAAGAACTGGGAAGTGCATCACATGGATGTCAAGAGTGCCTTTCTTCATGGAGATATAGAGGAGGAGATCTACATGAAGCAACCTAAAGGATACACTGATGATCCTTCACTAGTGTGTAGATTGAGGAAGTCCTTGTATGGGATCAAGACTTGGCTCCCCGATCATGGTATTCTAAGATGGACTCCTTCTTGATGTCACAAGATTTTCAGAGATGCAAATCTGATTCGAATGTCTACATGAGACATGATTGTAACTCTCTACTCCTTATTGGTCTTTATGTTGATGATTTGTTGATTACAAGGAGTCTCTCTTCATGTCTTAGATCTATCAAAATATATTTGCACAACTCCTTCTCTATGTCATATATGGGACTGCTAAAGCGGTTTCTTGGTCTTGAGGTCTCTCAGAGTGACTCAGGAATCAATATTGCACAGTCCAAGTATGCATCAGATCTACTTTATAGGTTTCATATGATGGAATGCAAACTAGCGGCATTTCCTTTTCTTTCAGGGATCATCCTTGAGGATGGTTCTTCTACACCTTTGGTGGATAGTACTTTATATCAGCAGTTGATTGGGAGTATTTTTTTCTTACACATACTCGCCCTGATCTATCCTATGTAGAATGTGTTGTCTCCAGATACATGCAGGAGCCTCATGAGCTTCACTAGAAGGAAGCAAAGAGTATCTTGCATTATGTGCAATGAACGAAGGCATATGGTATTCACTATGCAGCTGGGTCTCCATTGAACCTATTTGGGTATACAGATTCAGATTGGGATGGAGACAACTCCGATCGGAAGTCTACATCAGGTTTTGTTTTCATAATTGGATCTAGCCCTATTTGTTGGTCGAGCAAAAAGCATACTTCTTTAGCTCTTTCTTCAGCTGACGCCGAGTACAGAGGTGCAGTGAATGTAGCCACACAGTGCATTTGGTTGCGGGGCATCTTGTTAGAGTTTGGGATTCGCTGCGGTACTCCACCAGTCATCCATTGCGACAATCAGAGTGCTATCAGGATTTCTACAGATCCAGTTCTGAGACAAAGAACCAAACATATTGAGATACAAATGCATTACATCTGAGGATTGGTGCATGATCATACCATCACACTGATCTATTGTCCTACAGAAGAGCAGATTGCAGATATTTTCACCAAGTCTTTTTCGGTGAAGAAGTTCAATTACCTCTGATCTCTTTTTGGAGTGAGTGATACCTTGGTTGATTATCTTTTTCTATAGTCTATCTTGAGGGGGGGCTTTCTTCCCACTAGGTTTTCCTTCTTTCCTCACATTTTATTTAGATTATTGTATGGGATGACCTTTGGTCTCAGTAAAGAGAGCCCTATTTTTTCAGTTATATTTCCTCATAGTCCGACTTACGGGGGGTGTTGGAATATTCTCACCATCACATGTTGGATTTGCATGCATTGCATGCATCCAATCAGCAGCAGTGGAGTATCCTAGCACCTAGTCCCTAGCTTAGGCCCCCTGGAGATTTTTTCTATCCATCAGTAGCCCTCCTACCTACCTAGTGCGCATTGTTTTCATCATTTGGATTACTAATGCGCCCTACTACACACTTCTAGGACCTTGTCAATCATTTCATGCATTGATTGCTCAGTTAACTAACTGTAGCTCCCAGTTGACTGTATCGGAGTGCCACTTGACTACTGACATCCAGTCATCCTCCCTTTGGAGTTTCCTCCCCTATTTCAGTGCTCACATGGTTCATTTATACTTATTCCTACCTCAGTTGAATTTTTATTCACCATCTGTGGTCATTGAGTCTTGATTGGGAGATGGTTCCAATGCTGACTAAGCCTTGACTTGAGGAGAATGTGAATCACCTTTGGAGATATCGAAATCATTCTATTGTATTGACATCTTTTTCCAGTTTACAACTAATGAATGTATTATCTTTATTTTCTCATATTTTCTAAGTTTTGTGAGTAACTTTGTTCATCCTTTCTGCTAATTCTTCTCTGCAATTAACTGAGTGAAATTGTGAGGTGTGTTCAAGCTTAGTGATCTACCCCTGTGGAATTTCACATGCTTCCCGTCCAATAAATGTGCCATCCAATAATCGGTGCACCATGCATTGCATCTCGGGGCAACCACTACGTATTTGTGCCCTGGAGAAAATATAGTTCCAACATTTCAGTCAACTAACTAGACACAACTAGTTGTCAAAAATATCAAAAATATAAAAATATTAATCGAACCTAGTTGTACGAGATGTGATATGTGGTCATAGTCTGGTGAAATACTTGATTGGTCCTCCTCCAACTGGATAATTATGTAGCTATTCGTCGACCAATGGGTAGTGATACACGGTCCTATCTATCAACCCAATCTGTGGATTCACATTCATCCCATTCACCATTACTGCATGGAGAACAAAAACATGAGAGTTTTATTGTCCACATTTCAAGTATAGCATTGTTCGACGTTCTAACTAAATGAAATGCACGAGTTCCTTGGATGGTCTTGCATTCATATAACTGTGATCGATCTACATCCACCACCTCCCAAAAATATCTATGTACATGTGATTTCCTGTTTGAGTGATCTTCTTTCCTTCTTGCTCCCTCCCCGATGACTGAAGCACACCATTCAACGATGGTTTTTGCATCTCAGATGAGTGATACATTTGTGAACTTCATTTCTTTCCTGCGTAATGTAATCTTGATGCACGCACCTTCACCATCATGTTCACCTTTTCCGTGTCTGGTCTCAAAATAGTTCCAAATATGTGGCACCTTGTGTTTTTTGTGGAGCATACACAACCATTGGAAGACACGAGCATTTTTTAATTTCCCTGCACAACAGTCAGACCAAATCCAATGTTGTTCCATCTGTATATTGTTATCCTTCAAGTGATTGTAGAAGATTTGAAATTTGTTTTGTACAAAATCCAAGTCGTGACACCTGTCATCACTTATGTAGAAGTGATACTCCTTCAATATAACCATGTTGTCTTCAGTATTGTCTGCCCCATGTATATAGATGATATGGACCATTATGCTGGCCTGGTCTGAGTGATAGTATTGACTCTGAATCTCATTTTTTGGTTGAAGAGTGTAGTTTTCCACAAAATCGACCACTAATAGGATAGTCCCAAGAGGAAATGGATCATTGCACGTTCTAAACTACTCATCTTGCCAACGATCCACATGTGCATGCTTTACATACTGTTGTGTCTTTTCAAATAATTCATCAATGAAGTCGCAAACCCGTACCTGGTAGATCAACAATAAATACATATATCAATAGATTTTTACATATGAAATTGCAATATGAAGAAAAAATAGTATTCAAGAACTCATTACCAACCTGAGAAGTGACCAATTGTATTTTTTTTTCTTTTGTTCCCTCCATCAATATCATACGTGGCATATTTGAATGACTGCGAGTTCACCTCCTGCCTCCCAAGTTCATGCTCATCGGTCACATGTATGCATTTTTCCAATAATTCCTATCCACCACACCCTAGGCATGTCCCATCTATGCAAGATTTTTGATAAAATGTGCAATCATTTGGCCTGCTACACAAAATGTTATGACTAAAGTGTCTAGATGAAATCGATGGTAATGTAGTTGAGCATTCCTGCACAAGAGTGTTATGCAATACACGAAAAATATATGTATATGTGTCATAATAGTAACCATACTCAATGTGGTATCGACAACAACATGTGTTACGAATTGTGTTTATTTTAACATACCATGGTTTGCATTTTTCAAAAGGATCTTTGGCCCAAGTTAAGTTTGTTATGTTCATTCCTAAATATCTCATATAATTTTGTTTGTATCATATCAAGAAAATTTTTAGTGTGTGGTTCACGATCCTTTGAACCCCTTCTCAATTTTAATACATATTTTTGGTTGGAAGAAGGCCCAGTATTGTCATGCCAAAAAGCTTGCACCAATCCCTTTACCACATCAATGAGATTCATATAAGAGCGTGGCAACCTGCCAATGAAGGCCCAAACATCTGTTTCATCGGTTTCAAGTTGTTCTCTTCTAACACAATACCTACGAAGTGTCTTCACATTCAAATTAATAATTTTGGAGGTAGGTTTAAGAAAACAAAGTACCCTAGTGTTTTTGTTCACGATTGATTGTGACAACACACAATGAGCCGCATTGCGATCCTTTGAGCAAGATTTATTTCCAATTGTACTAAATGCATCTACTAAACTTTTAACAATATGAGAACTCGTTTCTAACTTTTTGGTCATCTTTATCCTTAATGTTCTTCTAAAAACAACCATAGACCTAGATTTTAACAATGATCAAAATAATTTGCACTTGTCCCCATCACATTTAGAATCAAAAAATTTATCAAGTATTTGTCGAGTTTGATAATCAATAGCTCGTTTAGACAATGTAACTTCAAGTGAACTAATGAGATTTTCATTAACTTGTATACTTTTGGAGTTATTTGGCATGTAGTTGCTAATGGAGGTAAGAGTGTTGGAACTGGAGCATGTACAACATCACCAGGACACTTCGACGTTTCAATAGGATCATCTTGTATTTCATTCTCTTTTTGGTAGTTGTATGTGGTAAATTGGAATTTCTCTTGGACAGACTCCATAACATTTGCTTCTTCCATTGTAAATCCCTCATTCAATGCCTCCCTAACTTCGTCGCTTGTATAACCCTACCCAAAAAGTCATTCACTACCGTAGTCTGATATTTACTTGATGCGGGAATTGAAACATCCCCCAATGAGCACCTACGTTTTACTTCTTGACTAGTGCCATGGGGTGCTTGTTCATCAAATGTTGTTGAAATTGAGGGCCACTCTAGTGAATTTTTTTTTTTTCTTGTCGTGGATGAGTAGGAACGACCATGGCATCATCTACAGTTGGAATTGGATGAGTTTCCATGGAATTCCTTCGATTCCACATATCCAATATTTTATTTTCTCTAACTTCTTCCATGGTTTCTTGAGGCTTCTCTTTCCTTTCCGATTTCCTTGTTTGATTCGTGAATTCCTCATGACCACAATGAGCAATACTAAGAAAATAGATTCTAGAGGTGTGCTCAACTATTCAAATATCCAAATTCTTTCTCAATTTTGAATATAGGTTGTTCAAGCTTTCTCAATTGTGAATATAAATACATCCTCAATTGTGAATATAGATTCCTCAAGCTTGCTCAATTGTGAAAGTAATGTCTACCTCACTTGTGAATATAGAAAATTCTTCATTTGTGAATATAGGTTCTTCAAGATTACGCAGTAGTGAATGTAAATTATTCTTCAATTGTGTTCATATAGATTCCTCAATCTTGCTTGAAATTGTGAATATATAGATACTTAATCAATTGTGGATGGAAATTCTTCAACCTTGCTTTTGATTGTGGATATAGATTCTTCCTCAAACCTGAATTTAGATTCTTCAAGTTTGCTCAATTCTCAATGCAAATTCATCTGCAATCTTGAACATAGATTACTCAAGTTTGTTTGATTGTGAATATAGAATCATCTTCAAGCTTGCTAATTGTGAATGTAGAATCCTCTTGAATCTTGCTAATTGTGAATGTAGAATCCTTAATTCCCAATGCTAACTGTAGAATCCTCTTCAAGCTTGTTGATTGTGAACATAGAGTTCCAAGCTTCCTTAACTGTCCTGATTCCTGATTGTGAACATAGAGTATCAAGTTTCTTTGCAGTGCTGTCGGGGAGACAAAATGAAAAATTCGGGGATGAAATAGGCAAAGTATTCTGCTGAATTTTGCAGAGCCAAAATGCGCTAGCATTTCTTAAATTTATAACGCTCACGCGTTTCTTCAATGTAAAAAAATTCATTTCCAATTAATATGTTTGGTGCGCGGCTACATAACGTCTAGTGGCAGAAAACGCTTAAGAGTTTCTTCATCAAATAACGTGTGAGTGTTTCTTCATCAATAAACGTGCTAGTGTTATGGTAATCTACACAATTTGTATTTTCTTCAAAACCTTATTTAATAGTTTCTTCCCAAGAAAATAAATTTCATTTATTTCCCTAGGTCCCTACTTATCTTGAAAGATTTTGGGCTTCATGTTCTATGGATTAGGAGGTTAAATAGGTATTTGGTGTTAAGGGCTAAGGTGTCAATGGGTTTGGGGTCAAGGGGCTTAGGGGTTAAGGGATTTAGCGCTCCATGTGTAGCGGGTTAGGATTTTAGAGGTTAGACATTAAGGCATTAAGTGTTTGTGGATAAACTAGGGCTTCTAAAGGCGTTCGGTGTTAAGGGCTTAGAGATAAGGGGTTTAGGGGTTAGGGGATTTAAGGGTTAATGGATTGAGGGGACCAATGTTAGGGGGTTAGGGTTCAAGAGTTCAAGAGTTAAGGGTGAATGGTTTGGGGTCAAGGGGATTAAGGGATTAGGGGTTAAGGTATTTATAGGATAAGAGATTTAGGGCTCTAAGGTTAGGATGTTAGTGTTGAGTCAGTTAAAGGTTAATTGTCAAAGGGTTTAAGTATTAAAGGTTTGGGGCTTAAGGGCTTAATGTCTTTTAGGATATGAGGGATTGGTTGCTAGGGATTTATGGGTTTTGGGATTCAGGGATTATGGGTTAGGGTTTTTAGGGTTACGGGGGTTAACTAGGACTTAGGGGTTAAGCGTTTAGAGGTAAATGAATAAAGTAGTTAACAGGTTTAAATATTTAGAGATTAGGTCATCATTATATGGCTCGTTTAAGGGATCCAAGTTTAGGGGGTTAGGGTTTTAGAGGTTAGACATTAAGGGCTTAAGTGTTTGTGGATAAAACAGGGCTTAGGTGTTGGGTGTTAAGTGCTTAGAGATAAAGGGTTTTATGGGTTAAGGGATTGATGGCACTAAGTTAGGGGGATAGGGTTCAATAGGTTAATCCTTAAGGGTGAAGGGTTTAAGTGTTAAGGGTTTGTAATAGTTAAGGGCTTAGGAGCTTACTGGTTAAGTACATAAGGGTTAGGGTATTGGTGGTTATTTAAGAGGTGAGGCCTTCAAGGGTTAGCATATTTACAGGCTAAGGGTTTTAGGGCTCTAGGGTTAGGATGTTAGGGTTGATTTGAGTAAGGGTTAAGTGTCAAGGGGTTAAAGGATTAAAGGCTTGGGGGTTAAGGGCTTAATGGCCTCTAGGAGATGAGGAATTATGATTTTCTAGGGGTTTCTGGTTTTTGGCATTTAGGGATTATTGGTTAGGGGTGTAACGACTCCAAAAAATCATAAAAATAATTTTTTTGTATATAGTACATCTCTCCATAAAATCTAACTTATGCTTTAAGAATTTATTCTTATCAAGTTAACTGATTGAATGTATACTTGTATTTGAAAGATGAAACTTTTGTATAGTGTGAGCTTCACTGATTTATCCAAGTTATAAGTCAACATGTATCTAACTTTATTTCTTACTTCCTATTAGCTGATAGATGATCTCTTTACTATATTGACGCAAATATTTAATTTGTCGTAACTAGATAATTGTACGTTTTGAAACATTGCATAATAAAATGCTAGTTGAGTTACTGATTATGTTATTTTTTATGAAAGGGCATTCTTGTGACGCCCTGGGCTTACTTAGCTTTCAAATCTAATGTATGTTGAACACTTTGTACAGATTAAAGGTAAGTACCTACTCTACCAAGGTTTGGTTTTAGAGATGGAAGACTTGTTGAGTTAGAAGTACCCTAGCTATGGGATTTAATATCATCATAATGGTGTTATAAAATCGACTATGTCCTTAAGTGAGAATTATTCATCCTAGTTACCACATTAAATAACCATTGAAAGTTTAACATAAACATGTGGAAGGGTTTAAGGATCTTGAACTCCTAGCTAAGGGTTTTAGTAGCATGAGTTTGAAGTTGTTAAAACATAAACAAGAACTATAGACTACGGGTAAGTACTGATATCGTAGTGGTTACAGCTGCATGATTTTAATGCGACCACATGAAGGCCATGTGTGGGGAGCCAAGATGGATCAAACCCTAACTCCTTATGCAAAAGGTTGTATCGAAAACTCTTTGTTCATTTTGCACCTTTGGGGAGTCCAGCCTAGGCTCTTGGCCACCATGGCCATGAAGGTGACTACATACTAGTTTGGTCGTGTGACAATGGAGGAAGTTCACACAGTGTTAAATTAATGGTGAAATGCAAATCAGAAAGAGCTCCCACGCAAGGTTTGCTCGTGGCCAAGGAAAACCCAACTTCGCAGAGGTAATACATTCGACATCCTTGAATTTGTTTTAATTCTCACATTTAAATATCCATTACGAATTTTTTCTAATGGATATTGTTTGTGTAACGTTGGAAGGGGGAGCTTGTGTTAACTCTGAGCTTTGGTTTGTGGGTTAAAGCTCAGCAATGGAAAAATAGATTCGGGGTTCGGAAAAAGATTTGAACCGGTAAGCCTTGGGCCTTCCTGGTACTCATGTTCAAGCGTTTCCTGCCTTGCTACGATGCTACTATGATGCTTTGGGTTGGTCCTGAGTTCTTATTAAGATGTTACTTCTGTAAATGATAATGTTGTAGGTTTAGGTTTTAGTTTTGCTTTGAAGCCCGAAAGATGGCGAGATGTAAAAAGTTGATATACAGTCTTTAACTTATAAATTTTTCTTGGCTTAAAGCCTTTATTTGGGATTCGCCCAACATTATGAATATATGGAAAGAATACAGTGCTTGCTAAAATCGTATTCTGTCTTATGCATTTTAATGGTTAAATTATGTTCCTTCTTTATACTTCTGGTGATTATATTGGTGTTCTGGTTACTATGCATAAATAATTTGTTTAGTAAAATTTGGTTAGATCCCCAATTGTTTAGAGTAAAAGAAACTCAACGCCATTCATGGATCTGCTGATATTAAAGAGGTCTCGACTTTTATGAAATGGTGGATGGATCTGTTTAACCTATCGTTTTCATCTTTTTATGCTATTATTGCTAAGCTATACCCTAGCCATTCTGGAATATGTACTTAGGTTAAATAGATCGGATGCTTACATTTCCAATAGGATCTATGTTGTCTATTAACATCTAGGGTTTTTATCATACTTGCATTTAAGAGTTAAACTCGAAAATCGAAGGACTATGTTTCGTTAAAAGAATTTATTTATCTTATTTTGGGAAAAGCCCTAATTTCTTTTGTATGCTTAGTTAGATCAAACAATAATGTCAGTGATGGCTTGGTTTATTCCACATTTTATTATATAAGCTTGAAGTGATTACGATAACGTTTAAAACTGAAAAGGTTATTTGAATCCGATGAATTTATCTAAGGGTAAACCCTGACTTGTAAAAGATCTGTGTTTAGTTTTAAGTAAATAAGAATACACTGGTAGTTTGTCGAGAATGACTACAATACTTTGTTTCTGATTAATGTTAAAACTGTGTTGGAATTTTATTTTGATATTTGTTTCTAAGATTTTAATTCGTAAGAGTTGAAAAGAGGTCTCTGTTTGGATTTAAATGATCTGGATTATTTATAGTATTCGATGTAAGAGCTCTTACTGTGTTTAGTTTTAAGGAATTACTATAAACCTAAGTCAAAACTTGTTAATGTTGGCTAGGTTGCTTTTCCTCTGGTTATAATTTGAAATAATGATAAAATGTTTGTAATGCATCTAATAGGGCATTAATATTGATTTATTTTATAATTTACAGAGTTACTCTTGAAACCAGGAAATAGTAATAGTAAATATTATATATATTATATATATAATACAGTTCTGTAATACAAATACTATATACATTTATTAAAGCCATCTGGCTTCTATACCACTGTGCATATATTAAATTACAACTACTAAAACAACTCTATGTACTAGAGTACATCACTTTATGTGAAAGGAAAAATACAGAGATAATCCATATATTATTATTCTATGAACGCGTATAACCATACAGACTTATATATAGGATATATTTATCAGTTCTGTATTTGATTGAATTTAAAAACTAATTAAACATCTAAAGAGCATTAAAAACTTGATAACTTAAGGATAAAAGCTTTCAGAGTTGTATAGAACGATTTTAGAAGTAAATAAAACAGAACAATGTAGAACCTGTTTAACTATTGAGGTGGACAAACACCCAAAGAAGACCGTTCCTCCAACCCGTCTCCTAGAAGCAGCCAAGATTACTTGCTTTAGGACCCCCAAGCCTGTTCACTGAACCACCAGGACGAAGACACTGTGTAGAAGCATGTAATAGTCTCTTGGTATCTCAGCAATCAAAAATACTTGCAGGCAATACACTCTCTGCAAACTCAACAGAATAAACTTGCATTCCTTACACTAGCAACTCACTTTAGCTTTCCCCTCATCGAATCCTCTTGTGTACTTACTTTTCAGTATGTAGCCATCCACAAGGTAAAAAATAGTGAGACTCCTACTCATTCGATGGTTATAAGATTGCCTAGGTATTTGGGTCAGTTTAAACATTTAATGAGACACCTTCTCAGTTCCACCTTCCTTGGGGAAATTGACCACATTTTCTAGGGAGATTGCCTCCTGCAATAGCTAGAAAGTGAGTGCAGTTGCTCCCACTTGTCAATTTTCCTTCTACACCAGTTCATTCCTCCTAGTGGGTTAGTGAACACTCTTCAACAGTCTTCTTTGGATAGGTGTCTCCTATTTTAATTATTAAATAATATAAATATTCCATTATAGTCATCATTGACCATCCTTGGCCAACAACATAAAACTTTACAATAACTTTTAAAGTAATGTTTTCCACAACATAAAATGTTTCAAGTTCTAGGTAGGTTACAAACACCCCCTCTTAAGTTCAACATCGTCATCGATGTTGCTTAAGTATCATCTGAATCTTCCTTAAAAAAAAATGGATATGCTTCCCGCATATGACTCTCCAATTCCCAGGTTGCTTCATCTGGACTAAGGTGCTTCCATTGCACCTTTACCTGTCCAATGGTGCGATTCCAAAGTAAAATCTCTCTCATGTGGAGGATACAATCCGGTTCCACCTGAAAATCTCCTTCTGGTTCCACCTGTATATCATTCCAATCGATTACATGAGTAGCATCATGTACATGCTTTTTCAAAATAGAAATATGAAATACATTATGTATTTTGAGATTATGTGGCAAAGCTAACTGATAAGCTACTGGTCCAACTCTTGACAATATATCAAGTGGTCCACAATACCTGGGTGCTAATTTAGCACAACTCCCCAGCTTAAAAGAGATTTTTCTGGGTTTTACCTTGACAAAGACATGCTCATCTACTTGGAATTCTTTCTGAGTTCTTTTAAGGTTTGTGTGACTCTTCTATCTGTCTTGTGCAATTTTAAGATTGCTTTGTACCTGTTTCACCGTTAGTTCCATTTCTTTCAACAAGTCAGGTCCTAACATCAATCTGTCAACCGGATTACTCCATGAAATGGGAGTATTACACTTCCGACCATACAATATTTCAAAACGACTAAGTTTAGCTGAAGCTCGATAATGATTGTTATAAGGAAACTCGACTAAGTGCATATATTCTTCCCACTTGTTTGGCTAATCTCTAACATACATTCATAACATATCCTCTAAAACCTGATTTACTCTTCTAGTTTGTCCATCCCTTTGCGGATAAAAAGATGTGTTGAAATTTAATTTAGTGTCCAAATCTTTAAACAATGACTTCCAGAAATTACCAGTAAATTTAGAATCTCTATCCGAAATTATTACCTTAGGAATTCCATACAAACAAAAAACTTGTTTCATAAACACAACAGCAATGTTAGCAGCCTTATAAGTAGTTTTGACAGGTATAAAGTGAGTTGCCTTGCTAATTTTATCCACTACTACCATCACAGAATCATTTTTCTTTTGATTTGTAGGCAGTCTTGTTATAAAATCAATGTTGATAATTTCTCATTTTCAATATGGAATTGGTAATGGCTGCAACAACCAGTTGGGTGTTGATACTCAGCCTTAACTTGCTGGCATTCAATACACCTAGTTGTGTATTCAGCCACCTCATTCTTCATGTTTGGCCAAAAATAATCTTTTCTTAACATCGTTATCATCTTTTGGTAACCAGGATGTCCTAAATAAGGACTTTTATGTACTTCATTTAAAATCAACAATTTAATTTAAGGCACATTAGGTACATATAATCTATTTTTATACAGCATTAGACCTTTTTCATTCAAACTGAAATCTATTTTTATATTTTCAGATTCATTTTCTGCAACTTTTTCTTGTAACTTTTGATCATTTTTATCCATTATTACCCCTTCTTCAAACTTAGTTTCCAAATCTGTTTTATAGCTGCTAATGGCGGCCATAAAATTCAGTTTTGCATTTCGTCTTAAGGCATCAACCACCTTGTTTTCTTTTCCTTTTATATGTTTGATCTCGAAATCATATTCTCTGAGGAAAGCTAACCACCTAGCTTGCCTTGAGTTCAGATTTTGTTGATCCAACAGATATTTTAGACATTTCTTATCCCTCATTAATAAAAATATTCTACCGATTAGATGACAGCATGTAACATCCCTGTTAAGGTTCACGACTAAATGATTTAAAATTTATGTCTTGATGTTATTCATACTCAGCTGTACTATTACAAAACTTCTATTGTTGCTGCTATGATTGATGATTTATCTATTTTGACTAATGTGCTTTTGTTGATGATGAAGGGGTCCTACGGATGCCCCGAGTCTTACTTAGCATTCGTGATAAAGCATGTGAATTCGTACTTGTGGCAATTTACATGTAAGGATTAAATTTTGCAACAAGTGACCGAACAGTTTTTCAGTAATCTCCTTTGTAAAAAAAAATGTTTTGAGAGATAAGACACTGAGCACTCTACCGGGTGAGAAACTTTGGTTAAAGACTTAAATGTTCAAGATAAGGATATCTAGATACGATTGCTGATGCAAATAGTGCGTCTTATTAAATGTAAACTATAAGTTTGTATTTGATTCTAGAGAATGTCTGTATCGATCAACACTCAGTTCTATGCTCAGAAATATATGTGAAATTCATTTCATGTTGGACTGGAAATATATGTCTATTCCTTATCTCAATGGAAACTCCTAGAAATTCTATGTACAATTGATTTAATACTTTGCCTAGGAACTATATACTACAAGATATTACAATTCTAGGTGATAATAAGATTTATTTAGTGTTAATTTCAATACACTATACAATGAAATGTATGTGTGTGCAATTCATTAGATTATCCATATGATCTATTGCAATGTGTAAGGAATATTAAACAAACTCTTATATATGAATTTTGTGATATGTGTTGTGTGCATTTAACGTGACCCTATGTGATACTATTGAAAAACCCTAACAACATAACTATGTGCACTATACCTTGCCATTCTATATTGTTACAAGGTTATGTATCACGACTTATCATATATCATGTTCATTATAATTTAAAAAATGTGCTGAGAACGTTACTAAATGTCACAGGCTGGCAGATATTGATGATGCTTATGCATTGAATGCTCACATCTACAGAGACAGTGGAGTTCCACCGTGGATGGTGTAGTGAGCTTAAGCACGTGATAGTATCGTGGTGTTAAAAGTTCTATGATGAGTTGTAAGTAACAATGATTCGATGGTTAGCCGAGATGGCTCCTTCGTGGCAGTAGTAATGATAGTTCATTTAATATGGTTGGTTTGCTTGGTGTTCGTGAAGTTGTCCCTATCATCTCCACCATTGATCAGGCAGGGTTTAGATTGATGAGGATTAAACCCTACCTCCACTATGTTCAAAGTGTTTATTGTTTCCTTGGCATTCATTGGTAGTGGCTCTGCATTTGGCCGATAGGCAGAGGGTTTTTAGGGTTCTTGTTTTGCATTTTAGAGGCATAATGCCTGCGTTTTGAACCCGTGACCTGTGGAAGGTTTAAGAGCTGAGTCTCTCACAGTGATATCTTTCCATGGTTGGCAGCTTAGAGTCTGGTTCTTGGTGGTGATTCGAAAACTCAGACCTGTTGAGAGTTTTCTTTTAAAATTGGGTTCATGCGAATCTTACAGTTGTAGCTTTGTTTTTAAGTTTCAAAAGTGAGAGGCCAAGTCTTTACAATAGTTGATATAGGTCTTGGTATTTCACAACTGTTCAATGGTAGTGAACTCGGAGTTGTTTCCTTCGTTCTTAGCATTCGACTATCGTCTATGGAGTATTGGTTGTAGTTGCACATGTCTGGCGTTTCTTCTCTGTGCTATCATTTAAAAGGTAATGTGCTTCGAAATCATTTCCTGTAGCTTCCATACTCGAACGTTAATACAGTAATAGTTGTTTGATAGATACTGAAATCATTCTTTTTAAAGAAAATTGTTTTTAACCACATCTCCAATGTAATTGCAGGTGCAAAGGTTCGGTGGCTTCTCCAGTCTGGTTGTTAATAGTTGGCTACTGCTACACCGATCGGTAAGCCTTGGAGGTTTCCTTGTAACTCTGGTTAGATGGAAGTGATGGCCTTCAAATGTGTATTCCGAGATCTTCGTGTTTATCTCTGATAATTTGTATTTCATCTATTTAGAGTTTGTAAAAGAAATATGTATTATCTTGGGGAGGATAGTACCTCGACCCAAAAGGCACGAACCTTGTTGTTTTTATTTGTAACAGTCATGGGGAAGTGTTCTTATTCACAGACTTGGATACTGTAAAAAAAATCATATGTTTCAATGAACAATGATAGATGTTTGAAATCTATGGAAAGGTTTCGGCCTGTGTGTAATTCGTTGATTTTATAAACACTGTGTTTTGATTCTATAAGAAATTCGAGGGTTAGGGTTTGACTCTGTTTAAAATGTATGGTTTTTTATTTTTCTCCTTATTAAGATCTCAGCATTCAAACTTGTTTTTGTCACTTCTGTTTTGAGTTGTTCTACTGTCAATGTCATCACAGGAACCTTGAGATGATACCGATATTTTAACTGGCTCGATCTATAGAACGAATGCAGTATTTATGTTTAGTTTTAAGGAAATGAACACCTGGTTTGACAATATGTTTAGGAACTGTTGAAATGTTGGCTATATGCCAAGAGTTGATAACATGGTTTACAGTTATATATTGAATTGGTAATTGCTTCGTTTCCTACTTTGGAATAATAATGTAAAGCTAGATTTTCCAACTGTTTGTGATGTTTGAAGCCATAACTCGATTCTGTCTGGAATGTATTGATACTCTTTAATGTTTTTGTTGTTATCGTCCAACGAGAAACTTAATAGTTGACAGTTTGGTTTGTAAGTGGAAGTTCGAAAACCCTAGGTTTAAACATAAGACTCTACTTGTATAACAAGAAGATTATTTGCTATAATGAAATAATAAATAGCATAGTAGTAGATAATTTTGTGCATGAAGATATTGGTACTTATTAACTGTGCATTGTTTTAAAAGAGAAAAACAATCATATGTTGTATGTTGAGATTGAATCTGCAATTGTTATGATATAAACATATATATTTTAAATACTATAACACAGAAAGATAATTCTTATACTTTAGAAAGGGAAACTATTTGTTTCGAGACAAAAGATATTTATAGAATGAAGAAAACATTACTGTGCATTTAGGAAAACAATTATCCTTTCTTATTACTGGAAATTTGAATACTGGTTTGTAAAAGAAAAATAGTGAATTTTGAAAAACGATTATTTGTAGAGAAAATGATAAGGAAAACATTGATATATGTATACATAGAAATTTAACAGTAAATAGAAAACTTAAGAAAATATAACATTTTTATCTTCTCAATCACATGGCTATTTTGCCTATCATTTATATATCTGACTTAATTTATCTCTGTACTAGAGTACGATGCAGATCATGCATGGGGGAAAATGTAGAGAACTATTTTATTCATTCATAATCATTTCTATACAAAATTTTAACTTACTCAGAATTTGAAATAAATTTATAAAATAAAACAGTAAAAATATTATGCGGTAGAAACTTTAAATGCTTGAAATTAGAAAAAGATAATGGAACATGTAATTGATGATAAGCCCGACAAACACCCAAGGAGGCTTGTTCCTCCCAACCTATTCCAGAAGAAGCAACCTAACTGTTGGATTCTTGTGAACCCCTGAGCCTGATTACTGAACCACTAAGTAGATGGAATCTGTGTAGAAGCAAGGCACTCAATATGCCTTCAGCACTCAGTATCAAACTCCTAAATTCAAAAACATGCCTTCAGCACTCAACATCAAACTCCTGAAACTCAATAGAGTTTTGCAGACTCACAACATGATCAACAGCTTAGCATATCCCCTCATCAAATCTCTTGGGTGCAAACATAGCAAAACCCCAAGGTAAATTTCCTCGTCAGGAAAAGTGATGAACCTCAGTTCATAATTTGATGGCTATTATATAGACTGCCTAGGTCTTTAGTGTCAATTTGGAATAAATGAGCCTCAAGCTCCAGTCCCATCTTTCAGGGCACTATGACCACATTTCAAGGGAGTTGTCCCATACCAACAGCTAGTTAGTTCCATCATGATGCTGCCACTTGTCCATTGCCTTCTACCCCAGATTCCATTCCACCTAGTGGGTCAGTAACCACTCTTTCAACAGTCCTCTTAGGTGTTTGTCTCCTATTTTATTTATTAAATAATAAAATATTGTGCAAATTATAGTCATCCTTGGACACCTGTCCAACATAAAACTTTACAATAAAGTTAACATAATGTTTCTAACACAAAATGTTCTCCAGCAAAAAGGGTATGTTACAAACATCCCCACTTAAGCTCAACATCATCCTCGATGTTGCTTATTCTTCATCAGGTTCCTCATGGAATAGAACTGGATATGCTTCCCGCATATTACTTTCCAGTTACCAAGTAGCTTCATTAGGGCTAAGGTGCTTCCATTGCACCTTTACCTGCCCTATTGTGCGATTCCGAAGCATAATTTCCCTCCGGTCGAGAATACAGTCTGGTTCCACCTCAAAATCTCCTTCGGGTTCCACCTGTATGTCATTCCAATTCAGCACATGAGTAGCATCGGGCATATATTTCTTTAAAACAGAAACGTGAAAAACATTATGGATTTTTAAATTATATGGCAATGCCAATTGATATGCAACAGCTCCAATCCTTGATAGGATTTCGAATGGTCCACAATACCTTGGTGCTAGTTTAGCACAAATTCCAAGCTTCAAAGAACTTTTCTTGGGTTTTACCTTTATAAAAACATGGTCTCCTACCTGAAATTCTCTTTCAGTGCGTTTCAAATTTGCATAGCTTTTCTGCCGATCTTGGGCAACCTTTAAGTTACCTTGAACCTGTTTCACGGTTAGCTCCATCTCTTTCAATAAATCTGGTCCTAACATTAATCTATCTACAGGGTTATCCTAAGAAATAGGAGTACAACATTTTCTTCCATACAAAATCTCAAATGGACTTAACTTAGCAGATGCTTGATAATGATTATTGTATGCAAATTTTGCTAAATGTAAGTAACCTTCCCACTTAGATGGTTGATCTTTAACATACAATCTTAACATGTTTTCTAAAATCTGATTTACCCTTTCTATTTGACCATCAGTTTGTGGGTGGAAAGAAGTGTTGAAATTTAGTTTAGTATTTAATCCTTTAAACAATGTTGTCCAAAAATTTCCGGTGAACTTAGAGTCCCGATCAGAAATAATTACCTTTGGAATACCGTGCAAGTGAAAAATTTGTTTCATGAATACATCTGCAAGTTTAGAAGCTTTAAAAGTGGTTTTAACAGGAATACAATGAGCAGCCTTACTTAACTTGTCCACCACCACCATTATGGAATCATTATGTTTCTGATTTTTAGGCAAACCTGTAATAAAGTCAATACTTATAATCTCCCATTTCCATTCTAGAATTGGTAAGGGTTGCAATAGTGCAGCTAGATGTTGATGTTCAGCCTTAATAGTCTGACATTCAAAACATCTAGCTATGTATTCAGCTACTTCATTCTTCATGTTGGGCCAAAAATAATATTTTCTTAACATAGTTATCATTTTCTGATAACCCGAATGTCCTGAATAAGGACTTTTATGAATTTCATCCAAAATCAGCAACTTAACCTTGGACATATTAGGCACATAAATTCTATTTCTATAAGTTAAGAATCATTTTTCATTAATACTATAATCTATTATTAAATTTTCAGATGAATTTTCAACCACTTTAACATGTAATTTTTGGTAATTTTCATCTTACTTAATCCCTTCTTCGATCTGATTTTCTAGATCTGTCTTAAACATGTTGATTGCTGCCACAAAGTTTAATTTGGCATTTCTTCTCAAGGCATCATCAAATTTGTTTTCCTTCCCTTCGATGTGTTGAATCTTGAAATCATACTCGCTAAGGAAAGCTAGCCATCTAGCTTTCCTTGTGTTAAGATTCATTTGATCTAACAAATACTTTAGGCCTTTATTATCTGTCATTAAAATAAATTTTCTTCCAATCAAGTGATGGCACCACATTGTTAGTGCATGTATCACATTTGCCAACTCAAGATCGTAAGTTGCATAATTATTTTCATGAATTTTTAACTTCCTTGACTCAAAAGCAATGGCATGACCTTCCTGACTTAAGACCCCTTCAAGTCCATCGTTGCATGCATCAATGCATACGACGAAATCCTTATTGGGATTTGCAATTTTTAAGATGGTTGCAGTAGTTAATAATTCTTTCAACTTATTAAAGCTTTCTTGAAACTTTTGATCCCATACAAATTTCTTCCCTTTCTTCTGCAAAGAAGTGATGGGGTTAGCAATTCTAGAGAACCCTTCAATAAACTTTCTATAATAACTTGTTATTCCCATTAATGACCGTACATCAGTTACGTCTTTGGGGACAGGCCATTCATTAATTGCTTTTATCTTATCAGGGTCAACAAAAATTCCGTCTTTAGAAATTATATGACCTAAATACTGTATTTTATCTTTATAAAAGTCACATTTACTGAACTTAGCATAAAGATGATGTTCTCTTAGTACTAGTAAAATTATTTTTAAATGTTCGTCATGCTCTTCTTTAGTTTTTTAGTAAACCAGAATATCATCAATTAATACCACTACAAACTTATCCAAATATTTATGCAGAACATTTTTCATTAAACACATGAACACTGCCGGTGCGTTGGTTAGCCCAAAAGGCATAACTACGAACTCGTAGTGTCCATAACGCGTTCTGAATGCAGTTTTGAATACATCTTCGTCTTTTATTCTGATTTGATGATATCCCGACCTTAAATCGATTTTAGTGAATATCTCTGCTCCGCGTACTTGATCAAATAGATCATCTATGTGGGGTAAGGGATATCGGTTCTTAATTGTCATTTTGTTAAGATGACGGTAATCGATGCACAAACACCTGGTACCGTCCTTCATTTTAACAAAAATTACTGGTGCTCCCCAAGGAGATACACTTGGCCTTATGTAGTTTTTATCTATTAATTCTTTCAACTGAGATTTTAACTCATTTAACTCCAGAATGTTCATTCTGTAGGGATCCTTCGAGTCTGGTACCGCACCGGGTACTAACTCAATGGTGAAATCAAGTTCCCTTTTCGGAGGTAATCCTGGAATTTCTTCGGGAAATACGTCAGAAAAGTCCCTAAGGATGGGAATATCCTCTAGTTTTAACTTGTCTTCTTTAGATGAACACTCGTCATTAATAACATTAATAGCAAACATTTTACAGCCTTTTCTGGCAGCTCTCTTTACTTGTAGAGCATAAATCTATCTTACTAAAATCTTCCTATGAATTCCTTTTACTATTTCTATATTACCTTCATTATTTAAACAGGTAAAATATTTTTCATAACAATTCAGTAAACTCTATGTTGTTCAAGCCAATCCATACCAATCAACAAGTCATATGACCCTAAGGGTAAAACATTCATATTAATTTGCGTTTTCAACTGACTTATAAATACTTCACAATCCTTGACAAAATCTGTAACTTTTCTTTTTGTACCCATTGCAAGCTGAACTAACCATGCATTATCAAATTTCTCTACTTTTAACTTGCAACGGTTTACTACAGTAGGTGAAATATAACTCAGATTTGCACCTGGATCTATCAGAATAGAAATAGACTCATTTTGTATCATACCTTCAATTTCGACCATGGATGTTTGATGGTCAGCTTGATGATTTTCCAGCACTGCATTTATCCTGGGCATTTCTCTTGCGATATCTCCAACTGTAGGCTTTGCTTGCATAGTGTGAATATTGTTGGTTGTCCTCTTGTTGCGTGGGCAATCTGCTCTCTTATGTGGTCCGCCACAGTCATAGCACTTCATAGGTCCTTTCTATTCAGCATACCTGTTGTTATTATTATTGTTATTGCTGTGATTATTATTGTTAGGTACGTTTCTTGCAGTAGTAAAGTTCTGAGATGCATTATTCCTGTAATTATTATGACTAGGAAAATTTCTGTTATTAAAATTTTTCTTAAAACTTCCAGAATTATGATTAAAATTATTCTTTTTATAATCAAACTGATTAGTCTTACTACTCTTCCAGACAGTTGTTCCTTCTCTTTTTCTGTTTTGATCAAAACAGAAATTGGCTTTTCTCATGACCTCTTCCAAAGTGGAAGGGTTATCATACTCGATACGGTCCTTTATATTGAAGGGTAGACAACTGAGAAACCTTTTCACTTTAGGATTTTCCTCGACCATGTAAGGCACATACCTCAGCAAGCTAAGGAACTTGTTGCACAATTCTTTCATGTTCATTGTACCCAACTTCAAATAAAAAAACTCTTTTGACTTATCTTCAAAATATTGTTCCGACAAAAACTTATTTTTAAACAAACTTTTAAACATATTCCAGGTTACTTCTTTTTCTTTTATACTCTTAATTCTTTTGACATCCTACCACCAAATATCCACCTTCTCGGTCAGATTGTAAATAGCCATCTTGGCTTTTAGTTGAGAAGAGTAGTCGTAAATATTAAAGTACTTCTTCATTCCAGACAGCCATGCTTCAACTGTCTCACCCTTCTCACTTTCGCCATTAAAGGTGGGTGTCTTAATCTTTTTAAATTCTCCAGTAATCTGTTCATGATGTTTATGTTTTCTCTTTTTAGAGCAGCAATCACTATTACTGCTATCATGATCAAAGTCATTATTACTTGGATCAGATTTAGATGATGAGTAACTATTCCTTTTATCATTTCTTGCTTTCTTATGCTTATGTTTGTGGGACATTGTTTCAGAATCAGACTTCATTTCTGATTTTCTGCCTCTTTCATCATTATGACAGTTCTCCCTCAAATTTTGTTGTAACTCGTCCTGTACCTTAAGGATCCGTTCATTCTCTTCTTTAACAGCTCTTAACTCAGATTTTAAATCTTGTACGGTACGTAAAAATTCGGAAGACTGGTTATTTAATTCAACATAAATTCCTTCAAAATTATTATTATTAATACGTTCATTACGAGGAGATCTGTCCTCAGCTGATTCTTCTGGTATTTCCATTCCTGCAATTGAAAGGTCAATCTGTTCTGTGCAAAAATAAAATTGAATTAAAAGTTCGTAACATAAACTTTCTGATTTGTTTTTCTATTTGCGCGCGTGAGCCTAAATCAGGCCTAGAGTTTGAACTCACGCTCTGATACCACATGTAACATCCCAGAAAATCACAAAAATTTAAAAAATTTCGACATAACAATTAATGCCTATTTAATTTGTGCGGAATATAATAATGCATAAAATTTGTTTTGCTGTACTAGATACCAAGCTGGTTTATAGTGTAAGGTTTGCGACTAAATGATTTAAAATTTATGTCTTAATGTTATTCATACTCAGCTGTACTATTAAAAAACTTCTATTGTTGCTGCTATGATTGATGATTTATCTATTTTGACTAATGTTCTTTTGTTGATGATGAAGGGGTCCTATGGATGCCCCGAGGCTTACTTAGCATTCATGCTAAAGCATGTGAATTCGTACTTCTGGCAGTTTACAGGTAAGGATTAAAGTTTGCGACAAGTGACCGAACAATTTTTCAGTAATCTCCTTTGTAAAAAAAAATGTTTTGAGAGATAAGACACTGAGCATTCTATATGTGAGAAACTTTGGTTAAAGACTTAAACGTTCAAGATAACAATATCTGGATACGATTGCTGATGCAAATAGTGCGTCTTATTAAATGTAAACTATAAGTTTGTATTTGATTCTAGAGAATGTCTGTATTGATCAAGACTCATTTCTATGCTCATAAATATATGTGAAATTCATTTCATGTTGGACTGGAAATATATGTCTATTCCTTATCTCAATGGCAACTCTTAGAAATTCTATGTACAATTGATTTAATACTTTGCCTAAGAACTATATACTACAAGATATTACAATTCTAGGTGATAATAAGATTTATTTAGTGTTAATTTCAATACACTATACAATGAAATGTATGTGTGTGCAATTCATTAGATTATCCATATGATCTATTGCAATGTGTATAGAAAATTAAACAAACTCTTATATATGAAATTTTGTGATATGTGTTGTGTGCATTTAGCGTGACCCTATGTGATACTATTGAAAAAACCTAGCAACATAACTATGTGCACTATACCTTGCCATTCGATATTGTTACAAGGTTATGTATCACGACTTACCATATATCGTGTTCATTATAATTTAAAAAATGTGTTGAGAACGTTGCTAAATGTCACAAACTGGCAGATATTGACGTTACCTATACATTGAATGCTCACATCTGCCAAGACAGTGGAGTTCCACTGTGGATGGTGTAGTGAGCTTAAGCACGTGATAGTATCGTGGTGTTAAAAGTTCTGTGATGAGTTGTAAGTAACAATGGTTCGATGGTTAGCCGAGTTGGCTCCTTCGTGGCAGTAGTAATGATAGTTCATTTAATATGGTTGGTTTGGTTGGTGTTCGTGAAGCTGTCCCTGTGATCTCCACCGTTGATCTAGCAGGGTTTCGATGGATGAGGATTAAACCCTACCTCCACTATGTTCAAAGTGTTTATTGTTTCCTTGGCATTCGGTGGTAGTAGCTCTGCGTTTAGCCGACGGGAAGAGGGTCTTTAAGGTTCTTGTTTTGCATTTTAGAGGCATAATGCCTGCATTTTGAACCCGTGACCTGTGGAAGGTTTAAGAGCCGAGTCTCTCACAGTGATATCTTGCCACGGTTGGTAGCTTAGAGTCTGGTTCTTGGTGGTGATTCAAAAACTCAGACCTGTTGAGAGTTTTCTTTTAAAACTGGGTTCATGCGAAGCTTATAGTTGTAGCTTTGTTTTTAAGTTTCAAAAGTGAGAGGCCAAGTCTTTTCAATAGTTGATACAAGTCTTGGCATTTCACAACTGTTCAATGGTAGTGAACTCAGAGTTGTTTCCTTCGTTCTTAGCATTTGACTATCGTCTATGGAGTATTGGTTGCAGTTGCACATGTCTAGCGTTTCTGCTCTATGCTATCATTTAAAAGGTAATGTGCTTCGAAATCATTTCCTGTAGCTTCCATACTCGAACGTTAATACATTAATAGTTGTTTGATAGATACTGAAATCATTATTTTTAAAGAAAATTGTTTTTAACCACATCTCCAATGTAATTGCAGGTGCAGAGGTTCGGTGGCTTCTCCAGTCTCGGTGTTGATAGTTGGCTACTGCTACACCGACCGGTAAGCCTCGGAGGTTTCCTTGTAACTCTAGTTAGATGGAAGTGATGGCCTTCAAATGTGTATTCTGAGATCTTCGTGTTTATCTCTGATAATTTGTATTTCGTCTATTTAGGGTTTGTAAAAGAAATATGTATTAGCTTGGGGAGGATAGTACCTTGACCCGAAAGGCACGAGCCTTGTTGTTTTTATTTGTAGCAATCATGGGGAAGTGTTCTTATTCATAGACTTGGATACTGTAAAAAAAATCATATGTTTCAATGAACAATGGTAGATGTTTGAAATCTATGGAAAGATTTCGGCCTGTGTGTAATTCGTCGATTTTATAAACACTGTGTTTTGATTCTATAAGAAATTCGAGGGTTAGGGTTTGACTCTGTTAAAAATGTATGGTTTTTTATTTTGCTCCTTATTAAGATATCGGCATTCAAACTTGTTTTTGTCACTTCTTTTTTTATTTGTTCTAATGTCAATGTCATCATAGGAACCTTGAGATGATACCGAGATTTTAACTGGCTCAATCTATAGAAATGAATGCAGTATTTATGTTTAGTTTTAAGGAAATAAACACCTGGTTTGACAATATGTTTAGGAACTGTTGAAATGTTGGTTGTATGCCGAGAGTTGATCAAATGGTTTACAGTTATATATTGAATTGGTAATTGCTTCGTTTCCTACTTTGGAATAATAATGTAAAGCTAGATTTTCCAACTGTTTGTGATGTTTTAAGCCATAACTCAATTCTGTATGGAATGTATTGATACTCTTTAATGTTTTTGTTGCTATCGTCCAACGATAAACTTAATAGTTGACAGTTTGGTTTGTAAATGAAAGTTCAAAAACCCTAGGTTTAAACATGAGACTCTACTTGTATAACAAGAAGATTATTTGCTATAATGAAATAATAAATAGCATAGTAATAGATAATTATGTGCATGAAGATATTGGTACTTATTAACTGTGCAATTTTTTAAAAGAGAAAAATAATAATATATTATATGTTGAGATTGAATCTGTAACTGTTATGATATAAACATATATATTTTAAATACTATAACACAAAAAGATAATTCTTATACTTTAGAAAGGGAAACTATTTGTTTCGAGACAAAAGATATTTATAGAATGAAGAAAACATTACTGTGCATTTAGGAAAACAAATATCCTTTCTTATTACTGGAAATTTGAATATTGGTTTGTAAAAGAAAAACAGTGGATTCTGAAAAACGATTATTTGTAGAGAAAATGATAAAGAAAACACTGATATATGTATACATAGAAATTTAACAGTAAATAGAAAACTTAAGAAAATATAACATTTTTATCTTCTCAATCACATGGATATTTTTCCTATCATTTATCTATCTGACTTAATTTATCTTTGTACTAGAGTACGATGTAGATCCACTTGCATGGGGAAAAATGCAGAGAACTATTTTATTCATTCATAATCATTTCTATACAAAATTTTAACTTACTCAGAATCTGAAATAAATTTATAAAATAAAACAGTAAAAATATTATGCAGTAGAAACTTTAAATGCTTGAAATTAGAAAAAGATAATGGAACCTGTAATTGATGATAGGGCCAACAAACACCCAAGGAGGCCTGTTCCTCCCAACCTATTCCAGAAGAAGCAGCCTAATTGCTGGCTTCTTGTGAACCCCGAAGTCTGATTACTGAACCACTAAGTAGATGGAATCTGTGTAGAAGCAAGGCACTCAATATGCCTTTAGCACTCAGTATCAAACTCCTAAATTCAAAAACATGCCTTCAACACTCAGCATCAAGCTCCTAAAACTCAATAGAGTTTTGCAGACTCACAACATGATCAACAACTTAGCATATCCCCTCATCAAATCTCTTGGGTGCAAACACAGCAAAACCCCAAGGTAAATTTCCTCGTCAGGAAAAGTGATGAACCTCAGTTCATAATTTGATGGCTATTATATAGACTGCCTAGGTCTTTAGTGGTCAGTTTGGAATAAATGAGCCTCAAGCTCCAGTCCCATCTTTCAGGGCACTATGACCACATTTCAAGGGAGTTGTCCCATACCAACAGCTAGTTAGTTCCATCATGATGTTGCCACTTGTCCATTGCCTTCTACCCCAGATTCCATTCCACCTAGTGGGTCAGTAACCACTCTTTCAATAGTCCTCTTAGGTGTTTATCTCCTATTTTATTTATTAAATAATAAAATATTGTGCAAATTACAGTCATCCTTGGACACCTGTCCAACATAAAACTTTACAATAAAGTTAACATAATGTTTCTAACAAAAAAATTTCTCCAGCAAAAAGGGTATGTTACACGGCGCCACATTTTTAAAGCATGTATTACGGCAGCCAACTCTAAATCGTAGGTAGCATAATTATTTTCATGTATTTTTAACTTTTTTTATTCATATGCTATTACGTTACCTTCTTGCATTAAGACTCCACCCAAGCCTTCATTGCATGCATCAGTGCGTACAATGAAGTCTTTGTTTGGATCTGCTATTTTTAAGATAGGTGTGGGGGTTAATAATTCTTTTAAATTTTTAAACATTTCTTCACATTTTACATCCCACACAAGTTTTTTCCCTTTTTCTGTAATGACCTTATAGGATTCGCAATTCTTGAAAATCCTTCTATGAATTTTCGGTAATAGCCGGTAATTCCCATGAATGAGCGTACATCGGTTACATCTTTAGGGACATGCCATTCATTTATTGCTCTTACCTTATCTGGTTCAAGTGAGATTCCATCCTTGGATATCACATGACCTAAATACTCTATTTTATCTTTAGAGAATTCACACTTGCTAAATTTAGTGTATAATTTATGTTCTCTTAGTACTTGGAAAATTATCTACAAGTTTTCATCATGTTCTTCCATTGTTTTTGAATAAATTAATATGTCATCAATGAAAACAATTACGAATTTATCCAAATATTTATTTAAGACATTATTCATTAAGCACATAAAAACTGTTGGAGCATTCGTTAGCCCAAAACGCATAACTACAAATTCATAATGCCCTTAACGGGTTCTAAATGCAGTTTTAAATATATCTTCGTCTTTAATTCTGACTTAATGATATCCAGACCTCAAATCTATTTTTTAGAATATCGTTGATCTGCTTACTTGATCAAACAGATCATCTATGTGGGGTAATGGATATTTGTTTTTTATTTTTTATTTTGTTTAACTGGCGATAATCTATACATGGTCGTAAGGTACGATCTTTCTTTTTAACGAATATGACAGGTGCTCCCCAAGGAGACACACTTGGTATTATGTAATTTTTATCTATTAACTCCTTTAACTGTAGTTTTAATTCATGAAGTTCTAGGATATTCATCCGGTAAGGAGATTTTGAGTTTGGTACAGCTCCAGGTACCAACTCAATAGTAAAATCCAATTCTCTTTTCGGAGGTAATCCTGGAATCTCTTCCGGGAATACATCTGAAAAGTTCTTTAAGATTGGTATATCTTCAACCTTTAATATATCTTCTTTATTCAAGTGTTCGTCATTGATTACATGTACAGCTAAAACTTTACAACCTTTACGTACAGCCTTTTTCATTTGTAATGCAAAAACCTTTCTAACATAAACTTTCCTAGGTACTCCTTTCACTACGACTATTTCTCCTTTTTCATTCAAGCATGTAAATGTTTTCTCAAAGCAATTCAAAACTAATCTATGCTTTTCCAGCAAGTCCATGCCTATTAAAACATCATACAACCCTAAAGGTAACACATTCAGTTTTACTCGGGTCTTAAATTGACTCATAAACAGTTCACAATCTTTCACATAATTAACTACCTTTCTCTTGGTTCCTGTAGCTAACTGAACCAACCAATATTTTTCAAACTTTTCCAAATGCAATTTACAACTTTCTACTATACAAGGTGACACATAGCTTAAACTAGCCCCTGGGTCAATTAAAATAGAGATTGGTTTGTTCTTGATAAAACCTTCTATTTCGACCATTGATGTTTCGTGATCAGCCTATCGATTCTCCAAGGCTGCATTAATTATGGGCATCTCATTCGCTAAGTCACTGACTATTGCCTCTTTTTGTACCGTATGCATGTTGCTGAAGTTTTTTTTTCTGTGGGACAATCCTTGGCATAATTTGGTCCCTGATAATCCCAACATTTAATTGGTTCTCTTTGTTCATTATTTTCAACATAATTGTTAGGCATGTCTCTGTTTCTTGCTGCTGTAAAATTTTGCAGTGCGTTGCTTTTAAAATTCGCTCCTTGATAATTTTTGTTAAGATAATTCCGAGAATTATTATTTCCAACATTTATGTTAAATTTAAAACTTTTTCTTCTTTGTTCTAAATTACTTGGTCTTTTAACCTTCCAGCTAGGTACACTTTCCCTTCTATTTCTTCTTTGTTCGAAACAGAAATTTGCCTTCCTCGTAGCTTCCTCAAGGGTCTTAGGGTTATCATATTCAATTTTGTCCTTGATTCTAAAAGGTAAGCAACTCGGAAATCTATGTATCTTAGGCTTTTCGTCGATGATGTAAGGTACATATATTAATAGACTTAAGAATTTATTGCTTAGTTCTTTCATGTTCATGGATTCTAGATTTAAATCATAGAATTCTTTAGCCTTTTCTTCATAGTATGTTTCAGACAAAATTTTCCTTTTAAAATATCTCTTAAAAGTACTCCAAGATATATTCTTTTCTTTAATGTTTTTCACCCTTTTTATATCCTGCCACCATATATCAACCTTCCCAGTTAAATTACAAATAGCCATTTTAGCTTTCATCATGTCTGAGTAATTATAGATTTGGAAGTATTTCTTCATCCCAAACAGCCATGCTTTGGCTTCTTCTCTTTTTTCTATCTCACCAATAAACATTGGGGGTTTTATATTTTTACACTCTCTTGAGATTTCTTCATAGGGTTTGTATTTTCTCTTTTTAGGGCTGCAGTCACTATCACTGGAATACTTATGTTTCTTTCTATGTGATTTACCATTAGTTTCTAAGGAGGATTTACTTTCATTATCAGATAATTTTAACTTTTTGACTTTACGTTTGTAAGACATAGTTCTAGATTCAGATTCAGTTTCTCTTCTTCTATCCTTTCCTTCGTTATGTAATTTATCTAGCAACACTTGATTTAGTTCTTCCTGAGCTTTTAATATTCTTTCATTGTCTTCTTTAACATTCTGCAATTCATCCTTTAAATATTTAACAGTTCGAAGTAGCTCGAATGAGTGATCATTTAGTTCCATGTATATATTTTCTTCATTAAAATTTTCATGTTCATGATTATTATGATGGGATCCATCCTCGACAGATGCCTCTACTCCTTCCATTACCTGCAAAATAGATATTGAATGTTCTGTACATAAACAATTTTTAAAGCAAAGTCAGTAATTTGTTTTTTCTGTTTTAAATGGAATGCGCAAGTTGAGCCACTTTCAGACTTAGTGTTTGAACTTGTGCTCTGATACCAGCTGTAATGACTCCAAAAATTCATAAGAATAAAATTTTTGTATATAGTACATCTGTCCATAAAATCTAAACTTATGCTTTAAGAATTTTTTTCTTATTAGGTTAACTGATTGAATGTATACTTGTATTTGAAAGATGATACTTTTGTATAGTGTGAGCTTCACTAGTTTATCCAAGTTATAAGTCAACATGTATCTAAATTTATTTCTTACGTCCTATTAGTTGATAGATGATCTCTTTACTGTATTGACGTAGATATTTAATTTGTTGTAACTAGATAATTGTACATTCTAAAACATCGCATGATAAAATGTTAGTTGAGTTACTGATTATGTTTTTTTTGTTGAAAGGGCGTTCTTGTAACAGCCTTGGGCTTACTTAGCTTTCGAAAGATAACGTATGTTGAACACTTTGTACAGATTAAAGGTAAGGACCTACTCTGCCAAGGTTTGGTTTTGGAGATGGAAGACTCGTTGAGTTAGAAGTACCCTAGCTATGGGATTTAATATCATCATAATGGTGTTATAAAATCGACTATGTCCTTAAGTGAGAATTATTCATCCTAGTTACCACTTTAAATAAACATTGAAAGTTTAACATAAACATGTGGAAGGGTTTAAGGATCTCGAACTCCTAGCTAAGGGTTTTAGTGGCATGAGTTTGAAGTTGTTAAAACATAAACCAAAACTATAGACTATGGGTAATTATTGATATCGTAGTGGTTACAGCTACAAGAGTTTAATGCGACCACGTGAAGGCCATGTGTGGGGATCCAAGCTGGCTCAAACCCTAACTCCTTATGCAAAAGGTTGTATCGAAAACTCTTTGTTCATTTTGAACCTTTAGGGAGCCCAGCCCTTGGCTCTCAGCCGCCATGGCCATGAAGGTGACTCCTTACAGGTTTGGTCGTGTGACAGTGGAGGAGGTTCACACAGTGTTAAATTAATGGTGAAATGAAAATTAGGAAGAGCTCCCACACAGGTTTTGCTCATGGCCAAGGAAAACCCAGCTTCGCAGAGGTAATACATTCGACATCCTTGAATTTGTTTTAATTCTCACATTTAAATATCCATTACGAAGGTTTTCTAATTCATACTGTTTGTGTAACGTTGGCAGGGTGAGATTGTGTTAATTCTGAGCTTTGGTTTGTGGGTTAAAGCTCTGCAGTGGAAAAAAATATTCGGGGTTTGGAAAAATATTTGAACCGGTATGCCCCGGGCCTTCATGGTACTCATGTTTAAGTGTTTCTTTCCTTGCTACGATGCTACTATGATTCTTTGGGCCAATCCTGAGTTCTTATTAAGATGTTACTTCTGTAAACAATAATGTTGTAGGTTTAGGTTTTATTTTTTCTTTGAAGCCCAAAAGATGGCGAGCTCTAAAAAGTCGATATACAATCTTTAACTTATAAATTTTTCTAGGCTTAAAGTCTTTATTTGGGATTCTCCCAACATTATGAATATATGGAAAGAATACAGTGCTTCCTAAAATCGTATTTTGTCTTATGCATTTTAATGGTTAAATTATGTTTCTTCTTTATACTTCTGGTGATTATATTGGTGTTCTGGTTACTATGCGTAAATAATTTATTTAGTAAAATTTGGGCAGAGCCCTAACTGTTTATAGTAAAAGAAACTCAACGCCATTCATGGCTCTACTAATATTAAAGAGGTATCGGCGTTTATGAAATGGTGTATGGATCTGTTTAACATATCATTTTGTCTTTTTATGCTATTGTTGTTGGGCTATACCCTAGCTGTTCTGGAATATGTACTTAGGTTAAATAGATTGGATGCTTACGGTGCCAATAGGCTCTATGTTGTCTATTAACAATCTAGGGTTTTTATCATACTTGCATTTAAGAGTTAAACTCGGAAATCGAAGGACTGTGTTTCGTTAAAATAATTTATTTATCTTATTCTAGACAAATCCCTAATTTATTTTGTATGCTTAGTTAGATTAAACAATAATGTCATCGATGGCTTGGTTTATTCCACAGTTTATTATATAAGCTTGAAGTGATTACGATAACGTCTAAAACTGAAAAGGTTATTTGAATCCGATGAATTTATCTAAGGGTAAACCCTGAATTGTAAAAGTCTCATGTTTAATTTTAAGTAAATAAGAATACACTAGTAGTTTGTCAAGAATGACTACAATACTCTATTTTTTATTAATGTTAAAACTATGTTGGAATTTTATTTGATATTTGTTTCTAAGCTTTTAATTCGTAAGAGTTGAAAAGAGGTCTTTGTTTGGATTTAAGTGATCTGGATTATTTATAGTATTCGATGTAAGAGCTTTGACTATGTTCAATTTTAAGGAATTACTATAAACCTAAGTCAAAACTTGTTAATGTTGGCTAGGTTGCTTTGCTTCTGGTTATAATTTGAAATAATGATAAAATGTTTGTAATGCATCTAATAGGGCATTAATATTGATTTATTTTATAATTTACAGAGTTACTCTTGAAACCAGGAAATAGTAATAGTAAATATTATATAAATAATATATATAATACAGTTATGTAATACAAATACTATATACATTTATTAAATCCATTCAGCTTCTATGCCACTGTGAATATATTAAATTATAGCTACTCAAACAACTCTCTACTAGAGTACATCACTTTATGTGAAAGAAAAAATACAGAGATAATCCATATATTATTATTCTATGAACACATATAACCATACAGACTTATATATAGGATATATTTATCAGTTATGTATTTGATTGAATTTAACAACTAATTAAACATATAAAGAGCATTAAAAACATGATAACTTAAGGATAAAAGCTTTCAGAGTTGTATAGAACGATTTTAGAAGTAAATAAAACAGAACAATGTAGAACCTGTTTAACTGTTGAGGTGGACAAACACCCAAAGAAGACCGTTCCTCCCAACCGTCTCCTAGAAGCAGCCAAGATTACTTGCTCTAGGACCCCCAAGCCTGTTCACTGAACCACCAGGACGAAGGCACTATGTAGAAGCATGTAATAGTCTCTTGGTATCTCAGCAATCAAAAATACTTGCACAAAATACACTCTCTGCAAACTCAACAGAATAAACTTGCAGTCCTTACACTAGCAACTCACTTTAGCTTTCCCCTCATCAAATCCTCTTGTGTGCTTACTTTTCAGTATGCATCCATCCACAAGATAAAAAATAGTGAGCCTCCTTCTCATTCGATGGTTATAATATTGTCTAGGTCTTTGGGTCAGTTTAAACATTTAATGAACCACCTACTCAGTTCCACCTTCCTTGGGGAACATGACCACATTTTTAGGGAGATTGCCTCCTGCAATAGCTAGAAAGTGCGTGCAGTTGCTGCCACTTGTCAATTTTTCTTCTACACCGGTTCATTCCTCCTAGTGGTTCAGTGAACACTCTTCAACAATATTCTTTGGATAGGTATCTCCTATTTTAATTATTAAATAATAAAAATATTCAATTACAGTCATCCTTGACCACCCTTGGTCAACAACATAAAACTTTATAATAACTTTTAAAGTAATGTTTTCCACAACATAAAATGTTTCAAGTTCTAGGTAGGTTACAAAGGGTTTTAGGGTTAGGGGGTTAATTAGGACTTAGGTGTCATGAGTTAAGAGTTTAGAGTTAAGGGCATAAATTTGTTAACAAGTTTAAATATTTATGGGTTAGGGAGTTAAGCAGATAGGGGGTTAGGGGTTTTTATGGGTAATGGTATTTAGGGGTTAAGGTATTTAGGGCTCAATGGTTAGGGGGATAAGGTGTAATGGTTTAGGGGTTAAGGCCCAAGAAGTTAAAAAGGTTTAATTGTTTCTAGAATTAAGGGCTTAATGATTTAGGGATTTGGGATTTTTAAGTAATATGGGTTAGACTGTTTAGGGATTAGGGGTTGTGGGATTAGAGATAAAGTGGCTAGGGGGTTTAGGGGTTAGAGGCCTTAGGGGTTAATTGATTTAGTGCTATAGTTTTAGCGTGTTAGGTTTTATGAGGTAAGGAATTAATGGTGAAGGGTTTAAAGGCTTAAAGGCTTATAAGGGGTAAATTAGAGCTTAAAGAGACTAATGCACAAGCCCAAGCAAGAATTCCAAAGCTGAGAGAGGAGCGATCAATCTAGAGGGAGAGATCTCAAGCAAACATAGAGCTCTCATCCAAACGAAGAGCACACATGCAAACGTAGAGCGCACAAGCAAATGAAGGGAACACTAGCACAAGGGAGGTCGCACATGCAAATGTAGTGTAGAGGTAAAGAATTATTTTACTTGTATAGGGTAAACTAGAGCTTAGAGGGCTCATAGTTAAAGGATTATAGGTAAACAATTAAAGGACTTAAAGGGTTTAGCAGTTTGGGGATTTAAGGGTAAAGGGATTAAGGACTCTGGGCTTAGGGGGTTAGGTTTTAAGAGGTTAGGAATTGAGGTCTAAGGTGTTATAGTGTTAATGGCTTAGGGAATTAGAGGATAAGGACAACAGTGAGGGGAGATAAAGGGTTAATTAAGGGACTAGGGATTTAAGGAGTAATAAATTTATAGGTTAAGGGATTTAGGGATCAACTATTAATGGGATAAGGGATTATGTTTTAATGGATTAGGTGCTTAGGGGTGTAGGGATTTAGGGTGTTTGGTACTTTGGACTTATGGGTTTAGGCCTTTAATTTTCCTCCCTTATCATTACTCTCCCCAAATCCTTAAATTTATGTCTCTTTCCCCCCTCTTGTATCTCTCTTCTCTCTCTCACCCCCTTTATCTCCATTCAACACTTAAAAACATAATTTGTGAAGTTCATAACGCTCGCGCGTTATATGAATAATAACGCGCGAACGTTATGATTCATATAATGCTTGTGCATTATGTGAATAATAACACTCGATTGTTTGGGATATACAAAAAAACGCGAGCGTAATTCTAACACCAAGTGCGTGAACCAAATATTTGAATATAAACAGAACGCGCATGCATTCGTGAGCACCTAATAATCATCTCTTCACGCGCCCACGTGTCATCCACAGTCCTATGTGGTTGGTTCAGACTTACCAAACCTGTGCTATGTAATTTACTAAACCATAGCTAATTGGGAATTTCCACCATTTTTCTTCATATGTCTGTCTTTCACCGCTCTCTACAGCATGACATACATGACCATTTTTTACGAAATTTTAGGCATAGATAGAATTTTTTATGCATATTCCAAATATGTAATTTTCTAAAAAACATATTTATTTTTTCTATTTGTTTCCTAATTTTCGTGTGTCATCACTCCTTAAGTCAAAAAACATGTTGTTAATGTTTATTCCGTAACTTTTTTCATTTCACAACCATTTTTAAAAAACATTGTATGCTGCACTAGTAGACACCGACCTCTACATGATATAAAAAATGCAAGTCGAAATAACTAAATTAAGACCTTCAAATGTTGCACCTACATTTGAAGTACTGTTCTCAAGGTTTGATCACTTACATAATTAAAATAAAAATTAAAAATTAAAAATTTAATTTTGTAAAAATAGTGTTGCACTAGGGCTACGGTTTCTATACATGTATACCAATTTTTGTAGCCTAAAACCATCATTTAGGCATTCAAAGGATGCACCCACAAAAACATATACCTTATCATTTGGCAAAAAAATAAAAAGTTACTGTTATAAAAGATGAAATTTTACATAGTTATGTATATTTTCAATACTTAAAACTTATATATTCGGAAACGTGATTCAATTTCTTATATTTCAACTTTTTTACTCAATGCAAGATATCTTGTGTAAGTATCTCAAAAAATAAAGTAACCCTATTTTTCAGTTTTCTATTGCATCTAACGCTCCAAAAGTGACCCTCATTAGCTTGCAAATGCCCAAATATTCCTTGAGAACAACATATAACTTGTTCCTAGCACTTGTGGCCTATCTATTTTTGTAACACCTAATGTTTTTGGATTCACTATTTTAAAAATTAAATTATTTTAATATATTAATTTTAAAAAATAAACACTTATTAATTTTAGTAATTTAACTTTAATGGATTGGTTTAGAATTTTGAATTTTGTTGGAAGATTTCTTAAATTAGTTCTTTTAAATTAAGAATTTTGGTATTCTTATAAACATTTTAAAATTGAGATTTAATGTAGTCTTAGACATTTTAAAAAAAGAGTATTTTTCATTTTCATTTTCCTAATATTGTGAAGAGGATAAATACTTTTATTCCACATTGTTTTAAGAATTGTTTACATATTTATTTACTTTTATTTTAGCAATATTGGATTTTTTATTTAAATTAGTTAAATAAAAAAATATTTTCTATTTTTAATATCAAATTTAATAACTTCTTATAATATGTTAACTCTCTTTTGTATTTTATTACAACTTTTTCAAATAAATTTAATAATATTTTTAATGATAATATTTTATCTTTCTTTTATTTTTTTATCACAACTTCTTCAAATAAATTTAGATTTATTAGTATTTTTAATGATATAGAAAATGAGTTATAGTTTATTGTCCAATAATTCTTATTAGTCCCTGCCGTAGGCAGAAGATTATATATTTCGCTCTATTCTAATAATTTACAAAGTAGCATAAAATGAATATAGAAATAGCTAAAGTTTATAGAAAATAAAGATTTGTTGAATTTTTTAATAATTATTATTTTAAAATGTGTTACACTTCCATTGGATTATAGGGTATGATTTGACTAATTTTATCATTGCACACGATTAGTCAAAATTAGATAATAATAATAATAAAAAAAACTTCAACCTTAATTATAAAGTTTAATTTCTATCAAACCATCATTCATCATTCATGTATTTAAGGTGGAGTATTATCCCAAAATTCAAAATAGGTGCTAGATGAAATTTGTGACAAATACTTTATTGCATGTTGCTTTATGGCAGTCAAACAACATAGTATTAAATGTCTTTCCGCATTGTAATGCCCTCTATTAAATGCATATACACTCTGAATAGACACTTACACTGGAAGGCGGGATCTCCATGACCGAGAAAATTTCATTGAACGCCTGTGCAGTCGATGCCTAACCTTGCCATATGGCCTGGATGAAGCTGTGATCAGATCCATTCCTCTGTGCAGATTCACTAAAGCAGAGAAGCTCATAGATAGCATGGAGTGTGCAGTTTGTCTGGTTGAGTTTCAGGATGAGTTCTTCACAGCCGCGTGGACTGGATATTGGAATTGAATCAATGTTTAAGGCCAACTTCATTCAGTTGGCACGTGAAAGCATTTTTATATGTTGTCGGTTGGAGTTCGGTTATGGGATTGTCTTAATGGTGAGTACGAGTGTTTTTGTGCACAAGGACCTCCTCCTCTTGCAGGTATGCCTGGAGAATGCTCTTAATGGCTCCTTCATTGCTCGTACGAGGTGCACGTTTGGGCAGCAAGGTGGTTCTAAGGAGGATTTATACGCAGAACTGGTAGTATGATCATTTGTCCCTGAGTTTGTGGATTTGTAGCATTAAGAGATTCATGCCTTGTCCCTGTCTTTGCGATTGGTTGAGGAGAGCTTCGGGTAGGAGGCCGAGCTTTCTCACCACCTCAAGTGATAGCACCCTCACCTCCAAATTCCCGGATAATTCTGCACTACTTCCCTCCCACCTTGCAATTGAGAATATGGCTTGGGATTATGCTAACTCCGCGAACAGCAAATGGGGCTGCAAAGTAGAATGGTTTGATAATAATGGTAATTTCCTGGGCTTTCAGGTGGAAACGGTTCCTCCAGACAACCCACTTCCTACTGGCCATGGAGGGTCCTCTGCTCCCGATGGCGTGGATGTAATTATGCGAGGAGGTTTGGACGAGAAAAATATCAATTGGAAGGACGAATCAAGCCCTCAGCCTACTGAGCAAGCCCTTGGTGAGTATTGGTTTATTCTATTCGAACACAGGAGGGAGGTGCAGAACCTCACCTATGTCATGGATCGGTTTAATAAATGTTTGAATGTCCTGGTATCTATGTTCGACTGCCCATATTTTAGGAGCCGTCTGAGGTCACTTTCCCCCTAAGACATGGTGCTGCTTCGAGCTCCAATTCTGTTGCCTAGAAGTGCAATGAAGAACCCTCAAGCTGGGGATGCTGCTCTTCGGTTGCAGGATGATTCTGCACAAGCAAAGGACACGGATTTTGCTAGCCGGCTCTAAGCCAGGCCTGTGAAGAATTTTTCAGTGTTACGCACAACCTTAAACTCAATTTGTAAAGCTCGCCTAACTACTCCCGATCTCCAGATTTCTCTATGATCAAGGACATAAATTCTTAGCGCGGTTTGAAGAAGGTATGGCCCTTTCCCGGCAAAGTACATCCAGAGAACACAGCCCGTTTCGCGAGTGCATCCCTTTACAGTCCACTGGAAACATAGATTTTATTGCTGTATTGTTTTGATTTGGCTTTCGAAATGTTGTGGCGAGCAGAGTTGGAGGAAAGCAGCAGTAGCAAAGGGAACGGAAGGGGATAGAGCGTAGTTATAGACCATGGGGTTCACAGGAATTTATGTGGTTACTGCAAATCGACTTGTCGCCCTAGCATTTCCCATGGTGAGCTTTCCTTATAATTTAATTTCCTTTCCTTGGTTTTTCTTTCCCCATTCGATCACAACAGAGCACAGCTTGTTGGATTCATGGCCGAGCAGGTTTTAATTTTTCAAATACCCATTGTATTTGTTTTACTAGTAACATGCCCCAGGAGGATGTGCCGCAAAGGGCAGACTTCCGTGGCGGCTTAGGGGCTAGGTCCAGGAACCCTAGACTTGCACAAGTCCTTGTACGTGTGAAACCTATGCTATTTTTTTCGGTGAGGCAAACAATAGTGAGAATGGAATCCTCGTGGATGGCCTAACACTCCATCCAGGTAGCATTGAAAACGCTTATTTGAAGTTCCATTTGGTTATTAATATATGACTGGAGGTCGGGGGCTCTAGTGCACTCATATATGCAGATTCAGTTAATGTTTTCCCGGGTTCAATCCTGTTGTATTGGCGTTCAGTATTTATTTTTTCCTTTCGGTCGGTGTCTATTTTTGGTATTTGTAATTGCTTTTTTTCGTGAAGAGCTATGTTTCAATAACATGGTTCTTCTTTGCTTTTTTCATGAGTGGTTTTTGAAGTAGTAGTCATTCATCCAATTACTGTTGCTAACAAATAAGAGGAAGTGTATGTGGCCTGTCAGGAATAAGTAGGTTGACCTAGTAGTCCTAATCAGGAATAAGTAGGTTGACCTAGTAGTCCTAATCAGGTTTTGCTAGACGGTCAACCAATCCAATTCCACACGATAGTAGCATTTCCTCTCATAAAACCACATAAGGATCAATTTCCATTTAGTTGGAGACACATGATTTCCAAGCATAGCACTGCATACGTCCATATACCGCAGACTGTCGATCACCAGGAGATGTTGCATTTAAAATGATTTCATTTGCTAGAAGCTATATATCTAATGTCAACTACAACAATCACCTACTTTATTTAACCTAAAATCAGATGCCATTCAATGAAGAACCTACATTCAGATAGACCCTGAAGGTGGCATTATCTGTTCATAAGGAGGCCTTTTGGGATCTAACAAGACACTTGCATAACTTGTATAAAGGATGCCGAAAATCAGCATATAACTAAAGCTAAAGGCAAATATCAATAGTGTATCATTTGAAGCAAAAATTTCGAAACAGTAAAAATACAATGGAGCTGCCTTAAAAAGGCTTAATGCACGTCTTCCTGAAGAGATACCCAGTACTCATTGGCCACTGAGGCACCTCAAAAACTACAAATGAAAATGAAAACATGATTCCTTAAGCTCGAATTAGAAAAATTCATACCATCAGATGCGTCTACGTCCATTGCAGGCACTACGAGAGGTATGAGCATCAACAGAAGACGGCATAATGCAATCGCGGTGCCAATAACTAGCACTTCCCACCACAGCTCCAGAGTTATTTCTCAGAATCAGAAAACCTTATGAAGATCTAATCATAATCATACCCTTAGCAGAGCAATTATCCACCACTTTGGGCCGAAAGAACGCCATTGTTCATTGGAAAGACGGCCATATATCTATATACCACCACACGCAGACAAGATTCCCTCCTGCAAGGAGTTTATTATTTAATTTGGGCAATAGTAATAAAAACCGGACCCGCTTCCTTTTGAGGCGTGTTTACTCATGTTTGAAAAAAAAATCTCATATCGTCATCAGATTTATTTATTTATTGTAAATAATTTAACATTGATTAGATTCAGATTTATTATTAAATTTATTTATTGTAAATAATTTTGAGCATTTTTTATGATATCAAATTCTTGATTCAGTAAACAATAAGACCTGAAATCATTATAAAAATAGTAATTATAAACTCAACATTGGTCATTTTACATTAATTTTGCTTCTGGTTTCTTAATTCAATCAATAAATTTCAAAAATAGTAATTATAAACTCAACATTGGTCATTTCACATTAATTTTGCTTCTAGTTTCTTAATTCAATCAATAAATAATGATTCGGTTGGTTTGTCTATTTTTTTAATGAATAAAGTAGTTATTATTGATTTTATTAACATCTCTAGTGATCTTGTAATTCTTCAAATTCATAAAACATTTAAATTACAACTAAACAAAAATGTTGTTAATAAAAATGTAATTAAATTATTATTTTCGAAGTATCTTAATGGATCTCAAGAGACATGTGAAAAGGAGGCTTTGCCCACGGTTAGGATTTCCCATTGCTCTATTGAACTTTGCTTGTGGATATCTCAAACTCGTAGCTTTTCCATGATTGTTGCTTGCATTATTGGAATCCATGAGGTTACTGTTTTTTTTGTTAGTCCCTGCCTTAGGGAGAGACTAAATGTTCCATGTTTGTGTATTAAACGTAAAAAATAGCAACTAAGTTGCAAGTCTATGCCTAATGACATTGTAAGTTAAATTGTATATTGGGAATTCATATTTTTCAAACGTAACACCTTCTTAATTTTAAGATACTTAAACTTTTAGATATTAATATTTAATATATATTGATAGGGGTATAACTTTTATGTTATATATAAATTTACTTGGATTTTGTCAAGGATAGGGTGGTCCGTTGGTGGGGATAGATGAATTTCATTCCATCCACCCGGGTTCAATTCCGTTGAGACATATGAAGAATAAATTCTAAGAATTTAACTAATACTAAAGTCTAGAAGACATATCTTCAACACAAGCCTCTCAAATTTAAATGTATCATAAACATATAAAGTTAGAATGCATCGCTGAAAATTTTGAAATTTAAAACAATTTTAAAAAGTATTCTATTTTCTTTATATTAATTATTGTATATCACATATTTAATTATAGCTACAATTTTAAGAATAAAAAAAATCAACATTTATAAAAAATAATAAAATTAACTTTAAAAAATAATTTTAACTTTACCAACGATAATGACGAAACAAACATTTCACACAATGCTTGAATAGCCTATTCCAATATCCTCTAATTGTTAATTACAAACATGTAAATCTAAGGGATATAAAAGTAAGTTGACATATGCCAGTAATATTGCATGTCGTTTTATGGCCATTAAAGGATGAATAATAAAACACAAAAATGTGTGATTAGAGTCCCTTTGTGAAAATACTCACATAAAATAAATATTACAACATATATAAAAAAAATATTACACCATATAAAGAATAAATAGAAGATTATTTTGTCTAAGTTTTTTTTAAGTTTTTTTTATTTGAACTCTTGTGTTTTTATTCACACAATTGCATTGGTTTAAGAAATAGTTATAAATAAATTGAAAAATACTTTTCTATAAACAATTAGATGCTAAGAATTGTTTGGATGCAATGTTAAAATATAACTGCTACATGATAATGTTAATTTCGAGATGTATAAAAAATTAGCACAATCACTAAACTTGCAGCAAGTGAACACTAATAGGTCACAAGTTAAGTGCCATGAACAAGTTGTATGTTACTTGTTCTCCATATTTAGTTGTAATAACCTTCTTTAGTTAAATGGATTGTATGTCACTACATATTACGCATGCATGGGCTACTTGTTATCCATTCATCAGATACTAGTTATCCACGCTTCAACTGCAGTTTTTTTTATATTTTTTTTATAATTGTTTATTTTCAATTTTGAACGACCATAAAATCAATATAGAAAATACACTTGTCTTGTCCTCCTTCAATCTAGGAAATGCTCAGATGGTAGTCCACCTCAAATTCCAAGATATAAACACCTATTGGTGTAACAACTAATATTAAATAATTGGACCAGTAGGAGTTATTACATTATTCCAACACTCCTCTTTTAACTCTCCTAGATTATGTCTACATAATTCCAAAATTTCTCTTTCCAATGGCTTATGAATATATCATCCCATTGGCCTTTTGATTTAGAAAATTCTAAATTTATATCACCATTGTTTACAATATCTCTAACAAAATGATATCCAATATATATATGTTTGTTTTTCTCATGGAAAAAATGGTTCTTTGACAGAGTTATGGTTGAATTGTTGTCATGATAAACTGGAGTTGGATCTTCTTGTTCCTGATTAAGATCACCCATGGTTCTTCATATCCATACTATTTTATAATGTGTTGTTTCTTCTATATACTCATCTTCTGCTAATGAGATTGCACAATGGGTTTATTCATGGATGCCCATGACATTACACCTGAAACAAGATGAAAAACATAACCTGATGCAATCTTCCTGTCATCCATGCTATCTACAAAATCACTATCATTATAACCAACAAAAAATCATCATTAGAGTTAGAATATAACATTTCATATCATATTATGTTGTAATGTCCCCATCCAAATAAATCTCATGAAGGGAAATTTCCACCAATCTACTATTTCCCTAGGTTGGGGTGGAAACATTTGGACTTGGACTAAGGGAGCTATAAAACCCAAAATGGACATTAGATTGAAAAATATATATTAAAGGGGTAAATAAATAATTATAATAATAAAATAAGGTGGCACTTGGCCATGAGGGTGCACAGGTGGTGTGGGACCCACGCAAGGCAAGATTCTCCATGCCACATGGCATCCTATTCTCACACATTGGAATCCAAGGTGGAGTCTAACATTATTGAGGGATTTGGAGAGGCATTATTCATGGCATGAATCTAGGAGGGTCGAATTAGAGTGGAAGAGTAACTCCCATGGAAGAGAAAGAGACATCTTAGAAGAATTGTGACACTTGGTGTTAGATTCCCTAACTTCTATGACAACAATGATAAAGATTCTATGACACTTATGACAAGGTTCAGACTTGATTGCTGACATATGACATGTCAGGGCTAAAAATAGCCTCCAGGAGGGCATACAAGGGGGGTTCTGGTAGCCAAGATTCCCCCATTCGAATTGATGAAAGTGTAGGGTTAACAAGTGTTGGAAAAGAGGCAGTCTTGGGAATCTCTCCCTAATTCGAGTTGGGATGATGCTATTGGAGTGAATTCGAGCTATGGAGGCCTTGGGAGGTTAATAAAAGACAAGAAGAAAGAAGGATATCATCTTTTGATCATTTATAATTTGGAACAATTGGAGAGCTTAGCTTGTCCTTGCACGATGGATGTTCATCCTCCCTACCTTAGAACCAATTTCGAGGGTGCAAGATTCCCATACAATTTGGTTGATGGAGAGGCCATTCATACCTATCAACAGAGCTTCATGGATATTTTTTGATGCAGTTTTAGACCCTACCTGATTTCTATTTCATCTTCTCTCATTCTCCTATATTCTTATTCTACTATCTTTCTCTCAATGTCATGTAAATGTGCAAGGGCGCACTTCTTGTTGCATATAGATAGTGGACGATTGTTATTTCGATTTATTGGAAATTTTAGTTGTTGCATACTCTGTAATAGACATTTCATGAGATCCACATCTCTAAATACAATGTACTTCAAGTGGTATTTTCAATCAAAACTGAGATTCGAGCCATTTTCCTCATATAAGCTATTGCATAGTGATTTTGGGATGATGATGTATCTGTCTTATATCAGAGTTTTCTGAGATATTTTTTCATGTTATGAGATGTATATGACTTTAATATGATGTTCCAAATTATGTTTCCATACCCCTAAAGTGTCACCATAGTCTATGACCAAATTCGAGACTTATTGTCCACCATTTTCACCCCAAATTCTAGACTCTCGAAGCTGTTGTTCCTTGGGATACCTATTCGACCCTAAAACCAAATCTAATGCTACACATATATTGTCATTAATGTCTTATAATAGAGACAATTCTCATATAAATAATTAGTGAATATCGTACAGTGTTTGGATTAGAAATTAGGGGCAGACCTGGGGGGATTTCCACTACTCAAATTGACTAGTCTTGTCCTGAAACTACTCTCCTTGAAAATTGTAGACCATGGATGGGTATATCAGGTGTTTGGGTGTCTAATATATGTGTTAATGTGTCATATTCCCCATCAATACCTTCCTCCCCAAATTCAAAATCATTTGGAGGTGTTTGGAACCAGTTGTAAACTACATCCCTAGAGTCGAAATAAGGTGAACCTAAGCACTTTTCTTTGGAGGGATATTACAATGGTATCAAAGCATGGTCCTTGAACCTGATTTGGGTGACCATTGATGAGGTCAAGAATTCATACCCCACCCCTAGAAACCAAAACTGAAAGTAGGAGAAGAGGTGCACTCTACTGGCACTATGGCTAAGGATGAAAAAGAAACCTCAAAGATGGAGGATCAAGAGAAATTTAGGGAATTCATGAAACCATTTTTTGAGGATATGTCAAGTCATATAATGAAAAGGTTTGAGTTGATGGCAAGTCAAATGGGAAGCAAATTGGCAATAGGAGGCAGTTGTAGTTCTCATTTCAAGGAAAAAAAGACAGTGGTGAAAACATTTTCTCAAAGACAGGGCCTCACAACCAACCCAGTGAATTTCAGAGCTCAACAAGAGCCACCCCACCCAAGTTCCTTGATCCCAAAGAGGATTCTAACACCCAATATGGAATTCATAAAGTTCTAGAAGAATGGCAGCAGTTGAGTGAAGATTTTAGGGGGACCTTACCATTTGATCAATTCTTTACTGTCTCAAACAAGCTCAAAATGAGGAGAGGTAACAGAACCCCTTTTCAAAATAAAGAATTAAATTATGCCATAGTTAAAATGTCTCTTCCTACCTTTGATGGCTCATCCCAAAGTTCTACAAATACTTGGGTACAAAATTTAGATGTATGTTTTCTGTTGAATCCAATGGTTGAAGAGAATGCTTTAAAAATGGTTATTCTGTATCTTGAGGGAGAAGCAAATGATTGGTGGTTCCATGCACTTAAAACCTTGGGACCTGATCAAATCAAATCACATGAAGAGTTTTTTAACAGGTTAGTGTAAATATTTGATCAAAAAGACCCTTAAATGTCTTTCAAGGAACTAGCACAGTTGAAGCAAACTGGAACCCGTGAGAAGTACATGATGGAATTCCAAAAACTATCAGTTATGGTGGTTGGTGTATCTATGGTTTGATTGGTATTGCTATTTACTGAAGGATTGGTTGAACCTTTGAAAGGTTTATTTAAATCTCACAAACCTACTTCATTAAAAAATGCCATGAATTTGGCAAGAGATCTGCAAAATGTGCTACCCAAGACAAAGTATCATCCCAATCACAATTTTCCTCCCAAGTTCAGATTTGACAAGATACCATGGAAAAAGGATTCATTTGGGAAGGACAAGAAAGAGGGACCAATAAATGAAGAACTCAGAAGAAAGAAACTATGTTTCACATGTCATCAACCATGGGTACCAGGGCATAAATGTGCTAAGGGGAAAGCACACTTCATTGAAGTATTTTTTGATGATGAAGGGGACATGGAGGAAGAAGAACAACTTTCAGCCCAAGATGAGGGATTTGACACAGCAAAAGAAGATCATCCATCACCTAAAAAAGGGAGGATGGAAGTGCTCTCAGGAGTGCCTCATTTTCACACCATCAAATGCAAGGGAGTGGTACAAGGGCAGAAGTTTTCGGTATTGGTATATGGGGGAGAAACTCATAACTTCATTGATGCATCCTTGGTGGAGAGGATAAAGTTACCTACTTAAGAATTCGAAGGTTTCATAGTCATCATTCTAGGTAACAATTCTATGGAATGCAACACATGGATTCCAAAGCTACAACTTACCATAGGAAATTACACATTTTTTATAGATTTTATGTGGTGAATGTTGATGATACAAATGTGGTGTTGGGAGTACAATGGTTGTACTCAATAGGAGTGTTAGGATATTCCTATACTCCATCCTAGTCCTTCTAGCATTTCTGTCATTTTCAGTCATAGTCATGCATGCAAAATTAGGGTTTGCATGCATCCTAGTCATCAGTACTAGCACCTAGCCCTCAGCATACTAGCCCCTGGAGCTTCCTTCAGATCATTTTTATCTCTCCTAGAGCTTAGTGCACCCTCCTTTCACCTACCGCATGAGAAGGGTGCCTTTCTTCACCTACCAGTCTAGTTTAGTTCAGTTATCTTCAGTTATTTCCTTGATTTAAGGATTAACTGACTCCTAACTGACCTTATCACTCCAATGGACCTCCAGTGTGACTAGATAGTCTATTCTGACTCCAGATAGCTCCATCTGCACCCTCCACTGAGCCTCCTTCACTACATTAGTGCTTCCATGTGCCAGTTACACCAACCACACTCTGTTAGACTCATTTTGACTCTCGGTTGACCATTACTTGTGCATTGATGACTTCACTGATGAGAAGGTGGACTCCTAGTTATGCATTGATGACTCTCCACTGATTATGGATCTGTGCATGATGGCTAATTCAAATTACACCTAGTGAATTCGAATCCTCATCCTCAGCATTGTATATTTACCAGTTTACTATTCATATTAATGTAACATGTGTAATTATTCTGCCTCTATCAGAGCTCCTTTGGGTCTATGTTCTATTGCTTCTCTCTTCTTCTATTATTCCTAAATTCTTTCATTATGAGGCTTACATCATCTCTTTGGATCTTATGTGGGCATTTTCACATGGTATTAGAGCCATTTGAGAGTATATTCTACCTCCATTCTTGAGAGTTTTTTGTAGGTATTTTGAAGTTCCAGCAGTTGCAGCAGCAGATTTAGCAGTTTCTATTTGCACTTGTTCCAGCAGTCAAGATGAGCAATTCAAATGCTTCTTCTTCTTTTTCTTCTATGATCCTCACTCCCTTCAATTACTTCGAATGGAAGGGTGAGATGAAAATTCACTTGATGCATAAAGGGCTTCAAAGATTGGTTTATGAAAGAGATGCCATACCACATACAGCTATAGAGAGAGTCAAGCATCTAAACAAATTGGATGAAGCTTTTGGATTCATATGCCTTCATATGTCCAAAGATCTATTGTTCCATGTTGAAGGATTGAAGTCTCCAAATGAGTTATGGACTAAATTGGAGAGTCTTTTTGGCAAACAAGATGGGCTAAGAGGCCGTATTCTTGAAAATGAATTGGTTGCCCTACAACCTAGCAATTTCGAGAGCATTCAAGCATTCTTCTCAAAATTTAAAAATATGGTTTTACAATGCAAGCATTGTGGCATCACTAAAATTGATGAGCAATTGGTGCTCTCCATTTTGAGAAAACTTGGATCTCAATTTTCTGTCTGTGTATCTACTTTCCATTCTGGGCGAATGTCAATCCCTGGATGGAAGTTTCCTACCTTAGAAGTCTTCATTCAAGTCCTCATTCAAGAAGAGGACAAATTGTTTCAAATGGGTGCCATAAACACCTCCAAAGATCTATCTCTTCTAGCTGGTGAAGCAAGTGGAGCGAATGCAAAAGGGAGGCAAAAAGACAAAGACAAGAAGCCATAAAAATCCAAGAATGACAAACAAAAGAGACCAAATTGTTCCTACTGCAAGAGAGGAAACCATCCTGAGAAAGCTTGCATGCACAAAAAAATTGATCTTCTAACCAAGCTTCTTGAACAAAACAAAATTGTTGTTCCAAAAGAAGCAAATATGTTTGATTCTGGAAGTGGATCTGATGATTGCCATGCATTGATGACTGGTTTTTCAAAGTCAAAATCCCTCCTCATAGATTCTGGAGCCTCCAACCACATGGTTTCCTCTGAAGAATCCTTTTCCTCTTTGGATCTCCAAGATGGGCCTACCATTCACATGGGAGACAACTCTCAGATCTCTGCCAAAGGATTGGGTACAGTTCATATGGAGCATGGTAAGTTCAAAAATGTTTTATTTGTTCCTTCTCTAACAGCTAATTTGTTGTCAGTATATCAAATGACTCATACAAGATCACCAAAGCAAGTAATTTTTGGTCCAAACACAATAGAGATTACAGAAATCTCCACCGGAAAGGTTATAGCGAATGGGATTGCTAATCATGCCTCAAAGGCATACGAGTTCTCACACTTCATGCCTTTCTCTCCGACTATTCCTTCAGATTCTGATGAAGATCACAGTGACTCCTCTTCTGATGAAGAAGAAGATCAAGATTTTGATGTTGATATCATAGTTCAAGAAGATTCAGATCCAGAACTAACACCTATTCTCAGTCCAGATTCGAGGTCAATATGGGCTCACACAGTCCTTGCTACTACTGAGAACACAGTTCATGATTTATTTGTTCACAAAACTACTAGACTTCAGCATCATGCCAACCTTGCATTATGCCATCCACCTCTCCATGAGAGATGCAGCATGATGATGGGGTTCTCTCTTCCATCTCTTGGGAAGACTCCTCATGTTCCATTCGCTCCAGTTACAGAAAGAGTTCCTGAAAGACTTGCTTCATCCAACACATTCTCCACACAGTGGGAGGCATATCAAGAGACTAGATCCAGATCTAGCTTCTACTTTGGCTTCCTACAAGGGATCAGCTTGCCAAGTCTTTTGCAAAAGTTTTCACTGATGAAAGCTTCTTTCTTTTCTGCATAGTATGATGGTTCTTTGAGTTATTTACTGTTCTTTTGAGCGGGGGTATTTTTCCCATGAGGTTTTCCCCATTTCCTTGGTTTATGGACAATTCTTTATTTTTTCTATCATTTCTTTGATTGTATGGGTGACCTTTGGTCCTAGTTACCAGGCCCCTGGATGGATTAAGAGGGGGTGTTAGGATATTCCTATACTCCATCCTAGTCCTTCTAGCATTTCTGTCATTTTCAGTCACAGTCATGCATGCAAAATTAGGGTTTGCATGCAATTAGGATTTGCATGCATCCTAGTCATCAGTACCAGCACCTAGCCCTCAGCAAACTAGCCCCCGGAGCTTCCTTCAGATCAGTTTTAGCTCTCCTAGAGCTTAGTGTGCCCTCCTTTCACCTACTACATGAGAAGGGCGGCTTTCTTCACCCACCAGTCCAGTTTAGTTCAGTTATCTTCAGTTCTTTCCTTGATTTAAGGATTAACTGACTCCTAACTGACCTTATCACTCCGATGGACCTCCAGTGTGACTAGATAGCCTATTTTGACTCCAGTTAGCTCCATCTGCGCCCTCCACTGAGCCTCCTTCACTACATTAGTGCTTTCATGTGCCAGTTACACCAACCACACTCAGTTTGACTCCCGGTTGACCATTACTTGTGCATTGATGACTTCACTGATGAGAAGGTGGACTCCTAGTTATGCATTGATGACTCTCCACTGATTATGGATCTGTGCATGAAGGCTAATTATTCGAATCCTCATCCTCAGCATTGTATATTTACCAGTTTACTATTCAGATTAATGTAACATGTGTAATTATTCTGCCTCTATCAGAGCTCCTTTGGATCTATGTTCTATCGTTTCTCTCTTCTTCTATTAATCCTAAATTCTTTCATTGTTAGGTTTACATCATCTCTTTGGATCTTATGTGGGAATTTTCACAAGGAGAACATACAGTGAACTACCAAATACTTGAAATGAGGTTCAAATATTCGGAAGGAAAACAAATGTTAGTGAGAGGAATGCACACCTACCCTAACCGAGTGGTTTCTTCCCACAGTATGAGGTCCATATTGAGACATGGGGACATTGAATGGGCAGCAAAATGTTTAATCACTTCCCCCAAACCAAGCATAAAGGTTGCAGAACATCCATGGGAGATAAGTCAACTACTACACAAGTATGAGAGGGTTTTTGGAGACCTTCCCCCTGGAAGGCCACCTAACAAAGGAGTTGAACATACCATTGTTTTGGAGGTAGGTACTTCACCTATCCAAATACCCCCATATAGACACCCAAAAAGGTTCAGAGATGAGATTGAGAAGGCTATTAAAGAACTATTGAAATTGGGGCTCATCAAACCAAGCTCAAGTCCCTATGATTCTTCAGATGTCTTGGTGAAGAAAAAGGATGGAACGTTAAGGATGTGCATTGATTTTAGAGCCTTAAACAAGAAGACAATAAAGAATAGATATCCCATCCCTCAGATAGATGAGCTCATGGATGAGCTATTTGGAGCAAATTTCTTTTCCAAAATTGATCTTAGATCTGGTTACCATAAGATTCGAATGAAGGAGGAGGATGTACAGAAAACTGCTTCCATATGTCACTATGGTCATTTCGAAATTATTGTCATGCCTTTTGGTTTGACCAATGCTCCAGCAACCTTCCAATCATGCATGAACAAAATATTTTACAAGCAGCTCTGTAAGTTTGTTTTGGTTTTCTTTGATGATATTTTAATTTACAGTAAGACATGGGAGGAACATTTGCACCATTCAAAAGTTGTATTGAAAATATTGCATGAACAATCTTTGTTTGCTAAGCTGTCCAAGTGTGAGTTTGGGTTTACAGAAATTTTGTATCTGGGGCACATAATTGGGCAAGATGGGGTAAAGGTGCACTTGGAGAAAATAAAGGCTATTCTTGAATGGCAATCACCCAAGAACATCACTGAATTGAGAGGCTTTATTGGGATATGCACTTACTATAGGAAGTTTGTGAAGGGGTTTTCCAAATTGATTGCTCCTCTTACTAATTTGACCAAGAAGGATGCTTTCCAATGGGATGAAGAGGCTGAAAATGATTTCCAAAGAATGAAAGAGGTAATGAGTAGTTTTTCAGTACTTGCATTTCCAAATTTTTCTAAACCATTTGTTTTGGAATGTGATGCATTAGGGGAAGGCATAGGGGCAGTACTAAAGAAAAATCAACACCCCATATCTTTTGAGAGCATAAAATTGCAGCGACATGAGAGGCTCTACTTCATATATGATAAGGAAATGTTAGCCATCATGCATGCCTTGGCCAACTTTAGACAATATCTGGTGGGGAACAAATTTGTAGTCAAAATATCTCAATGAAAGGAAACAAACATGGGCGAGTAAGATTCAAGCCTTTGATTTTGACATTGAATATGTAAAAGGAAAGAATAATATTGTAGTAGATGCATTGTCTAGGAGACCTTAATTTTCCCTTATGACATCTCAAAAGATTGGAAATATGTGATGCTAGTAGAGTATGCCAAAGATAGATTTGCTTGTGAATTGTTAGATGGGGTCAAGGGAGATGATAGGTACAAGATATTGAATAGCCTAATATACTATAAAGACCGAATATAATTAGTTCATGGTTCGAACTTAAAGCACAAAATCTTGAAGGAAGCTTATGATTCTCCTTTAGTAGGCCATCTTGGTTTCTTTAAAACATATAGGCAGCTAAGACAAAGGTTCTCTTGGAAAGGGTTGAAGGAATATGTTTTAAAGTATGTGAACGAATGCAAGATATGTCAACAAAACAAATTTAAACACGCCCATCATGCTGGTCTCTTACAACCATTTCCCATTCTAGAACAAAAGTGGGAAAGCATCTCCATGGATTTCATCACAGGTTTTCCCAAGGATTTTGGTAAGGATTGTACTTATGTTGTGGTGGATAGACTCGCCAAATTTGCTCATTTATTTTCTATTACATCATATTTTACTGTTGGACAAGTAGGTGAGCTATTCTTTAGAGATTTTTTTAGATTGCATGGACTTCCCAAAAATATTGTGAGTGACCGGGATAGCAGATTTATGAGTGTTTTTTGGCAAGAACTCTTCAAATTGGTGGGAACTCAATTGACTCTTAGCACAAGCTATCATCCTTAAAATTATGTCCAAACAAAAAAGGTGAACCAATGGTTGGATGGGTACTTGAGAAACTATGTTGGTGAGCAACAAAAAGCATGGGTTAAATGGCTACATTTGGGTGAGTTTTGCTACAATACTACTTTTCATATGTCCATTGGAATGTCGTTTTTCAAATCCCTCTATGGTTATCAAGCACTCACCTTTGTTGATCACATTTTTGGTGATAGTAGAGCCCCAAAATCTAAATATTGGATTGAGGAAAGTCAAGAGATTTTAAAGCTTTTAAAAGGAAATTTGCAGGTTTCCCAAAATAAAAATAAAACAATATGTCGATCAACATAGGAAGGAAAGAACCTTTCAGGTGAATTATTTGGTTTATTTGAGGCTACATCCATATAAGCAAACCACCTTAAAAGGAAAAGGATCACAAAAGCTTAAACCAAGGTTTTATGGCCCATACAAGATAATTCGAAAAGGTTGGGGAGGTAGCTTATGAGATAGAACTTCCGGAAGGTAGTAAAATCCACAATGTGTTTCATGTTTCATGCCTTAAGAAGGATATTGGTTAGAAAACTTCTATTTCATAAACTCTTCCTCCATTAGATGATGAAGGACAAATTATACTCATTCCATAAAAAAATGAAATAAGGGAAAGGAAATTGAGGAGCAGAACCATCAGAGAATATTTGGTACAATGGAAAGATTTTCCAAGTGAGGATGCCACATGAGAAGAGGAAAAATTTTGTAGCATCCCAATTTGGAATTTCTTGGGAACAAGCAATCTTGGGTGGGGAAGACTGTAATGTTCCCATCCAAATAAATATCATGAAGGGAAATTTCCACCAATCTACTAGTTCCCTAGGTTGGGGTGGAAACATTTAGACTTGGAATAAGGGAGCTAGAAGACCCCAAATGGAAATTATACTGAAAAAATATATATTAAAGGGGATAATAAATCATTATAATAAGAAAATGAGGTGGCACTTGGCCATGAGGGCGCATAGGTGGTGTGGGACCCACACAAGACAAGATTCTTCATGCCACATGGCATCCTATTCTCACCCATTCGAATCCAAGGTGGAGTCTAACGTTTTTGGTGGATTTGGAGAGGCATTATTCATGGCATGAATCTAGGAGGTTCGAATTAGATTGGAAGAGTAACTCCCATGGAAGAGAAAGAGGCATCTTAGAAGAATTGTGACACTTGGAGCTAGATTCACTAACTTCTATGACAACAATGATGAAGATTCTATGACACTTATGACAAGGTTCAGACTTGATTGATGACATATGACATATATGAAATGTCATGGCTAAAAATAGCCTCCAAGAGGGCGCGCAAGGGGGGTTATGGAAACCAATCTTCCCCCATTCAAATCGATGGAAGATGAGGGCTAGGAAGTGTTGGACAAGTGGCATTCTTGGGAATCTCTCCCTAATTCGAGTTGGAATGATGCTCTTGGAGGGAATTAGATCTATGGAGGCCTTGGGAGGTTAATAAAATACAAGAATAAAGAAGGATACCAACTTTTGATCATTTCTCAATTGGCACAATTGGAGAGCTTAGCTTGTCCTTGCACGATGGATGTTCATCCTCCCTGCCTTAGAACCAATTTCAAGGGTGCAAGATTCCCATACAAGTTGGTTGATTGATAGACCATTCAGAACTCTCAACAGAGCTTCATGGATATGTTTTGATGCAGGTTTAGACCCAAATTGAGTTCGATTTCATCTTCTCTCATTCTCCTATATTCTTATTCTACTATCTTTCTCTCAATGTCATGTAAATGTGCAAGGGCGCACTTCTTGTTGCATATAGATAGTGGAGGATTGTTACTTCAACTTCTTTGAAATGTTAGTTTTTGAATACTCTGTAATATACATTTCATGAGAGCCACAACTCGAATACAATGTACTTCAAGTGATAGTTTCAATCAAAACTGAGATTCGAGCCATTTTCCTCATAGCTATTGCATAGTGATTTTGGGATGATGATGTATCTATTTTATATCAGAGTTTTCTGAGATATTTTTTCATGTTATTAGCTATATATGAAATTAATATGATGGCCCAAATTATTTTTTCATACCCCTAAAGTGTCACCATAGTCTATGACCAAATTCGAGACTCCTTGTCCACCATTTTCACCCCAAATTCTAGACTCTCGAAGTTGTTGTTCACTGGGATACCTATTCGACCCTAAACCAGATATAATGTTGCACAAATATTGTCATTGATGTATTATAACAGAGCCAAGTCTTAGATCAAGAATTAGTCAAGTCCATACAGTGTTTGGAAGAGCAATTAGGGGCATACCTAGGGGCGATTTCCACTACTCAAATTGACCAGTCTTGTCCCGAAAATTATCTCCTTGAAAATTGCAGACCATGGATGGGTATATCAAGTGTTTGGGTGTCTGATAGATGTTTTAATGTGTCATATTCCCCATCAATACCTTCCTCCCTAAATTTGAAATCATTTGGAGGTGTTTGGAACCAGTTGTGAACTACATCCCTAGAGTCGAAATAAGGTGAACCTAAGCACTTTTATTTTGAGGGATATTACATATGTATGCAATATATCTCGGAATTATTTTTCCAAATTTCCAATGTGAGACTTTTGGAGACTATGTGAACCTATAAAATCAAGGTGACAACATACATAATGTCCAATCTAGTGATAGTGAGATACATGAGAGAGCCAACTAATCTTTTGAACCTTTATCTCCTTTGTTGAGTTTTTTTCTTTTTTCTATCGGTGTAGGTGTCGCCTTGCAATTCATCATTCTAAATATTTTCAGCACATTCAATGCATTCTTTTTTTGACATATAAGAATTCCAAAATCTAACCTATTCACTTATATGCCAATGAAATACTTCATCATGCCCAAATATGTCATCTCAAATTCATATTTCATAGTTTATTTAAATTGATCTATTGATGGGTTTGCTATGAAAATCATGTCTTCAACATATAAAGAAACAATTAAAATGTGTGCCCTTGTTTATTTACCTTTCTATATAGAGTGGTACCATTGTTTCTTATGCTAAATCCATTGTTTACCAAATGAGAATCTATCCTATTGTACCAAGCTCTTGGAGCTTTCTTAAACCCATAGAGATATTTATTCAACCTATTTACCTTATCATCCTATCCTTGCATCTCATATCCTTGTGGATACCCCACATAAATTTCTTCTTCTAAAATGTTATTTAAGAATGCATATTTCACATCCATTTGGTATACCTTCCATTTGTGTTGGCATGAAAATGTTTCTCCAAAATCAATTCCGGGATACTATGTAAACTCCTTTCCTACTAGTCTTGCCTTATATAATTTCAACTTCACAATTTTCATTAAATTTAGTTTTATAAAAACCCATTTCACACCAATACAATTTTTTTCTTTAGGTAAATCTACTAGATCCCATGTATCATTATTCTCTATGCAATCTATTTCTTCATATATTGCTTTGACCCAATGTTCTTTTTTAATTGTTTATTCAAAGAATATAGGTTGGCATGAGAACAATGCAAAATTTGAATCGATATCTAATTCTTCATTAAATTCTTACAAACTTATAGTATTTCTAGTAATTTGGTCAAAATCATTACTTGACTAAGGAATAAAATTAAACTAACCTATTGGCCTTGACGACTCACCTTGAACAGAATTTCTTGGAGTTTTTTTTGGAGTACTCATGACTAGTGACTATGCTTGTGAACCTTGATGTTACTTTATTGGTTATTGGATTACACCTTGTATTCCTTTGACTATTCAATGTACCCAAGGAAGATGCATTTCTCACATCTGTTATCTAATTTCTTCCTCAATTGTTTAGTCACATGAGGATATTCCCACACAACCAAATACTTTGAGATGTGTTACATTGTAGATCATATCAATCCATGATTCTTATGGCACTTTATTCTTCACACTTTTTGTGGGAGTTCTGTTCAAAACATAACTAGAGCAAGCTATAGCTTCTCCCCAAAACTCATTAGGGAAGTGTTTTCCCTTCAACATGATTTTTTAGATCTTCATGATGGTTATGTTCTTTCTTTATGCTACACCATTCTGCAGAGGTGTATACCTTGTTGTAAATTGTATTTTGATACCATGCTACTTACGAAAAACATGAAAACCATTTAAGTCATATTAACCTCCTCTATTTGAGCTTAATACTTTAACATGATAGCCACTTTGCTTCTCAACCAAAGCTTTGAATTCTTTGAACTTGTCAAATCTTTTAGATTTCTTCCTGAGGAAATACACCCTAGTTTTCATGTTGAAATCATCTGTGAAATTTATAAAGAAGTAATTTCCACCAAGTGATTGAGATTGCATTGGGCCACACAAATCTCCAAGGGTTCTTTTTGTCTATAGGAAACTCCTCCAAGGAAACTATCCCTATGTTGATTTGCTAGAATGCAACTTTCACATGTGCTAGTAGGCTCTTGAATGCTCTTGAATGGAAGACCATCCTTTAACCATCCTTTTCTACTATAGAATGTAGATTATTGAATCATGGATTCCATACCCCGAAATCATCCAAACATGTTTCTTTTTGGATGAATGGGGTATCATGTTTGCAATAATTCATGACAAGGGAAACCTCATTTTCTTGGTCATCTGAATTTTAGTGGTTAGCTTCTTACTAGGAGTTTTGTCATACATAAAAAATTATTTTCCCTTAAAAATAATATTATATTATTTTTTATTAAGTTTACCAACACTAATTAGGTTATGTTTCAAACCTCCGGCACAGAACACATCTAAAATATATCTTTGTTGGCATTGTTTGGTCAAGATGTTGACCACTCCTTTCCCACAACATTAAGAACATTATATTGCCTCATTTGACTTCAGTTTTAGCTAACTCATCTATATCCGCAAGTAGATTTATATTGCCTCTCATATGATTGTTGCAACCAGTATATATGATCAAGACATCATTCATGGATTTGTGGGAAACATTGCAAGTAAGGAATAAAATATATTCAATGTTCTTAAAGGTATTAGAATAGTTTGCATTAAGGTTGCTAAGGTCAACCTACTTATTCCTACATTATGCTTACTTATTCCTACATTCATTAGCATAATGATCTAGCTTATTATAATAAAAACACTTAATCTTGGATTTATCATACGTCTAATATTTTTGTGAGGCTCTATTGTCGCTCCTCCTTTTTTGTTCTAAATATCCTTTACTGTTGATTTGGCCATTGGTTCTATAGCCTTTTGCCTTACCTCTCAATATTCGAGTTTTGAATTCATTTTCCAGAGAAGAATCGCCATTCTTGTAGATTTTGGATTCATGGGATATAAGAGATCCCATCATCTTGTCTACTAAAAACTAATCAAATCCTTACATTCCTCAATAACTACAACCACTACTTCAAAGTTTCCAGGTATATTTTTAAGAATATTTCCAACTACTTTTTGATCTACTGTCATGACCTAATTAATATAGAGATATACTCACTTGATCTCCTAATTCTGACTATTTCGTTTTTCAAGTTTTCAAAATCCCTTCTTAAATTTTGTAGTATTACGGTGTATTAGGGTGTTTTCTTTGGTGATGTTGAGATACTTGGTCAGGTTGTTTAACTTGGTGATGCCGAGATACTTGGTCTCCAATATCTCCTAAACTATCTTGGAGAATTTCACAATAAATATCTTATCCAAAGCATTTTTATAAGGTGCAATGCCTTTGCATCTTTATTCTTGGTCTCTTAACTATTCCTTTCAAGCATTTGTCAAATCTTTCTCCGCTACATTTATTAGTTTTGGATAGCTATTATATACGTAATCCCAAACATCTTGACCAGGCAACAACCTCTTCATTTTAATTTCCCATGCTTCATAATTTTCAAATAATTTTGTTTAAAAATCTTGCTTCATTTGTTAAATAATTGTATATTTTGTTCTTTATGTATGAACATAGATAAGATCAATCTAGAATGAATATATCTTAGATGATTATTTTGATTGTAAAATACATATAATCACACTATCTATGATGATGAATAATGAACATAAAAAAAAAAAATTAATTAATTAATTAATGAAAATTTATTTATATTTATGAAGTCACTTAATGATCTTAGCATTTTGTTTGTGATTAACATAAATGTCCAATGAAACGTATAAGTGTGGATTTATGATCTGTTTGTATTTAAAGCTCAAAGTTTTGAACTTTTTTAGCATTGATTAAGAAAGAACATGCTACCTTTGGGCTATTAACAAGTCCCATTTATTCATAAACATTAATCCCTTATGATCTATTTAATGCAAAGAAAATATCACATATTTTTTGCAACGAAGAGACAATCCCATTTCCCTTAACCTATGGTTGATCGTCTACAAGCATCATCACAACATATTCCTCCATAACTCAATCACCCAAAAAACAATTTATCAAGTTTCAAATTTCAAATGTACAGAATAAAATAAACTATGAGGCCGATGTGGTACTATTCAAACAAAACACAATAAAATATGGTGAATCCTTCTTTGTACACTTATTTAGCGGCACATCCAACTCCAGCAAGTGTCCATTGTGCAATGTGCACTAAGCAACATGTCTGGTGTGGATTTCTACGTATCTATCACTTGGAAGCCCCATGATTGATCATATCCTTTAGGGGTTTTACATCTACACATAATAGAATAACCACCCAGATCATCATACAATAAACATTTGATGGCAAATCCAACAAACATAATCATAGATATATATAAAAACAATAAAGAATTGGCCAAAAGCTTCAAGACAAAATAATATGGCATCCCCCACACTATTGTATGGTAGAGGCCACCTCTTCAGTTTCATGGTGGCATCAATTTGGCATACTTCCTCTTGAAGTGCATAGAATTCTAAAGTGGGGATAGATTTCAGTGAATACGAGCATAACATTTTAATTTTGCGATGGAAGTAACTTGCTAAAACCATTAATTCAAGTAAAATCACATCGTGAGCTGGCAAGCAGATTTAAATTTATGTTTTCCCCTTATTATTGAATTCAAATATATGGCACGGTGCATGGATGCAAACCCAACATACTATGCGTACCTTGGAAGTGGGACACAATAACAAAACTATGGGTTAACGATGTTTCTATGGGAATATGGAGTGGAGTCGCAAGTGGAGATAGCCATCGGAATCGATATAACCAGTCAGGGTGTTGGAAAATAACCCTTTAGCCAATTGTGTTAGGCATACATAGCATCCATCGCATAAATGGTAGGTGGGAATCCATCTATTTGGGATGCAATGTGATGAGAATCCATCTGCTAACAGAGTCTTAAAGACTCTGCATTCATGTGCTTAATGCAAGTAAGGGTAGGGTCCTACTTCACTTTGAAGGGCTATGAGATATTAAACCCTTAAATGCTAACAGGTTAAAATAAACCATTCTTTTCACTAAAAGTGTGATAATACATCAAAATTTTAGTGTATATTACAAGTAATGTAATGGAAAACATCAATATATTGACAAAATTTAACTCTATAGTTTTTGATAATGAATTTTTTTTATCTAGGCTATTTAAATAACCTCGAAAACGCATAGAGATAAATTTTTAGAAATAAAAAAAAAAACCGTTTACAATATGAAAATATCAATTAAAAAAAATTAATAATCAATAGAGCTTAGAAATTTTCGTACATGGTAAATAACACCAAAAATCCCACAAAGGGAAAATTTTAGAAACCAAAAAAACACTTTACAATATGAAAAAATCAATCGAAAGATATTTATAATCAATGGAGATTAGAAATTTTAATGCATGGATAAAGAAAAAACCTTGACAGAGGTCATGTATATGGCCCACTAGAAAAAACCTTTCTCAGTGGCATATTTACTTTGATGGACTATACAATCCTAAATATTTGTGAAAAATATATAAAATACCAACTTGATTCGGCAAGTAATGAAACTTCTTTAGCAAAAAAATCAAAGTTGGTCAAAAATGAAATACAGTCTATAAATTGTCCAATAAATTCGATGGATACCGAAATTATTATCATCTTGAATCACTTCAATAATAAACTTCACTCGTTTCCATAAACAAGGCAGTCTATCAATTTAAATTGGTGTCTCAGATGTAGATCTACTTACTTTATATTGGAAGATATTGTTTTATCTATACATATTTACTTTATGTTGAAAGACAGTGTTCTAGATACATATGTATAAAAGAAAATATAAGAAAAAGGATTCCACATTAAGGGCTAAGGGCTAGATCACCATATCTTTGCACATCATTGAGCTTGTTAAACACCCACACAACATACTAGTTGCTTTAATGCCTCCAATTCTTTGTCTCTGATTGATTATGCCTGTTGTTAACTCTATGAGAGTCATAGTAAAACTTGGGCACAAGGTAGCCACCTTGTTTATATTGTGGTTGTGAATGTTACTTGAAAAAACCAGTAGAAATAGGTCAGTTTATTCTTATTCTACATAAGGTATTTTACTAATATAATATGTTCATGCTTCTATTCAATTTAGATTTACATAGGGCAGTATAATGTGAATTCACATTAAGTTTTTTTTCAACCACACAAACTAATTAATATCACCAACATCCATTCATAAATAAGAGAAAAATCTAAAACCAACCTTAGCAATGTTTCAACCACACAAACTAATTAATTTCATCGGCATTCATAAATAAGAGAAAAAATATAAAACCAACTTTATCCAAAGTTCTATATTATAATTTTTACTGAAAATATATAAAATAACACTTGATTTTAAAAAATAATTCACATTTTTTAAGTAAGTACCCACGGGCGTGATCTTCCATTTACAACTTCTCATCTCAATTACTTGTTACCAACTGATCTACCCCCGTGGGCATATAAAATAACACAATTTTAAATCAGTTGCTAAATTAAATAATTTTAGTGAAACCCTATAAAATAACACAAAAAAACTATTGTGATGTTGTGCATACCTAAAAAAACAAATAGTCATTGAGCCTGAGATGGTTTTCCCCAGGTTTGTAATATGTTCCACAATCCACACCACTATCTAGCCAAGTTAGGCTCAGCTCAACCATACAAACAACTAGCTAAGCTCCAACCTTTGTCGAGACTAGGGAAATAACAAATCAACTATCAAATTGTTCTCGGTATACAACAAACCAAACATTCCAATTTCTAGCCCCAAGAACAACCTAGCTAGTCTTGAGCTCAGCAAAGGGAAGGAAGTTGTTATATATTCTACTTGCTCATATATGAACCAAAGGAGAGGCGAAGTCTCTTGGAGGAAATAATAATTAGGTGGAGTGGTTTTTTCTGCCTCTGGTGTCACTGTGCACTAATTATGCGGGTGGGTGGTAGATTGGTGTTGTTGGGGTAGATGCATCCTTCCTTTGCTCAGGTGGATGGTATAGTTCAATCTTGTTCTTACTCAAGAAAGGGAAAGGGTTGACATCTACAAGAGTGTATGATATACCCTATGAATGAATAAGGCAAGAAAGGGTGAAAGTAGCCTAAGAAAGGGTCAATTGCAACTATGGAAGGAGCCTAAGTAGGGGTCCATTGTGGGTGCATCCTAAGCAAGGTTCAGCGGTGGATGCATCCTAAGAAAGGTCGAGTTTGATAACCCTCTATAATTTGGATTAATGATAAACAAAACCACTTCAATTTCACATAATCACATTTCCAATAACCATCGTTCCATTCCTTAATTCCAATTTTGATTACCATTTGATTGCATTATTTATAAACCTATGCAAAATACATTTTAGAATTGCATTCTAATTATCTGTTGTAAAACTTAATTTTGGATTGTGCGATTATGCGATTGCATTCATTATTAGTACATTACCTCACACTTAGACTAGTTGAGAATCAAGAATGAATACTTGTCAACCATGTGAAGCTTGCTATCAGTGGATTTCATCTGTATGCTCGATCCCTCAATCGTTGGTTGTGATAGTCTACCAATATTTATGGTTTTTTCTTTATCAATCTTTGGACAAAACAATAATCAAAAGTTGTCTTGTCGATAGGTGGTCCTCCCCTTTAATTAATGCCTATAAATTCCAATCCATAGATTAAAATTATATTAATATACATGAAATTAGGTGTGAGTCTCAAATGCTATTATTATACATAGTTTAATCATTGTTAAATCCATTCATGGTGGACCATGGAACTCTTGTCGAGAATAAAATAATATTTGAATCCACCAAAGCCTTTGAAAACATAAAAACTATGGTATGAATAGAAACTTATGATCCTAGTGTTTTGTGAGATTCCCACAAAGTGACCAAAAATAGAGCATTTTGAGTGTTAGTTATCAAACACCTCCCTCAATCGAAAATTAAATGCATACTTGATGCTTCAATCTTACAAATTATATTAATAAATAAACTAATCTCATAATAATGTATTTATAGTCAATTCTCACTAGCTCATTCGATTAAGGTGTGAGTCTCAGCAAGCTGACCCGGTTTCAATTCCCCTTAGAGGTGAGCTAGTGGGGAGGACACACTCAAAATCCAACCAGTTGAGGGTTGGTGTGGCCCAAACCAAGTGCGATCCCCGGGTCATGGTTTCTTAGACCAAAGGCCACTCCCACAAGTCAGAGAAATTCTAGCAAACAAAAAATAATAATAATATATTTACATAATCTTTTATTTTTAAAAAATTATAAATTTATTATTATCAAAATATAATATGAAATGTACATGAAAATTATGATACTATTTTATAAATAATATTTTTATTTTTATTTATATATGATTTTTTTTGGAGAAAAAAATATATATAAGGGTTACCATATATCCACACATATAACAACCATCATTAATGCCTATTCATACTACAAGACATGATTATTAAATAATATTTGGTCATTAAGTTGCATTACTTTGAGTTAATTTTTAATAGCCATAGCCTACTAAGCTTCCAACAAACAATTATTTAAAAAATTTCAAAATTAAATATGGCATCATTGAGTATGGCTTTCTACTTATTACCTCTTGAGAAAACATTGTATTCCGGCAAACAATTATTTAAAAATTTTCAAAATTAAATATGACATCATTGAGTATGGCTTTCTACTTATTACCTCTTAAGAAAATATTATATGTTTAAATATGACATCATTGAGTATAGCTTTCTACTTATTACCTCTTGAGAAAACATTGTATGTGAAATCAGAATATGATTTTTAATTTATCAGAAAAATACATTATAAATATTATTTATATTAAGAGCTTGAGTTGAAGTCCAAGCTCTTTACATTCAGGATTAATTAGTTCAAGTATTTGAATCTAAACTATTAAACATAATTTATCCCACTCTTAAATAAAGTGGGTTTGTCATTGTTATGTTTATGTTGAATTTGTTATTATTGTACTTTGGATAAAACTATAAACCTTCTATTTTCAACATATAAATCATATTTCCAACATAGAACTCATATTTCAAACATAGAACTTGAGGCTATGTTCTATGTTTGAACACAGCTTGCATCTTAATTGGATCCGGAAAAGTCATTCTTAGTAACCAGGCTTGACGCACAGGCTGGGGACTTACCCTAAAGGTACCCTTTACAATTGTGGCTGTCCCAGTACCCAGTGGCTCCTCCCAAAAGAAGTTCAGCACAGCATCCTCTAGAGGCCTTTGAGAAGCTTTCGATATATGAAACTTTTTCCCACATAGAACATATCATAGTTACCCCGTCTCTCTGGATCATAGTCCTACTCGGCACACAGACTTTTTGCTTGCAGAACAGAAGTAAGTACTCCAACATAGAACATCTTGACTGGTCACATTTTGGGTATTCAGGGTACGGATATGTGTCCCTCCCACTAGAGGGTTCTCTTCTCTCCTTATGTGGGCCCTCTAAATGGTTGTAAAGGCCCTAGTGTCTCCCTTTCTAGTCGGAAGGTTGTAATGTTATAGGGACAGGGTATATTGAATGAGAAAAAAGACTAATGAGAAAATGATAAAAAGACTAATGAGAAAATGAGGGGAGGGAAGGGGTGGGATGGGAAAGTGAGGGGAGGGAAGGGGGGGTACATAATGCGAGATCTTTCCACCAACGTATGATGATTGATAAAAATGGTATATCAATATAATTATAAGGTGTATGAGGTCTATAGGCTTCTATGGTGAATGATATCTCTTTTATATTAAATTTTTGATATTGGCATAATGTGAGACCATTCCGCCAACGTATGATAATTTTAAAAAATGGTATATCAATATCATTATAAAGTTTATGATGTCTATAGACTTCTGTGATTAACGATATAGATTTTTTATCAAATTTTAATATAAAATGTCATTTTTTCTTCAATGATTTTTGAGTCTTTTTTAGACCAGATATATCATCATGAATTGTATTGAGTCTATAGAACCCTGTAATGCACGATGCATATTTTTGATATTAAATTCAATCATCAAATCTCTAAAGAAGTTAAAGCTGGATAATGTATTGGAATATGTTTGCCCATGTGATTCACAAATAAAAGGGAGTCAATTGGTAAACAATTGAATTTACTTGAACCTTATTGTATTTATGGATTAGCCTATTGTAGATCTCATAATGTTGCAGGGAAACTTGCCTATGGACTTATAATTTGGAAAAAAAAAATCTTATTGTCTGACTTAAGAATAAAAATCTCTATATAATATTAAAAATAAAAAATAAAATTTAATTCTATGAAATATAGATGATGAAGATGCTGGGAATACTCGAACTAAAAAATCTTCTATACCTAAAAACCTGAGCCAATTATAAACAGTAAGCACCCAACTGTATCCAACTGTAATGTATCTTAACTGTATCTAATCTTACTAATATTAATAGTAGCCATTAACCACCAAGCTGTCTCATATTATGCGTGGATATATACTTAGTTATCACCCAGGTTTATAGGCATCAGCAAACTGTAATGTATCTTAATTGTATCTGAATCTTTTTAATAGCAGCCAATTGTATCTTAATCTTATTAATAGGAGCCAATAAGCACCAAGCTGTCGCATATGCGTGGATATATACAACATATATGCATAGATTGCCATTAATGCATTACAGTCAGTATGCATAATGCTAGTTGGAGTCAACAACTTCTTAAAGACGACAAAAATGGGAAATGGTTCAGTTTTCGGTGAACGTTTGCACGCAATTCAACGGCTTATTATGAGCTGATGGCTTTCTGCCAATAGAGTCTCTCACGTTGACTGAATATTCATATTGTCTTGCCACATTCCACTCCCCTCGATCAGAATCAAGATTATCCATAATTCCTGTCCTCTCTGGCCAACTATCCTTGTCCTATAAAGCTGTAAATCATTCCCTCAAACATGGGCGGTGAATTGTGATGCGAAGCCATTGCATATGCTGCAGGATATCACTTCTTTCCTTTAATGCTTTCAATGTGCTCGACTCCCACAAGATGTTCTGTCATCGATTGGGTTCCTCGTGGGTGTATTCGCATTGAATAATATCGTATTCTTCGTCGTGATATCTTCTTAGTTGGCCAGGCTCTAGCTCCATGCTTACTGGCAGAGAGGTTCTGACAGTGGCTTGAGAGTTTATCACCAGACAATTTGGGATTGGAAATATATTCAGGTTTGTCTTCCAAGTTAAAAACTCATGTGGTCTCAGTATTGTTTATATATGTTATTCAGCATTACTGATTTTTTTAAATGGTCAGTGTCACTCTAAACCTTGAGGTATCAATCTCCAATGTTATGATTTTTGCACCATCCCTACAACAAATGTGAAAACAGAGAGATTGGCACCTGAAGGTTCATATAGCTATACCAATACCCATATCTACACTGTCAATCCCAATGTTTTCATACCATGATCCCTACCACAATGAGATTGACCGTATGAAGTTGATAAATTGCGATAGGTAAGATTTTATTGTCTAGCGCATAATAGATCCAGATTTAAGATGGATGTATGTTAACTTAATTAACAATCTCTATATATTTTCACACATGGAGAGTGCTCTGTAATCTTTTGTGGATGGAGTGTGCTCTGTAATCTTTTATGGACACATTCTGTGTATGATTTTAAAGGAACCCATCTTGTTCTGGTTCTGGTCCCTTGAATGATGACTCTGAAGCTAAATGATTTGTCTTCATAGTTGTATTCCCTGCAGAACCTTATCTGATGTATTGAAGTTGTATATGCTCTGTATGTATATTGACAGGTAGCCACCTTGGTCTTGTGTGACGGGCAATTGAGTTTTGGTCTATATAGACTCTTGTCACAGATAGTGTCCATGCAGAATCTGGCCTGATATTGTTTTAAATGATTTGCAGACTTTGTATTCTGTAGGAGCAAATTTTGGTATTGTTTATTGGGTAATTGACTTCCAGTTCTCATAGTCTCTTATAACATCTGTCTTCCACGCAGGGTTTCAATTAATAAAGTTATATACACATTGTTTATACATTCAGAGAAACCCATCTTGCTCTTATATGTTGTCTGTTAGGCAATTGGCTGTCTTTATCTTGTTGTCAAATCCAAATTCCATGCATAAAGATTAATGCACATTCTGTATATATGTTCAGATTGGGTTTTGATGTAGTTGGTTTAACATCCATACTCCTTGGAGAGTCTGATACAATGAACTTGTATACATTCTTTGTTTACCTTCACAGGAACCCCTCTTGCTTTGGTATTGTGGGCTGCCTCTGGATCTATATAGAGTGTAACATCATTCCTGAACCTGTTTTCCATTGGTTGAGGTTGGGCAACATGGCAAAAAGAAGTGGGTGCGGATTCTGCAGGGGACAATTTCTACCAGAAGAGTCCTTCCAGAGCTGGGGAAGTTATGTAAATGCTTTGAAACAAACAGGGAGTAGGCTTCAGGACAGAGCATTTACAAGGACTTTGGTTGAGACAGAAATGACAGAGGTTCGGTCTCGGAGTGGGAATGACATGAAGAAGAGTCTAAATTGGTGGGACTTGATTTGGTTTGGAATCGGTGCTGTTATCGGTTCTGGGATTTTGTCCTGACAGGCCCGGAGGCCAGAGATAAGGCTGGGCCTGCAGTCATATTGTCCTATGTTATTTCAGGAATCTCTGCTTTGCTTTCTGTGTTTTGTTACACAGAATTTGCCGTGGAAATCCCAATTGCAGGTAAGAAGTTTTTCCTTATTTTCTTGTTTTGATTAGGAGTCCAGTCAATTCTTATTTTGTCATCTGTGTCGTAATTGCAGACATATACATTCCCTTACAAGGCTAGAGACTCACATACACAGCTTCTATTCGTAGTTAAGCCCCTTTTACTTGATTGGAGAGGATATGAAACCTTATATAGGATCTACCTTACAATCAGAGTACCTTTGGCTACCTTTGGCTAAGAGCCGCAACTGAGGGACATCTATTCTGTAAAAGTCACTTAGGACTTGCACCTAGCCTTATGGACCACAGGGAGCAAGGCTGCTGGGCTTTGAACCTGGGCATCATGATTGCTATAAACACTTCCAATTTGCCACTTTGACATTACAAACAATATAGACACTCTTGCTTATGTAATTCAAGGGCATTCTTACGGAGGATCCGAGAAATATCTATTCATAAACACTAAAATCATCAACCTCGACTAAATTTTTTAAAACGGCAATGTGGCTGACAATGTTAAACTTGCTGCATATGTTGTTTGAAGCCTGGTACTATACAAGGCTGTATTGCTCATCCTCAGCTTCAGTCTTGTTGCATATCTTGTATTTTCATTTATTCCATAGGGTCATAGGTATAGTGCATCATCCAGTTCTACATTCAGGGTTATGTCAGCTAGTTCTTATTTCGCTAATGTTTAACCTCTTCTTACAACTCTTTATTTTGATCATGTAGAGAGGGAGCTACTTTGCTCATCTAATAGACAGGTTAAACTCTGATACTTGTCACACAGACAAATTATTTCCAAGAAGGTCAACAATCCTAATATTATGACGATTGTGGATAAGTGTGGAACTTCTTCTTGAAGTTCTTCAGAATATCCTGTGGGAGCTGTATGTTCATGATTGTAGATTCAATAGGGGATCTAACATAATTCCACCATATTTGTAATTTGGTTTCTTGGCATTGTTGCTAGCATATTAAGGTACTTTATTTATTGTACTCTGTTAAAGCTATATGTCAAGTCCTCATTGACGTAGAAGTATCAGAAAGGATGTGTGTCAACTGTTGTAGAAAACACCTACATATTCCCTCAATTATTGACTTATGTTGATTGTGCAGGTGGGTTATTTTCTTATCTGAGAGTGGAATTGGGAGACTTTGTAGCATTCATAGCAGCAGGAAACATCATATTAGAATATATCATTGGTGGAGCAGCAGTAGCAAGGTCATGGACGTCCTACTTTGCCACACTCTGTAATCGCCAACCTAATGATTTCCGCATTCACACAAACTTTGCTGAAGATTACATTGAATTGGACCCAATAGCAGTTGCCGTCCTCATCATTACTTACATTATTGCCATAAAGAGCACCAAAGCTATATCAAGAATAAACTCTGTTGCCTCTGTAATTCATATTGTTGTTCTTGTGTTTATCATCATTGCCGGCTTAAAACATGCGAAAACATCAAACTACTCAGACTTTATGCCTTATGGCGTAAGGGGTGTTTTCTCAGCAGCTGCGGTTTTCTATTTTGCATATGTGGGGTTTGATGCAGTTGCGACAATGGCAGAAGAGACTAAAAATCCTGCAAGGGACATTCCTATTGGACTTGTTGGGTCCATGGTGGTCATCATAGCGGCCTACTGTCTCATGGCTCTCACACTATGCCTGATGCAAAACTACAAAGACATTAACCCTGATGCTCCATTCAGTGTTGTATTTGAAAAGGTAGGAATGGGTTGGGCTAAGTACATCGTAGCCTTTGGAGCTCTTAAGGGTATGACAACCGTCCTAATGGTGAGTGTTGTAGGCCAAGCCCGGTATCTGACCCACATGGCAAGGGCACATGTTTTCCCACCATGGTTTGCAATGGTGCATGAAAAAACAGGAACTCCAGTCAATGCAACTGCCATAATGGTCATAGCCACAACAGTAATAGCATTTTTCACAGGCCTAGATATCCTCTCCAACCTGCTATCCATATCAACTTTGTTCATATTTAGTCTAGTGGCCATAGCACTAATTGTTAGGAGATACTACGTATCTGGCCAAACCAGCGAATGCTGATCATGTTTTTTATTATAATCATTGGATCCTCAGTTGGGACTGCCATATATTGGGCTAGGAGTACAGGTTGGATTGGTTATGTAATAACAGTGCCTTTATGGTTTCTAGGTACATTAGGATTAAAACTACTTGTTCCACAGGCTAGAAAGCCAAGTCTGTGGGGTGTGCCATTGGTACCATGGGTACCAGCTTTATCCATTGCAGTAAACCTTTTTCTTTTAGGTTCCATTGATAAGGACTCCTTCATCAGGTTTGGTATTTGGACTGCCATAATGCTAATGTATTACTTCTTTTTTGGGTTGCATGCATCATATGACACTGCTAAAGCTGCTGAGACAGAGAGGTTGGGGAAGGCTGGTAATTTTGGTGCTGTCTCTGCGATTGAAGGAGACCATGAAATAAATGAGGCCTATGATAAACGGTAAACTGCCTTAGTTTTTACTTCTAGGATGGCTTGTAAGAGATATGCCTTTGGGGATTTGTCTTAAATGTGAAAGTATTAAATATTTGTAAATATTTTAAATTTATCTTCATTCAGTGGATTCTACATGTAATGATATTTCTAGGTAGAAATATATAAGTTTTAAAGAAATTGATCCAGTATATAGCAATAGTATCCAACCACCTTTGGAGTTAAGGATTATCCCATTGTTATAAGTAATCATTGTTTAGAAATATATAAGTTATAGAGAAATTTTAGAGAAATTAATCCAATGTATAGCAATAGTATCCAAACACCTTTGGAGTTAAGGATTATCCCATTGTTATAAGTAATCATTTCAGTGTGTATTTAATAGATGCCAACATTTTTAGGCAGATATATGTAAGCTGGAGCGAAATGCATTCAGTGTATAGTAATATTTATGTTAACAAGTTTGAAGTTTAAAATACTTAATTAACTTTGAAGTTGAAATATCTAAGTGAATTTAATCTGTATTTGATATATTTCAAAAGTGGTTAAATGCATTATATCAATAAAGGCATTTTGTATTTTGTATTTGATATATTATAGAAGTGGTTAAATCCATTATTATGTGATTATTATTAAGTTTATGGGTAATAGAGTTTTGTATTTAGAGCTTTATAAAGTGAAATAAAGATATAATATGTCAATCTCTAGATATCAAGTGTTTGCTACATTAATGTATTACAAATTCATTTTAATGTCGGGAGAAAGATTTAGACCTTGCACCTTTTCCATGCAAGAGCAATGCTTTCATCAATTCACCATAGGTGACACCTATAATCATGTATATTTGCAATATAAAACTTTGAAAATTATATTAAGAATAATATTATCATAACTAACCATGTCTTTTAAAAAAAATGCTTTATATATATGAAATGAAGAGGGAAATAATTGCATCTTAATTTTTCAATAGTAGACAAAAAAATTAGGTATAGTATGATATTGAATACCCATTACATTTAAACTAATGAAACCAAATCCCATGTTTTGTCCCTTACTAGGCCTAACTAGTCACAAGGTATGTGCATGATAGAGGAGAGAAGAAAGACCATGGTCGGAGAAGCAATTCCAAGATGCTAAATATAGGTGCATTTGGTTATTATTATTCACACACATATACACATGCCACAAAGAAGGAAGAAAAGCATACCATCCCCATAACCAAACAACTATTTTACTAGCAATATGATTTATATAACTCTATGAATAATGGTGTTGGCATATAAGTATCATGTCATTTCATGTCATGTTGGAGCCTTTATACCACTGTGGACCAAGCCATTGTGAATGAGAGAGCTGATTATTTATAATAAGTATTTATTATATGAAATTGTTCTTGCTTATGGCATGTGGAGATTAAGTGTTTATGCTCAATTAGAATTAAGGTATACAAGCTTACAAAAGGGTTATGGGTTATGGTGACTATAATCAATTAATATAAAAACTTTTTTTTTTTGTGCTACATGGAAGTTATATAGTAAAAGTTAAAAATTGTTCACAATATATACCATCTCAAGTTTATAAAAATGTATTCAATGTTTTAAAATTTTATAACATTATCTTCAACATATACAATCTCAAGTTTATAAAAATATATTCAATGTTTTAAAATTTTATAACATTATTTCGTATTTCTTATTCATTGGTGGATTTTATAGAAAATTAAACACTCTTATATAAACGTATAGAATATTTATTGGACTTTTAAAATGAAACTTGTATTTTATTCATTGGTGATAAACCTCTTTATAATGATTAATTGTCCCCTGTAAATATTATTACTAGTTTATTTAAAAATTTATCCAATAATAAAAATATTAAATCTTCTCACTTGAATCTCTTACCTCAATTTATATTTTATAGAAAATTAAACACTCTTGTATAAACGTATAGAATATTTATTGGACTTTTAAAATGAAGCTTGTATTTTATATCTAGATAATGTGATTCCGAATAAGTTTTAAGTGTATTTTTATCACAACTAATACTTTATCATTAATATCGTATTTAAGTTTACAATTATTTTGTAACATATATTTGTAGTTATACAATTATTTTGTAAATTATATTTCTTATTTATGTGCATACTGTTTAATTCATTATTGACTATAGTTTATTGAAAATTCAATTTCTAAGTTTTTATATTTTAATAAGAATTTGATTTATTTTTTTAAATGACAATTACTATACATATTCAAAATTTTAAGGATTTTATATAGTTCATGGATAATTTTGGCCATGTTTAGAGTAAAATATTTTTATTGTGTAGAATTTGAGTGAATAATTTTTGAAAAAAAAATAGAAATTGGTGAATTTTTGTTTTTGGATAATTACCCATGGGCTAAATTTGACCACTAAAAATTCCCTATATAATGCATGAGAAATTAAAATTAAACCATTTACTTAAACAATTATAAAATTGATTGTTGTAATTATATTATTTTAGGAAATTAGTATTTTTAAAAATATATAATTGAAAAGACGACATAATTTCTTACAATTTGTTGTTTTTTGCATGTCAAAATTCACAATGCATAGATGACTTTTGTGGGTTTCGAAATTTAATAAAAGAGTAAAATATCGAATTTTCATTGTCACTTTTAGTGATAAAGTGTTACCCATCTTCATGGATTCACTATTTACAATTTAAAAATAAAAAATAAAGTAATAAACTCTTTTGTTTAATAACCCTCAACAAACTAAAGTCAAAAACCATTATGACAATCACAAAGCACCCATAAGTTGCATACATGCACATCTACATAAAAGATTTCGCAAGTGACTACACTCCCAAACCTGCAACCTATTTGGTCTAGTATTATTTTAATAGTTACCAAATCCTTGAAATAAATTGTACAAATCAATCTTGTTCCTCTCTAGTTCTTGAATGAATAAGCTTATGTTCATCAACATCTCCCATTTTGCAAGAAACTGACATTCTATGAATTCATATTTCTCTCATAAAAACTATATATTGATGCCAAAACCATTACTATAGCTTAGTTCAAAGTTCAAAAAGGAAGTATGTGATCATATCCTATTCAACAAGAACAAGAAGATACATATTATGAAGTTTCTCAAGGCGTGCAAAACATACCATACATTGGGGGCAGTAATTGAATTTTCTTCTGGACTAAAAACAAGTGATTGTATGGAATCTTCCTCTGTAAGAAGAACATCATATAATCATTGCATTGTCAACACTCCTTTTGTGTTGTAGTGGTAGTAAACTTTTGGGGTTGTTGCTTGCCTTGTGAGCCGTGTAGTTTCTAGATAACCTATGAACGATTCAATATTTCAAGTTCCATTTTCAAAATCGACCTCTTCTACCATTGATTCCCTTATATCGACAACAATACATACCTAATTTTGAAAAGAAAAGAAAAAACATTAAAAACATTAATGTGTTATATCCTCTAGTAATATTTAGTATTTACAAACCCCGTCCCAATTTTAAAAGGTAAAGTACAAAACTATATATTGATGCCAAAACCATTACTATAGCTTAGTTCAAAGTTCAAAAAGGAAGTATGTGATCATATCCTATTCAACAAGAACAAGAAGATACATATTATGAAGTTTCTCAAGGCGTGCAAAACATACCATACATTGGGAGCACTAATTGAATTTGCTTCTTGACTAAAAACAAGTGATCGTATGGAATCTTCTTCTGTAAGAAGAACACCATATAATCATTGCATTGTCAACACTCCTTTTGTGTTGTAGTGATAGTAAACTTTTAGGGTTGTTGCTTGTCTTGTGAGCCGTGTAGTTTCTAGATAACCTATGAACGATTCAATATTTCAAGTTCCATTTTCAAAATCGACCTCTTCTACCATTGATTCCCTTATATCGACAACAATACATACCTAATTTTGAATAGGAAAAAAAAAACAGTAAAAACATTAATGTGTTATATCCTCTAGTAATATTTAGTATTTACAAACCCCGTCCCAATTTTAAAAGGTAAAGTACAAAAGGCAAGGAATTCATTGAGGTATATACGATATTTTTAGGTAATGTATTAGGAAGTTTTAGGGTTTCATAAAATGAATTATGGTTCATGATCTTCATCTTCTCATCCAATGGCGGATGACATATTAGACACGATTACAATATAGCTAATAACATAAAAATATAATATAACATTGAAGATTAAAAAAAATTCATCCATACTTATAAAATTTCAAATTGGACTTCAAACAAAATTAGATACATTTAGACTATTATCATAAGGTAATTCCCAATCTTGACAATGAAATAGATATACTATGGTATAGCATTTTGCATTTGATATTTTTAGTGTGTTTGTGTATAGGATATTATTTGGAGTGACTTGTTTATAAGGATATGTGTGTGTTTTGGACGTGATCTGTTTTTTTTGTTACTCTAGGTTTTTTTGAAGGATCATTAATGTATTGTTTTGGTTGTTTAGCACCTTATTTGTTGGCTTTATTGGTGTTGTATTATTTGCCTATATGTGGACAATGGTAGACTATTGACTGTTTGTTTGGACATACTGGATTTAGTTTAGTGTTTGTTTGAACTGGCTATTATTGTTTGTCGTTCAGCTTTCTGTATGTGACTATCTTTTACATATACAAAATATAAGTATAGACCTTTTTCTTGTGAAAAAAAGGATATGTGTGTGTCTTGTGAAGAAATAAATTATTTTAATAAAATAATATTTAAAATAAAATTAGTATTAATAGAAGATGTTTGTGTTGTAATGCATTGGAGGAGCGAAAAGGGTTGCAGCCGTTAGGGTTTGTGGAATGTGCATTTTTTGCAGCCATCAGAAGAGCCTATTGTAAGGGCCGCACCCCTTGTGCATGCTTGGTTGGATGCCCTAGACCATGACGTCTACGGAACTACCATCCACGGGGGACAGAAAGGAGATGACTCCTGGTGAAGCGGGGCACCAAGAGAAAGGAGCGAAGTGGCGGCTGGGGTCGAGGGGTTACCTTCCCAAAACCCTTTCGATCCCTGCCATCCAGATCCATGCAGAAAGAGTCAGAGAGAGAGTGGAACAGCGGAAGGAGAAGGCTCTGATTAGCAAGTTCATTGGGATCTGGCTTGGGAGAAAGATCTTGTAAGATGGATCAAGAGCACGTGGTACCCAAAAGGGGAGTATGATTTACACTTGGGGGCAAAAGGTTTTTTCACCATAATCTTCTTCAATGTGGAAGATAGAGACAGAGTGCTTGAAGGGGGGCCTTATTTCTTATTTTCGCCTGGATTATATCTCTGACCATTGAAAGAACGCTTCAACCCGAGGACGGAGGACCTAAAGGTGGCTTCGGTATGGATCAAGATCTATTCCCTGCCTTGCGAATTTTGGGATCTAGAAATTTTGCAGGCCATCGGCAACTCCCTTGGTGAATTTATAAAAGTGGTGGAGCAGACAAAACAACAAAGGTACATGACATGTGCCCGAATCTGTGTCTACATGGATCTTTCTAAAGAACTCCCAGAAGCCATCCGTCTGAACTGGGAAGATGAAGAATGGATCCAGCCGCTTGATTATGAACAACTCCCTTTCAGATGTAGGTTGTGCCATGAATATGGTCATTTTTGTAGGAACTGCCCACGTGCCAGCCAAGTTAATCCTCCATCCAGATCTGATCAAGAAGGGAATAAAGATAAGGATTGTTTTACTCAGGCACGCAATCGCAAAAAGAACAGATCTAGTGATAATCACCGAAAAGGTAAGGAAAAGGTGGACGGTGGCTCATCCAGCAAAAATCCTTTCCAGATCTTGGAGGAGGTAACTGACGAAGGTGAGATCTGCAAGGAAGATAAGGAAACCTCGGCGCCAAATGGGGTTGAATCCATGGATACGTTGACCCCGGACTCGACTCCAAAAGACCCTTCAGCTGTCATGGAGGAGGATGGTGAGGAGGAAGTAGATCTAGGGGAACTAGACTTGGATGAGCTTGAAAAAGAGTGCGAAAAAAAAGGAAAAGGGTATGTTTCACAAAGACAATTGGAACTTCTCCAGGAGGCAATTATCAAGACCAAATCCAGTCAGAAACTGGGCATTCGGGTAGAAGCCCAGTCGAGGAATAAGCATAAATCCCCAGCAGAGGACTTAAAACGTGGAAGAAAGTCCAACAAGCAGTGGATAGAAGAAATCAGGGTTAAGCTAATCGAATCAGGGTAGTACCCGATAATCAAGGCTACCTTTTCTGATGGCAATAGAGTTACCCAATGAAGTTAGTATCCTGGAACGTTAGGGGGTGCAATCACCCTCGAAAAATAAAATATCTAGCTCGGAAAGTGAAGCAGGAGAACCCTGATATCCTCTTTATGCAAGAAACCAAATGCTACTTTGCAACCCTGGAGAGGATTGGGCAGAGAATTTGAAGAGGCTACGAGGTTGTGGCAATCGATGCCTCCGGTATGGCAGGGGTCTTAGATGTCCTTTGGCGACCCCACTCCATATCCTTAACTAACTGGAGAGCCAACAGGTTTTCCTTGACCTGTGATTTCTCTGTGTTCGATTCTGCAACTTCTGGTACTTTGGTCAATATCTATGGTCCAAGTGCTGCTCCTTTCAAAGATTCCTTCCGCCACTTTTTCTCCCGGGCTTCAGCTCAGGCTTCGGAGGGATCTTGGATTGTGGGTGGGGATTTCAACCTGATCTCCTCCCTTGATGAGAAGAAAGGAGGATGACGGATGTTGGACAGATTTCAGGAAAAATTCTGTGATATCCTAAACCTCAGTCCATTGGTCGATGTTGAAACTGGCAATGGATGGTATACATGGAACAACAAACGTGGTGGGACTCACTTGGTGGCTTCCATGCTTGATAGATTCCTTGCCACGGAGGATATTGCTCGTGGGGCTGGCGAGGTCAACGCCAATGTTCTCCCGGCGGCTGGTTCTGATCATTGGCATGTCTGCTTGACTTGGGATCTTTCAATCAACACCCTTTTCAGACCTTTTCGTTTTGAGCAATTTTGGTTGGATCACAAGGACTTCAAGGATTTGGTGGGACAATGGTGGCAGGAGCTCATCCCCCCGGCAGGATCTGGAATGTATCAATTCCAACAAAAGCTGAAGGCTCTGAAATCCAAGATTCGAACATGGAACAGGGAGGACTTTGGCAATATCTTTCAGGACAAAAAGAAGTTGACTAAAGATCTTGAACTCCTTCAAAGGAAGGGAATGGAATCGGGATGGGATGAGGAGTTAAGAGAATAGGAACACTGCCTTCTGAAGCGTATTGAAGCTCGAGAAAGGCAAGAAGAGACCTATTGGAAGAAAAAATCCCGTATCTAGTGGATCCAGGAAGGTGAGAGAAACACAAAGTTTTTTCATAACTCTGTCATCCAAAACAAACATAGATCAAAAATCCTCAAGATTCGTAAATCCAATGGGGACCAGGTGGAGACCAGAGAAGAAATTGAAGAGGAACTTGTCCACCATTTTGAAACTATCCTAAAAAAAGATAGAGCTTATCGGAGTCATGATATTACAAAGATCACTCGGCTCATCCCTCGTCTTGTCACTCAAGATCGGAATGAGATGCTGAGTAAACTGGTTTCTATGCAGGAGGTGGAGGATGCAATGAATCAAATGGCTTTGGGGAAAGCACCAGGGCCTGATGGCTTTACCTCAAAAAATTTTCACTTCTTCTGGGAACTTATCAAGTCAAAAATTCACCAGATTGTGGAAGAATCCAGATGTTACGGGGGGGTGTTGAAAGCCTTCAACGCCACTTTCTTATCCCTCATCCCTAAAGAGGATGGTGTCGATTCCCCGGGTAAGTTCAGACCGATTGCATTATGCAATGTGATCTATAAAATTATATCCAAAGTTATTGCCAATCAGCTCAAACCCCTTCTCCCCACCTTGATCAGTCCAAAGCAATCAGACTTTGTGGAAGGCAGACAAATTGTTGATGGCATCATCTTGGTTCAGGAAACCATGCACTCCCTCAAAGTAACCAAGAAACCGGGTATGTTTGTCAAACTAGATATAGCCAAAGCCTTCGACAAAATCAGCTGGCAATATGTGAGAGGCATTCTTGAGGCTTTTGGTTTCAGCAGCAGGTGGATTGCCTGGATTATAAATCTGGTCTCTTCCCCGTTCTTTTCCATCCTTCTTAATGGTTCTCCTACTAGGCTTCTACAGGTTTCTCGGGGTATCAGGCAAGGGGACCCCCTCTCTCCTTTTCTCTTTATCCTAATGGCAGAAGGTCTTAGTAAACTTTTGCAGTCTCAAGCTGGTAGTGGCGACATTCGTGGGCTCCTGCTCCACGAAGGTATGGATAAACAGATGCATCAGCAGTTCGTAGACAACACCATGCTTATGGGGCACCCTTCAGTCCAAGAGGTCAGGGCTTTCAAAAAGTGTCTTGTGCTCTTTGCGAAGGCCTCTGGGCTGGAAGTAAATCCGAGCAAATCTCAGGTGTTTTTCTTCAACACCCCGATCCTGAACCAATGCAATATTATAAGAATCCTTGGCTTCACCCGTGGAACCTTTCCCACCAAACATCTTGGTGTTCCACTGGCTGATGGAGCGGTTCGCAAGATCTCATGGCAGGAATTATTGGACATAATGAAAAGGAAACTTGCTAACTAGACTCTTCATCCCCTTAACCTCCCTAGTCGATTGATCTTGGTCAAATCTATCCTCCAAGCCATGCTAGTTTATTTGTTCTCAATGCTTTCGGCGCCCAAATCTATTCTCAAGGAAATTCGAAGCATTCAAAGGTCTTTCCTATGGGGATGTAGGGAAGCTAAAGCCAAATTCGCATTGGTTGGATGGCCTAACATCTGCAAACCAAAGATAAAGGGTGGTCTTGGCATGAGAGATCCTGAGATTTTACGTGAAATTTATGGAGCCAAAATTTGGTGGAGATGGTGCAATCACAGAACTAAACCTTGGGAAAGGCTGTGGCATATCAAGTATGCCAGGGATAGAGATTTGGGGCTTCTAATCAGATACAATGAGGAAAAGCAGGGATCTCATATCTGGTCAAAAGCTTTCTCAGGCAGAAATCTTATTCATGATCATTGCTTCTGGGAGATACACAATGGGGAGTTGGCCAATTTCTAGGACGATTCTTGGAACCAGCTTCCCAAGCTCGGGGATGACCCCAGGTGGAAAACTATTCAAGAATGTGGCATAGCTGCTGGAAAAACAAAGGTCAATCATTATTGGGATCACAATGCCTAGGAAGGACACAGGACTTGGCTCCACGCTGAAAGTTGGGATGATTCTTCCTCGGCCGAGAATATTTCCTCTTTTGATTTGATGTTGCAGGAACGGTTCATCAGGACAAATACTGCCTCGGACAAGCTCAGATGGGGATCTTCCTAGAAAGGCACATTCAGTATTAAAGAATCCTACGAGATTCGCCTTCATGATGAGGAGGAAGTGGAGAAAATATGGGGGAAAATCTGGGGAATGAATATATGGCCCAAAATCTCTATCTTATGTTGGTTGGTTGTGTGGAAAAGGATTTTGACCAACGAGAATTTGAGGAAATGTGGAATTCATGGGCCTTCCCGTTGTCCTCTCTGTTTAAACTCGAATGAGAGGATTGAGCACCTTATTGATTCCTGCCTATTTTCTTCATCGCTTTGGGATAAGGGGGAAACTATTTTCAGGAGAAGTCACCGGGTCTGTGGACACCCTGACCAAACCCTCAAGTCATGGGATCTAAAATCTTTCTCGAATCTTATCATCGGCACTCTTTGGCAGCTTTCCCGGGAATGGTAATCTAGACTATCTGGAAAGAGAGGAATGAGCACATCTTCAAGGATAAACTCCACAAGAAAGATGTAGTGTGGATGAAGCTGGTCAAAAACATGACAGAAACAATCAGGAGCCAGCAATGGAATGACAAGGATAAAGACCTATCTCAGGGTGATCAGCGCATTGCTGTCTATTAGGGGTTGAATTGGTATGATCTTGATGGGCTCAGACAGAGAATCGTGGTATGCAGACCGGAAATTCCTATGCGGTGGTCTCCTCCCCCTCCTCCTGGTTTCAATATCAACTTTGATGGTGCCTCCCAGGGAAATCCGGGTCCTGCAGGTTTCGGCGAGGTTTGCAGGAATAGTTCAAGCATCATCGTGAAGGTTTTCTTTGGTGCCATTGGCCACGATTCCAACAACTCTGCTGAACTGGAAGGCCTTATCCAGGGTCTCAAATTGTCTCTCTCGGAATCTTGGTCCCCAGTGACCCTGGAAGGTGACTCACTTATTATAGTCCACATGGAAAAGAAAATTCTTCTCGGCCAATCCCCGGAGAAAGCTTCTTCCAGCTGGCGTCTCCTAGCATGTTTGGAGTACCTGAGGGAACTTCTTTCCAATAGGTTGGTTATTTCCTTTGCCCATGTGAAAAGAGAATCCAACAAAGTGGCGAATCACCTTGCAAATCAAGGCATCGTGGCTAGCAATTCCCTTTCGTCTGGCACCGTGTCAGATTTTCGCCATGCTCACTGGATCAGGTCCTGTCGTCACTTGGCAAAAGCTGATCTGGCGATATATCGTCAGCAGACTGATCATGTGGCCACTTTCCTGGTGGACGTCAGCAGGCGGGCGAGGGAAGTTATGAGGGAACCTCGTGTCCTGGATCGTCCCCGATCGGAATGACGTCTTTCGTACCCTTGGTTATTGTGATTGACAGGTTTAGGCTTAGCCTTAAGTGTGGCAGACTCGGTGACAAGGTCGGGGGTGGATTTCAATGTACCCTCACCAACGCATTTTTCATTACCTTTTATGGGCTCTTACTCCTGCTGAGATTTTTCCCGTACTCTGTGACAATAGTCCATCAACTCACAGTTTTGTCCATGATGACGATTCTGGTTTCAAATAAGACCGGCTCGTCTCGCACTCTCATCCATCTCCCTATTTCTCCGCCTGCCTGTTGGTTTTGTGATAGTGCTGAGAGTTTTTCCGAGTGCGAGCGTGGGTGTTTCTTCTAGGTCAGACCACCTGAACCACTGAAGGATTTCATAATGGCCCCAAAACGTTGGTTTAATTCCTCGAAACCCATGGGTTCTAGGGTTGGTGGGCTTCCTGCTAGAGAAGAATCGTATGTGCAGGGCTACGTTCGGTCGGGTCGTGTGACCCGCACCTCATCCAAGTCTCGTCTGCAGGATTCCGCTTCTTTTTCCCGAAATCGTATTCCCCCGTAAGTCAGGGTATAAATTGAGGGTGTTGAGAAGGAACTCTGGGATTCTGTTCAGAATCTCCCTATTGAGGAAGTCTGCCAATTGAAGATTGGTTGGTAGACCCTAGCACCACCGTCGACCGTGCTTCTATCTACGAACGGACCCTCATGACCTACTGGGTTACCAAGAATTTTATGGCTCGTGTTTTAATGGATTCCTTCAACAAACACAGAGGGGATGAAGAACCGGTTAGATCATGGAAGACCCACAATTTGGACAGCCGCGTGATGCACTTGAAAATTGACGCCATTGCTAAGAAAATTGGTCTCACCTTTGTCATACAGGGGAAGGGTGACGGGGATCTCGGCAGCAACGCTCGTGGTGGCACAATGAGTCCTCCTAGGAATGCTGGGAACGCTGCTAAAGACCAAAATCAGTCGACCGGACCTCATCAGATCCTGGAGACCGCTGGTAGGGGTCCTCCTATTGTCACAATAGACTAGGGCTCTGGTTTTTGGGTTTTCTCCCAGTGTTTGGAAACTTGTTTTTTTGTTTTCATATGTATCAGACAATAATTCTGAATTGTCTACATGATAAGGGGTTTGAACATAATTATCCTCGTCTATGTCAAATTCTTGTTTGGCGGATCTTCTGCCGGGAATGTCTCAGGTTATGCTTGATATGTCTGGTTGGTGTATGGATTCCTGTTTGGCTGATCTCTGTGAGGAACCTGCAACAATTAATTAATGAAAATACACGAGATAGCAGTAATAACAGAACTCAAAATCACTTTATTGATCGTAGGCCACTTCGATGGGGCAACCTCCTTTGAGCAAGCTCAATACAAATAACTTCATGCCCTTCATTGGCCTCAACACACACTTATATACTAAGTCTAGGCACTAATACTATGGGCCAAAACCATGGGCCAATACAAACTATGGGTCAACAAATACTACGGGCGACTTACAAAGCATATGCGCCCAACAACAATAACACAAACTATGGATCAACAAATACTACGGGACGTCTTACAAAGCATATGCGTCCAACAACAATATACTAACAAAGTAAAGACATGGGTTCCTAACATCTCCTCTCCCTTAGAAAAAGCTTTGTCCTCAAATCTTTTAGATGTGGAAATTGATGTTGAATCTGAAGGAATGATGCCCATGTAGTAGCCTCTGGTTGCATGTTGTGCCACTGAATGAATACCTCTATGATAGAGCGAGAGATAAGCAGACGCCCTTTGAGTGTCATGGAGGATTGGTTGGAAGGCTGTAGACAAAGAAAAACCATATCAACTGCTTGAAAAGAGTGCTCAGAACGGTGTTGATCGGCTTGTTTCATTCGAATTCTGGCCATGTGAAGAGTGTCCTGCAAAATGCAAAGAATCTTATCGCAGTTTCGAAGAACCGTGTCAATTGCCTGAATTGGTGCATTGTTGAGGGTGTATGGAAGAAGAAATGGCGGTGCCTGACCATAGATTGCTTCATATGGAGTAATTTTAGATGTAGTAGGGTACCACCATTCAGCGAGAGGGAGCCACTTTGCCCACAGAGGTTGTTGTTCGGAGGTGAAGCAACGAAGATAAGTTTCCAAACATTTATTGGTAATGTCAGCCTGCCCTCCAGACTAAGGGAGCCCTTCAATGAATTCCAGAGACCTATCTGTCCAGATCCGTGGAAGGATGGGTATGGGTTCGAGCAATCCCGGAAGGAGCTGGAAGGTATCATATGCAGCCACCATCTATTGAATTGTCCTTTTCATTCCCTACCAAAAGAAGGTATGTTGTGCCTGCTCATACATTTGGAGGAACCCGGAGTGCCTCGCCAATGGAGACGCATGCAGTTCAAAGAAGACATAGCCGTGTTGAACAAATTGCAACCAATTTGGAGCAAGCAGAGAAATAGCTGAAAGAGAAACTAGGGCATCAATTGTGCGAGAAGGAGCATCTGCCACCAAATTGTCTTGACCCTTCATGTAAGTGATCTCATTGGCATAACCTAGGAGTTGGCGAATCCATTTCAGTTGTACGGGTGAGGAGACCCGTTGTTCCAAGAAATATTTCAGACTCTGGTGAGCATTCTTGATGCAGAAAGAATTCCCGAATAGATATGGCTGCCACGTCTGTACTGCATGCAAAATAGCCATCATTTCCTTCGCAGATGTAGAGGCAGCTAAATTCTTATCGGAAAGGTCTCGTGAAAGCGGCAATCCTACTAGTTCAGCAAAGGCACTTACGTATCTATCCAAAATTGGTTGGAGATCCAAGGGAGTAGTGGAGACCGTTGATGGGTGCATCTGAATGGAATGGAATTGATCGATGACACCATGTGAATTCTTCTTAAGGAGTTTTTCCAGGCGATGTGAACTGATGATGTGGAGAGACCCTGGTTGTAAGCCTATAAATTTGTATTTTTGCCCATTAACTGAAAACTGCATCCAAAGTTCAGCAAAATCCCATAAGATGGGTCCAAGTGTGCATAACCATTGAACACCCAAAACCACATCACATCCGCCTAAGGCCAAAGAAAACATGTCAGAGCGTAGGTTATAATCTTCCAAATAGATACGCACATTGTGACACTTCCCCTTGCAAGGTAAGGTGCCCCCATTGGAAACCATGACTTCAAAGTTGGAGCAAGGATGGACAAAACAATCAGCATGTTTGGCGATCCAAGGGTCAATGAAGTTATGAGTGCTACTAGAATCAATAAGTATTGTAAGAGGAAGCTTCTTGAAGTAACCCCTGACCCGCATTGTTTGGGTGGTGGTGATTCTGGCTAAAGCATGGAGAGATATCTGTGGGTGGTCTTCCTGAGACAGGGGGTCAATAGGCGGCTCCTGAATTTCGACCTGATCATCCATTGCATCTGGAGCTTCTTCACCAATTTCAGAGGTAGGTGGAGAATCCACATCCAAGAGATAGAGCTTTTGCTGAACACATCTATGTCCCCGAGTGAATTTTTCATCACAATTATAACAAAGTCATTTTTCTCTGCGTGCCTGCATCTCTGTTTCAGACAAATGCTTGATAGGATTTGGTCGAGGAGCTAGTGGGATGGGAGGTCATTGAGAACCCATATTTCGGAAGGAACAAAAGTGGGTTTGGAGCGTTGTTGCGCTGCAATCTTATCTTCTGCCAACTTAGCCAACCCTAGGGCTTCTATCATTGTGTTGGGACAGAACATTTTAACCTCTGAGCGGATTTCATCCTTAAGACCACTAATAAAACAACTCCTGTAGAATTCATCAGACAATCCCTCTGTGTGATTGGCTAGTTTCTCAAATTATGTCTGATACTCTCTCACAGTGCCAATTTGGCGAAGTTTAATGAGGGCTCTTGTGAAGTTATCAAAAGCACTAAGACCAAATAGTTGCAAAATGAGCTAGCAAAAATCTAACCATTTTGGCTCTTCATGAACCTTGATGTACCAATGGTACCATTGAAGAGCTTCATGTTCCAAATGAAAGGATGCAAGTGGAACTTTGTTGACATCAAAAGTATTATGCAGACTGAAATACTGTTCTGTATGATAGATCCAGCCAGTTGGATCAGTACCATTGAAGCGAGGAAAATCAAGCTTCGGACCACGGAAATTGCTGGAAGAAGAGAATCCATTGTCCGATGAAGACTCGGACTGTCGTTTGTTGTTCATGGATGAATGCTCAAGATGGAGGCCGAGAAATTTTTCATCAAAATCCTGGAGTTTGGCTTGGATGGCCGCAAGTGCTTCTTCCATGGTTTTTGCTCCTGCGCGGGTGACAACCAAAACCTGGAGTTTTTTTTTTAATGCGTAGAAAAATACAAACAGAAGCTTATTTAGTAAGGGGAAATTTGGATTTGGGAAAAACTCGGATGGGTAATTGAGGTTTGACTAGGTTTTGGACACTTTCGAAGGGACAAGGAAGCATAAAATGAGGATTTCAGAAGCGGGGTGAAAGAATGGGAAAATTTGTCAGAGAGGATCAAAGAAGCAGAAATAGGGAATGAACATGGGGACAAAATTTGAAGGTGATTGGGTGAAAAATAAAGAAGTTGTGGCAAACCCTAAAAATAGACAAATGTGAGATTTATGGCTTTGGGAAGTGGAATTTGGGATAGGGTGCTCAGGAATGAAAGATGCAAAATGGGATTGCAGGGGTGTTAGGGAAGTTTCAAAGGAAACGGAGTGAAAACAAGGGAGATATGATGAAAAAACAGTTTTTTTTTTTTTCCAGAATGGATCCGCTACGGTGCAGAAGGGATCGGAAACAGATGGATCTGCAACGGCGCGCAAGGGATCGAAAACGGATGGATCTGAAACGACGCGGAAGGGATAGGCAACAGATAGATCTGAAACGACGCGGAAGGGATCGGCAACAGATAGATCTGAAACGGCGCGGAAGGGATCAGCAACAGATAGATCTGAAATGGCACAGAAGTGATCGGCAACAGTTCTGGATAGAGGAAATCTGCAATTTATTAGCTGAAAATATATATGGACCCCGTATGCTCAGCTTCCTAACAGTTCAGGAGATTCACTCAGCCACCAATGTTGTCTAACGGCTTGAGTATTGGGGCAGTACCCCTCACTCCATGGCTCTGGTAAAACTGATAACTGCTTGGCCACAAACGACGGCTCTTGGCTTACCTCACGGGTGGGAACTAGTCAATCAGGTAGGAGTCGTTGCCCTTTTCACTAGCAGGTCCTCTCAATGGGCCAACTACTTTGGGGTTCCTGTGGTACTCCTCGCAATGAGTTTTAGGGCTTATGCCCAAGTACTTCCCACAGTTAAGCGGATAGGGATTATTCCCAGATCCAAACCTGCAGCAGATGCGAAAAAAAATTTGGGCAGAAATTTCACCCAACAAGCCCAAGAAAGTGCTATGATACCAGATGTGAGGAACCTACAACAATTAATTAATGAAAATACACGAGATAGCAGTAATAACAGAACTCAGAATCATTTTATTGATCGTAGGCAACTTCGAGGGGAAAACCTCCTTTGAGCAAGCTCAATACAAATAACTTCACGCCCTTCATTGGCCTCAACACACACTTATATACTAAGTCTAGGCACCAATACTATGGGTCAAAACCATGGGCCAATACAAAAATATGGGTCAACAAATACTACGGGCGACTTACAAAGCATATGCGCCCAACAACAATAACACAAACTATGGATCAACAAATACTATGGGACGTCTTACAAAGCATATGCATCCAACAACAATATACTAACAAAGTAAAGACATGGGTTCCTAACAATCTCGATCGGGAATGCCTATGTTTTGATGAAACTGTGTGACAAGCTCTGTACTGTATTTAAGCAGTAATATATACTCATTTTTATTTATAAAAAAAAAATAGAAGATGTTTGTGTTGAAACGAAACCAAAGGTGTGGTAATGGATTTGGCTAGGGATATAATTTACAATTTTTTATATTTAAGTTTCTTATTTCACTTTATAACTTTTAGTTACTACAAAGTGATCATTGGGTTATTTAACTAACTAAATTTTAACACAAAGCATAATCAGTAGTTAGAACAAGGATGCATCGAAGTAGTTAGTTAAAGTATGCTTAATGTGAAGGTAGAAAATCATGCTAGGAAAAGAGGGAGTTTTATAATAGAGAAATTGGAAAATGTTATTAATAAAATGAAAATGGAATCTAAGACTATAATTGTTCTATGTACTTGAAATTAACTAAATTAGTTAGCATAGCTAAATCCTATGTATATGTATATGTTTATGTACATATGGCATCATTTGCATTACTCGAGACACCCCACTATGATAGTGAAACCACAACCTGAGATGGCAAACAACATTGGACATTATCAACAAAGAACCCTTAAAATTCACCAAGGAACACAACCCTTATGTTCATTGTGTCTTCATATATCTGCATTATGTTGGAGTTGTCAAAATTGTTAGTGTTTACTCAATTCCAGATCCAGTTAACAGTCCCAAATAACTTGTTGCAATTATTAACTAAAAACACAGTGAAATCCTAACTAATACGCAACGGAAAAACATAGAAAATCATAAATTTGGCAAAGATTTTCCATAGAAAACCCCAACGGGGGAAAACCAACAAACAGATGATTTTTATTAACTATAAAAATCCTAGGCTCTCGTTCTGGGATAATGGCCCACTGAGGAATTACAATGACAAAATTTTAGCTTGCAAACCTCAAAATCAGTTCTTTTATCTTGATGGTTGCTAACCCTCAACTTCCCTTTGCTCCTTTCCTCTGACCATGCCCCTGCCCCTGCACCTGCACACTTGGCTGAAAGTATGTTTTCAACCAATCAACGAGATCTCTCTCACTTTGTGTGAATGTTGTGTGTCTCCTCCTCTCATGTAGGTTGTATTTATAAAATACAACAATATGTAAATACCTTGGGCCAATACCATGGGCCCTCATAGATCACTTTACATAAAGTAATTACAAAAGTACATTCACTTTAATAATTTACTTTACTACAATGAATCTCCTAAGTCTAAGAGTCAATAATGACTACTTACACCTGTAGTCATTGTCCACATGGAAGTAAATGTCTAATGCTACAAAAATCAACACTCCCTCTTAACGAGGAAGGTACTTCTCTAAGAACCACCTATAACTAGTTCTCCCTCTGACCCTGGCACATTGTCACTCACATCATCCTAAACATTGGCATTCCTCCAACCTTGTTGGTTAGTTGCTCCCTATTTATTGGAAGAGATGGAATCGATGACTCTACATACGATACACATATGTGCCAAGAAATTGGAAAAATTCATCAAAGGTCTATTCTCCCTCACTGTGGTCCTAGAATCATATTCCTACTCCTAAGCATCCATCAATGCCATCTCGTACCAACTAGGTCTCCTAGAATAACTGGTAGGGGCCAAATCCCTCTTCCCTTATGAAGTTTTACTCCCCACACTGGAAGTCTATGAACTCTAGTCACCCTTCGAAGTCTTCTGCTCCTTAACCATTGTCACTGACATCGATCCATGATCCAATATCCCCTTGGATCCAACTATAGGCTTTCCCTATAGCATGTAAACTTTTCCCTCTCTGACACCAAGAACTTGTGCTGAGTCTATGTCATATCCCATCGGTCGAATGAGAGCCCATCCCCTCCCAAAAGAGATGCGTATCCACTGTCCTCCAATGTTGATATTGAGGCCAAGCTCATCCTGAGCTCTGGTACATACAACGCATTTTTCACCTCTAGAGATCCTCCTGACTCTAGCTGAAACCTAATTGTTCCAACCGCCTTCATAGTACACATGGAATGAGTTCCAAGCTCTGCATGCAAATATGGGTATGTCCCTAACAACCTTATGAACAACTCACATGTCCTCGTTATGTGACGAGAAGCCCCACTATCCACGAACTAGGCACTGCTGAAAACTGTACCAAAAATACAAGAGACTAACGAGAACTCTTTCTCGTACTTCTCAGCAAACTCATTCTCCTAAGCTTCTGTAGTTGCTACTACCTAATGAGTCTTGCTCTTCTCTTTCTTCCATTATGGACACTGTGAAGCATAGTGGCCACATTTGTAGCATGCAAAGACCTTGAATTTTCTCATGTCCTTCTTCTTCTTCACCCCCTATAAAATTGTATTGTTCTTGCTTCTCTTTTCCTAACTGACAATAGCAACAATCTTCTCATCACCCTCGTGTTAACCTCTAGATAGAGACTCCTCTCGAATCTCATCTTGAATGAATTCATTCCATAAGCTCTCCCAATTAGGGAGTTTCTCCCGTGCAACAATCCCTTTAATGAAGGGTGCCCATGGCTTAGTGAAGCCATTTAGGGCAATCCTCACCAACTCTAGATCTGCCATAGTGTCCCCAACTGCTACCAACTTCTCACAAATTTGTGTGATAGCCTAGTGAGATAAGAAGCTACATTATCAGTCTTGGACATCTTGGTGCTTCTGAGCTCCTCCGTCGGCACCATCTTCATGTTTTGATTATTACTCCGGTATAATCCTTTCAGAGCATCCCACATCTCCTTAGCTAACTTCTTCTTAGCAATGTGGGATCAAATGATCCTTCACCCTGTCCAAGATAATCCCCATGCCCTTCACATCCTTCAAAACTGTCAGTTCATTAGGATATGTTGACAGGGTCACCCCTATGCTTGCAAACTCCCACAAGTTGTTCTCCATGAGAACCAGCATGACCCGTGCCTTCCAAGGGTTGTACTTGGAGGCACCCTCCAACTTGTCTTCATATCGTATCCATGTTGCATACATCTTCAACTTATTGGTGTTGCTTCCTGGACCCGCTTCCCGTTGCTTGGATCTACATCTCACTGCTTCTCGAACGTTTTCTAGGCTACCCAAGCTTTCCCGCAACTACCCTGCAACTGCTCAAAGTTTCTCTGATCCTGCCCAAGGCCTTTTCAGGGCTGCCTGAAATTTATAGTCTACTCACAACTTCCTGAAATTTTTCTGGCGGCTACCTGAAATTTCTTTCCCTACCTGACCTGTACGGATATCCAGGGCCTAACGGCTCACCTCTAGTGACTACTCACATTCTTAGCTCCTCCTTCTCTGTTGGTTGTTAGCGACCTTATCTCCTCTTCAGCAGCTCGTCTTCCACCGAGCCCAGCTACTTAGTCTCCTTCGTCGTCAATCTGTAGCTTCGTGGATCACCTATCCACTTCTCATTCACAGTAGCGCTTCTTCCGACCACCTTTCGGATACTGCTACTATGGCGGTTTGCCCGCGTCAACAGCCTCTACCTAAGCCGCCTCCTATTTGATCTATTGTTCGGTTGTCCACATTCGTGTTTGCTTCCTCGCGGTGACGGCGTTTCTCACTCTTTGTTTGCATCTTTACATATCCACATCATCACTCTACCACCGGCAGCTCCCACCAGCGGCCGCTTACGCCCCATCTCCCGCGTCCCTACTATAGCTCACCATGTGTCCTTGATCCACCTATCTATTGCAGCCTCACATAGCTCCTGCGCTCGTTCTTCACTTGGCCACACTTCGTCATGCCTTCCACGGTGCCTACTCCTAATATTCTACGATGCTAAGATGCAATCTCCACGTCCACCGCTTGACCTTGCTAGTGTGATTCTCCAAACTCTCTTTGTGTAGGATAGACTTCTAGCGGCATCCCTTGCTTTCTACAACATCATGCCATCTCCTTCGTCGAGCCACGGTCCATGCCTTCACTATGGCTCCCAGCTCCCCATAGATCCACTTTGTTGTCATCTTACGCGACCTTCTCTCAATCGCATCTGTTGTACTCAATAGTTGTTGCCTCTACAAGCCAATTCGACCCATGTTGCTTCAGGTATGCATATCTACACAACGCATGTCCCATATGCCCAGTTCTCTACCCATGCGACCAGATCCAATCGTACAACATATGGCAACTGTTGTATGATGGATGTCCTACAATCTTTCTCTTTATATATATATATATATATATATATATATATATATATATATATATATTCCAAATGTGGTTAATAGTCCCGAATAACTTATTGCAATTATTAATTGAAAAGACATTGAAATCCTAACTAATTATGCAGCAGAAAAACACAAGAAATTACACATACATATGACACAAATTTACCCCGAAAAACTTCAACTAGGGAAAAACCAACAAACATATGATTTGTATTAACTATAAAAATCATGGGCTCCCTCCCTAGGATAATGGCCCACTTAGGAATTATAATGATAGAATGATATCTTTCAAACCTCAAAATCAGTCCTTCGATCTTGTTGGTTGCTAACCTTCAGCTGCCCCTTGCTCCTTTCCTCTAACCCTGCCCATGCACCTACACACTTGGCTAAAAGTTTGTCTTCAACCAATCAATGAGATCCCCCTCTCTGTGTGATTGTTGTGTGTCTCCTCTCACCTAGGCTGCCTTTTATAATATTGCAATATGCAAATACCTTGGGCCAATACCATTGGCCCTCTAGATCACTTTACATAAAGTAATTACAAAAGTACATTCACTTTAATTATTCACTTTACTAAAGTGAATCTCCTAAGTCTAAGTTTGAGAATCATGAATTACTACTTCCACCTGTAGACACTGTCCACGTGGAAGTAACTATCCGATACTACAAAAATCAACAAACACTATGGTCCAAGGCCATACAATTTAGCGTGTTACCCTGCATGTTGTTTGAGGCTTGCACATGTGATTTTCATCATAACACTTTTGATTTTTTGTCACAAGGACCAAGCTTTTAAGCTCACATTGCTAGATTTTTTTATGGCCAAGGTGTGCATTTGTGTTTTGGCTTAGAGATGATGCTAACCTATGGTTGATTTGATGATGCTAAGTGTGGATTAAGATGTTCTAGTGTGCTAAAGTTGGTATAATTCATGAGTTAGTAAGTTCCCAATGAGGGAAACTCTTCATGATATGGTGTGCTCCCCTTCTTTGATCATTGGATAGTTGCTTGCTTAATGTTTATGCAATTATTTAACACATTTCATTTTATGGAGTGGAAACCCATGAACTTAAGGTCTCCCTAAGTTCTAAAGTGTTAATAATTGTACCTTGGTGTGAGGATAAAATTAAAGGGAGTTTGTTATGGTTTCTAATGTGATAAATCTTCGTTGAGGTGTAACACCCTAGCATTTTGACTCTTTTGCAAGTTTCCAACAATAATTATTGATGTATTTCATAGAGTTGGAAGACTTTAATGTGAGGGCCCTAGGTGTTGTATGTTTCCTAAGAACATATGCCACTTTCTAATGTATGCTAAAACCCCTATCTTGATGTAGCGTTATCCTAGTTCACACATGTTCAAGAATATTTTGGGTTATTTGACCTTTGGTTTGACATCATTTTACCACATGAAAGGCCGTGTATTGAAGCACCCTAGCTTATTCATCCCTTGCGTTATCCTAGTTCACACATGTTCAAGAATATTTTGGGTTATTTGACCTTGGTTTGACTTCATTTTACCACATGAAAGGCCGTGTATTGAAGCACCCTAGCTTATTCATCCCCTTTCACACTTGGATGATGATTACTACAAGACATCAATCATCAATTTTCATCAATTTTCCTTGGAGCACTCTCTTTATTTAGCACATATGTTGAGGCAAGCATGTATTATAATAATATTTCATGACTTGAAGAGGTTGGAACACATCCCTAGATCACAACACCCTATCTCGATGGAGAGAAACAACTTGTCTATAAGCTAAAATTCATGGTATTATCTCCTTGGCACTCTTCTATAGACTACACTCTTTGTGGACAATATTATATTTGTTGAAAAAAATATCTAACCACCTTGGCACATCCTTCAAGGGTGCACTCCTCAAGTTGGTCATTGGTTCGGTCAAGGTGGTTAGGTGGTTAGCATGGCATGGTGGTTAGGAAGGAACACATGTTCTTACAATGTTCACTCAATGGTTCGGTCAAGGTGGGTTCGGTCAAGGTGGTTAGCTGGTTAGCATGGCATGGTGGTTAGGAAGGAACACATGTTCTTACAATGTTCACTCAAGCCCAAACTCTAACGATTAGCCTTTGTCCTACCAACTTTCAATGTATGGCTGTGTATTTACTTGATCTGTATGTAATGCTGGTATCTCCTATAAGTAGTTCTGGACTAAGACTGGATGGCTATGCTCTTATTTTCTGTTATTATGGATGTTTTGCTAAATCACTTTATGGGATAGGACAAATCTCAGAACAACGCTTTTTGAAGTACTGTAGCCCTGCTTTCTCTGAAAGCAGGCTACATTAGGGACTGCATGTAACACCTTTTGTATACTATTAATAGAATTGAGCTAAATTAAAAAAAAAAGGGATATAGATAATCAGTAGCATCAAACTGAAGAAACATGATATCACTCTTTCTAAAATTTAAAATCCAGCACTAAACCATTAACAGTTATATAATTGTTTGCAATCCTAGAAGATAACAGTAAGGATTATACACTGAAACTAACGTAAATTACACTACTGTCCTGTTTTATAATACAGAGAATTTATGTGTCCAATCAACAGTACAGAGAACTGAGCAAAACAAAAATATCACTTGTGTCTGTTTTTGCGATGGAGGAAGTGAGTCAGCAGCATTAGATGCTCAAATATGACATCTTATGAGCGCAAGCAAAAGCTTTTGCACTGAATCATTAAAAGATTATTGCTTGCCTTTGAATTCCCCTGTCCTGTGATTATGCTTATTGCCATGGTCATTTTATACTGCTTCAATAGGATTCCCAAAACAAGTGTCTCCTATAAAAATAAGTTTGACCGCAAAAATTTGCCTGAGAGAGACATGCTGAACGTTTTTGAAAATTGGCAGCCAAACGACATCTCATTTTCCGATCGATTTAATGGCTGAATGGAGCCCATATGTGAGTTCTGTTCGTCCAGCAGAGGCCATATTTACCAATTTGCATGTAGAAACAAACACTCATTAGATGAATTGAAAGCACATAAACGTGCATAAATAAAGGCATGCCCGTATTTATATACACTTACATAAGAAGGGGGAAAATTTAAATTGTAGACAGCCCAAAGTCTCCAACAAAAGAACAGCACTACTATGTCTCATGTCATTCATGTCCAAAAACTGAGCAGGCAGTGCTTGCCTCAGATCCATTCTCGTGCATATCACCATTTCCCTGCCCAATGCTGTGTTTGGAGGTACCATTACTTTCACCACATCCATCAGACCCAACATCAGCAACATGCTTTATAAAATCCATGCAGGTCCCATCAGTGGAATCCTGAAAATCAGGTACCCATCCTGTTTGCACTATATCTTCAAAATATTTTAAGTCAGTGGAACCCGTGCAAAAGTCAGCCATTTTTCCTCTGTAATTATGTTGTTCGACAGAGTCTGCAGTGGACTCTAGAGGGCCCTCTGTACAACGACTAAATGACCACAACGGGAACATGGAATTCCCCTCCTGTTCTGAGTTGTTAATTGACTTAACAGAACTCCTTAAAGAAGCCTTCTTTGTGTAGTGCCTTTTGCCATCAGCATTATTTGTGATTTCAAAGGATGCAGAATTGTCACCTGAAAATCACCACTCAATTTAAACATACAGTAAGCCAGACAAGTACTTAAATACAGCTTAGATCAAGTACGAATATGTTACAACTTGCAAGTGAGATTTCAAGTCTCCTGAAAGATGCAACTTCATGGGGATGTGTATGTCAATATATAAATGCATTTTTGTTTCCAAAGAAAACCTGGTGGGGAAACCCAGTGAATGCTTCCCCACATCTGTGGATGTCAATGTAGACTAGTGCACATCACCCAAGGAAATTTGAACCAGACAACTAGTGGCACAAAACTAGCCAAATGCCCAGCAACATTGGCGACAACCAGTTGAGCTGAAACTTCATGTGTGTTTGTGTGTGCGTTATATCATGTGATGTGCAGTTAACAAAGTTCAAACAACATAGAAGAGCATGATGAGTAAGAGAAGCAATGCCTGAATTGGCCCCAAATGAAAGCTCTGCAAGACATCGAACTTGTTCCTTCCAATGTTGAAGTTCTCTTTCTTTAGCATGTAGCTTAGTCTCAGTTGACTTCAACTCCACCTCAAGCTCTGAAATCCTATCTTCTTGCTGGTTCTCCAATAGATCACGTAGACGCCTGTCTAACTCATATGGTGACACCCCATACTCATCAACCTGAGAAATCTCCAAGGGTTCCGATGGAGTCTTGTCTGCAGAACTCCATTGACCTGGAAGCCCATCTGCACAAAGCTCTCCCTCCACCATATCAACTGAGGAGTTTGTCAACTGTAAAATATCAAAACCAAGCAGGGGAGGATTAAAATACTTACTAAGCCAGATACTTGGTATCTATGATATATATGTCTACTATATGATATATATGTCTACTACAATGTTATGAAAGACATTTTAAACAAGCATTTAACAGTTCAGCATCGGTAAAATGAAACTGTCCTTTTGACCATTATTCGACCTTCATAACATGGAAACAGCTGATTAAATGGTAGCAGAGCATAGATTGTTCAAGACAATGGCAGGGGAAGCCGTTCATGCCCAATGCATTAGACTAATCCCTTGTACCATTATACCAAAAATTAAACTATATTTTTTAAGGTTTACTCTCACTAACATTTTACTGCAAAAAGTATTATTTTAAAAGGAAGTAGACCAGAAGAGACACCATGCATGCCAAAATTGTTTCGGATATGTGCATGACATAAGTCAGAAATAGCAATTCATAAAAGAAAAATCGAATATTCTATGAAAGCATGTTCAATATGTAAACAATGTGATTGATTTAATGGATATTGGGGAACAATGAATTCATTTAATGTTAAGGCTTAGTCAAGCTCAAAGACTGCTTGACATGTCAAAACGTAAGCCAGACAACAACCCAAAAAATAGATGTCAAAAAGACACACAATTATTTATAAAATGTGTTATGGGCTCCACCGCTGAGCTTCAAAACATCACAAATATGCTCTTTGCACGAGTCTCTATTATCTTGTAGCTTCTTATAAATTATTTGTCTCGTCACGAAACTGTAAAATGAAAATAAGTATTTATGATTAATTTGTTTACTGATCAAAGGACATCTAGCTCAGTCTAGCATGCTTCATTTTACCCTCATTAGAAGAACTATATATCACAACAAAGGAAATAATCTTGAACAAAAGCCATGTTATAGAATGCATTACCAAATGTTTGATATTGTGACACATAAGATCAAAGCACTTTCAATGAATTGAACCCATATCTAAAATAGAAGAGAGGAAAATGTTTTAGGTGGTTCAAACTCCATCTAAAATTGTGTGTGGGTAAGGATAAACAAAGGCAAATACTTTGAAGCTTAGACTGGTCCCAACTTCAGTTGAAATTTGCAATGAGGCAAACTTACAAATAATGTTTCCCTTGGTTGGGAGGTGTTCAGAGATGGAAACAAAAGCAAAAATTCTGAAGGAAAGTCGGCCATTTTCCTGGAAGAAGAACATGGCATTGTTCCAATGTGCTAGCAGGTATAAAAGCTTTTACAGCTTCTACTGAAAAAGGTAGAATTAGAGGCATTCACCTGCTGAATGGCTTTTCAAAATAGCCTGCAAGTTAGTATATCATCATAACAATCCCTGCAATAGACATATCCTTAATGGCACCTACATTTCTTATTGGAAGCTCAACATTAAAAATCCTACTTGATGTGTGGAAACTGGAAAGCACTAAACATTAACTGAATTTTTCATACCCAAAAGAGTAATGATAAATGTAAAGTACAGAACCATCATAAAACTCACCTCACTAAAACCTGATAGTTTCCTTTGAAGCTTTGAATTTGCTTGGAGAAAATCCATTTGTATGTATTCTAGCTCAGCTTGCAATTCTGCTTCAGGATCAACCATTCCAGTGACCTGTTGTGCAGGTTCATCAGTGATAACACTTCCAGCAGATTCATTATCCTGAAAGGGAGTGCCAACAGAATTGGGATAATCTTTTTCTAACTTCCAATCTGCATCTGCACCTGGCTGTTCTTGTTGATATGTGTAAATTTCACCATGACAACCCTTGGGCATTTCATTGTTTTGCAGAGAATCTTCTCTTTCATCAAGCTGTCTTTTTAAGTCATGAACCAAGCTTATTGTCTGATGTAATAACAAAGTTAAATTGTCAATTTCACACTTTCCAGATGCAATCATGAACATAACACCAATCCCAACCCCATAAGTGAACCATAAAGCACCTGCCAAGTTCAGTGTAGAAAACATCAAAAGCTTCAAATATAGTTTGGTGCACAAAGAAAAACTTCAAACCCACAAGAAGATATTCCATTTAAACAACTATAAATAAAAATTAGTCAATAAATAGGGGCAACCCATAATATCTTTCAAATTAGTGAAAATAATAGTTGTGTATACCAGTATCAGTTTAGCCAGTTTTCCAAGACAGAGACTGTTATCTGACTATTGAGATTTGCAATTATGATTAATATAATTTGATCAAATCTTTTTAAATTCTGAAACTGCATCCACTGATTTTTCTGCAACTTAATCTACATATTGATCATTTTGCATGAAAAATGCATTTCAAAAATCTGTTGTACATTCAGCCGTATAGTGGATGATATTCTAATGTATCAAGGTTCCTCAACATTCGTAAGGATTGTTGGCTTTAAAAATTATCAAAACATGGTAAGACACCTGTAGTGGAATTGCTCATAAATTATGTCATAATGCATACACCAACAAGATGCTACACCTTACATAGGTCAATTATAACGGGTTTTACTTTGTCATAAGCTTCCATATGCATTTCAGTGGAAAAAAATGCTATGTGCACCATGAGATCGTATTAAGATCTTATGACAGCAGGAAACTATGGTAACCTTGAATTATGGATAGAAAAGTTTTTCAAAACGGAACTATGGGAATCAAACCTAGTCCAAGTTACATCAAACTATGTTGTGAGTGGAAATGCAACTATCATTTTGTGGTTAAAATCACAAAGAATAGTTGGATCTGCCATCTATCATTAGACAGTTAATTTTGTAAAATATGAAAAGGTACCATTTCCTGTACCCTGCATTTAGGCCTTTCTCCAAAGGCATGGGAAGGATTGCATAATGAACTTTTATCATTTACAAGACACTAGCGGTTGCATCTACCAAACACCCTAAAGAGTTCGGTGGTGATCTGAAAAGATCCCCGGATCACTGAGCCTAGAGATATCAATGAGTAAATGCCCATGTGGGTAGGGCTAGCCCTTTATTTGGAGCACAGAGAGGTGGATTATTTAGCTTTTACTGTCCACCCCTCCCTTCAATCAGCTCTGGGATCCTTTTGACGAAGGTGATTAGGAGAGTGCCCAAAGTCATGGGACTGTTATGAGAGAAATAGTAAGTTGCTTAACCATTATGACCAACTAACTGCAAAGGGTTGATGCGGACCTCTCAAGCCACAATGACAACATGGGTATCTAGTAAACACTTAAGTTTGTTCACTGGCTCTGAATGAAAATCAAACTTTTCACTTAGCTTGCCTTGTCCGCTAGTGTGTATTCCCCATGCTACAGTAAAACATGAGCACCCAAAAAGGTGTAGAGCTTATATTTGGGCCCCAAGTCTAACTGCAAAATAATACATATATGTTGCATAGATCCAAAAAAGCTTGTGGAATATGATGTCCTAAAGCGTATGCTTGTATATGTTGATAGTTTATCACTCAATAATAAAATAAGCAAATACACTACCTTGAGATCGCTCATATTGCCCAACGATGTCAGCATCATTAAGCTTCTTCCCTTTCCTTCTATTCTGCAAAACGCCCACAGTTTTCTTTTTCTTTCTCAAACTGTTCTTTTGGGTATGCCCCACATTCCATGATCCAGACAAATTGCTTTCGTGATCTTCTGGGTGTTGGAAATCTCGGATCTCGGAACACTGAGCATCCAAGCAAAACCCTCTCTCTCTATATCCATGAAAAGCCTTCGCCTTTCCTTTCCGGGAGGATAGTATCTCAGGGGAGCCGCCATGAGAATAAACAACTGTTGCAGAAGCTTCCCCAGAAGGTAGTTCTAGTTCGTTCATAGAAAAAATAAAGGGGTCAGCCATTATGTCCTCGCCATTAGAGATCTGAGTGCTTGACTCCAAACCCAAATCGTCAAAAGTATTCAAAACTCTATTTCCGATGGATTCTTCTTCTTTGGAGACAGCAGGCCTCTTGTGCAAACATCGTACTAAAAATCCAGTGCCAGCAGCGGCTATTAACAAAAACTGCCACATTGCGATCTCTGGTCAAAGCTATAACCTGAAACTCAAAATTTCCCTTTGTTTTAAGTCAAGCAAATCCTTGCGCCTTTGCAAACAAATCCTCCATTGCTGATCTACAAGAATGGAAGGCCGGCTGAAGAAACGGTTAAAATGGGTTTGCAGTTGCTCTTCCTAGCGTTATGTTCCTTGCGATCTCTGAAAAATTCTTCTGCCATAATCACCGCCATTGTCAAGGCCTGCTACTAACTACTCACTGCACTGCAAACAACAAAAGGCAAAAGCCAGAGTGAGAACGGTTGATAGAAAAAAGGAAACATTTCCCTCGCAGAGACCGTATTTCTAAAATTCAAACGTGAATAGCCTACATATTCTGACAACCAGACTAGGAGGTGGTGGCAAGCACAGTTTCAGCTGGAATGACTTGCGTGTACTAAAATATCAAATATATTTTTATCTGAGCAAGTACCTAACGCTCCGTGGGATAGTCACATGACTATGACTCGATAACCACTCCTTGGTATAGTTGACACTTAAATTCTCTTCTTTTCATTTCTCGAAATCCGACGAATCAAAAACTATTAAACTATTGGAAACGTCGTTATACCGTAAAATCAGAGTTCAAAAACTTTAATTACAAAGATATTTGCAACCAGATTCTTGGCCAAAAAAAGCACCAAAAAGAGAATAGTTTGAATATTCTTATCCCGTCTTGGAAACCAGTGAAAATTTAATACATCAATTCCCAAGGTAGAAGTGTTGGTGTGGTTCAGGAGCAAACCAGTGACAAATGTGTCCTGCCCTTCTGTTTGAACCAGAAACAGTAAAAATGCTATTATCCATATTGATTTTCTGTATATTTTTAATTTGGATTTCTTAACTGAAACGGGTTAACAATAAATTTTATACGTAGTTTTAGTTTAGTTTTAGTTTTTTAAATGAGAAAACATGAAGATAGATGTTCAAAGGTAGTTGCTGTCCGGCCAAAATTAGAGTCAGTTAAAGAAGAAAACGGACATTACAAAATGTAAATGTAAAGTTAGCTTTGGGGTGCACTCAAACATCGGAGAGCTTTTTGGTGAAAATAAAAGGACAAAATCAGAGTGCGAAACAAAGGACAGGTTTAGTTAAAAATAAATAAATAACAAATTCGAAAGATTGTCAATGCTGTTATTAAGATTGAAATAAATATTTATTGGATCTTGATGGAAGTCTAGTTTCGATTTCTGTGGGGAGGTGCAGTCGGCGTAAGTTATTTCAGAAAATTGCACTTCAGAAAAAGCTAGTGCCAATGCAGTGGTGGCCATATTCTTGTTGATTAGTTCTGTCTAACATTGAGGCTGGTCCTGGCCCGTGGGTTTGGTATCCAGGTGGTTCAGATGACAGGGCTGGTTGGAAAAAAAAAAATAATAAATAAATAAATATTTATTGGAAAATGTAAAAATAGATTTGGAAAAAATATGATTTTGTTTAATAAAATATAATATTAGTGGTCAATTCTGGCTAGTTTATTTAATTAAGGTGTGGATCCTCCCAATTCAATTCTCCACTAAGTTAAGGTGTGGGTCTCGTCTACAAGGCGACTCTAGTTCAATTCCCCTTAGAAATGACTTAATTGGGAGACTACACCCAAAAATACTTCTGAGTTGTGGTTCATCAAACCACAAGCTCCTCATAATCAAAGAGATATCTTTAATAATAGAAAATTAAAATTAAAAAATATTTTAAATTGATTTTTGTAAATTTTTAGGTAGGAAATTTGACATAAATTTTAGTGTCTCATAGTTTCACACTCAAAGTTTTAAGATTATAGTTTCTTTTACATAGATAGAGATTTTGAAGATTTCTAAGCAATTCAAATCTTGAAAACTTTTTTAAATTAATATTTTAATTTGATAAAAAATAAAATAAAATAAAATTTTCCAAATTATTTTAAATAAATCATATAAAACTAATTAATAATTTTGATTACATTCTCATCACTATATAGATTGATGAAAATTATATATTTAAATATAAAAATATAAAATCTAGCAATATGATAATATTTCAAAACACGAGATTTTGGCTTAAAATAGCCTTCAAATCCAAATCTTAGAATTTCTAGAAGTATCCAATAAATTATAAGTAATAAAATTTTATTGTATTTATATATTATATGAATAATTTATATTTATTTGTTTTGTAAATAATTTATGTAAATAAAGTTGGTTATAATTTTGAGTGAATTAACATTTACTTAAAGTGGATAAAGTATTATAAATTATATAGTTAAATTTTATTGTATATTATATTATATAATACAAATTTTTAGAGTGCACTGCTTACACCCACATTAAATCTGAGTTTCATAGTAGTTGTTATAAAACAAACTTTTGTAAGCTCCTTACTTGCCAAAACTATAGTGAGCTGGGAAAGCTTCTTGCCAAGCTTTTTGAACATAGAAATAAATTTTATTTTATTTTTTACAGAAACGGATAACTAGCTTTGTATATTAAAAAAAGTAGGATATTACATATAACCGGGAGGTTGTTCGCGTGAACCCAAAGTTGTCGTAGCAAGCATCTCATTGTTCAACCTCTGGTTTTCAAAAAGAATGGCGCTATACCATTTACAAAAAGAAGCAGGAAGGTCTGGACTTAAACTAAAACAGAACATGAACCTATTACAGAGCTTCGATGGTGCATAAGAAAACCAAAAAGGAGAAGTGCCTGAAGATGCAAGAGCCAAATCAATTGGCCTGATGGCGACTGGCAGGAACCGTGACTACATTTTCGTCCTCCACATTCAAAATAACAGAGGGGCTGCTTCCCTTGTTGACCAAATTGTTACCATTGTTGACCCTTATGCAGTCCACTTTAGCTTCCAGAATTTGAAGATAGCTGAAAAAAGCATCGTGCTTACCCATTAATTTTTCGAAGTAGTCTTTCGCCTTTCCAGAGCTGTTCCTTACTTCCGAGTTGGAGATATGCACGAAGGTGGCAAGGTTTGAAATCGCCTTCTTGGTGTCCAATGAATCACCATGGAGCCAACGAACCTAGGCTTCCAGGTCTTGAATCTGAGTTTGAGCTTCAAGGGAGGGGCTAGCATGTCCATGGGGAGAGTCCATAGCAACCAGGTTTCCCTGGTAACCCAAATGTTGCTTCCAATTCTTACTACCATAGCCATCAGGACTATTGCACACCAGGAGGTGAGGGCCATCATGACCAGGTTTCGGAGTTTTTTGCAGCTTCCTGCTTCTATTGCCATAATCAAACCCACTGCCAAGGCAGTGCATAACATCCCGATTGCCAGTACTGATTCCATTTTCCAAGGGGTTCCAATTCTTTTTACTACCCTGATCCTCAGACTGACGAGAATCGTTGCAGGCTAGGCCCCCTCGCCTTCCATTGCTTTCATTGCTCTGCATAAGTTCATTGAGGTAGTGTTTCTTACCTCTACTGGAGCTTGGTCCCAAGGCACAGACCTTACAGTGCTGAGAATGCCAAATACCCGCCATAACAAAGAGCGAAAACCAACAGATGAGAGCGCCCAGAGAATGGGGAGATTTCGCAGAGGGACAATGAAGAATGAGACGCCACCCTGCATGAAATGGGGAAAAGGTGGCCTGGGGAAATGCCTGAATTTAAGACCGGAGCATGCGAGACAGGTGGTGGAGGTCAGACGCAGCCGTTGTATGCGCTGAAGGGACAAGGGGAAGCATAGTTGGAATCCAAAGAAGATACAGGGAATTAATGCGACCCCTGTTGGAGAATGTGGAGATGAGGGGGGTAGGACGGGACCAAGGAGGGTGGAGAAAAGGGAAGAGGAGGCTAGGGGACCCATTCATTGAGTTTGAGGATGCCATTAGAGATGGCATGACCACAATCCAATCTTGCTCCGGTGTTTTCCATTCCATCGGCAGTTTGATTGTTATGCCTTAGGATATGCAGAAGGAGATAGAGTGGAAGCCAGTAGCTGCGAACTTGAAGTGTTGGTGAAGAGGGAGAGTGGCTTTACGGTGGTTGTTGATGAGTCCTCTGGCCTCCCTTATAACCAACAAGGAGTCCCCAAATACCATGAGATCACTGACTTGTTTGTTTTTTGTTATTTCGAGACCTTTTATTAATGCAAGCCACTCGGTTGCATTGTTAGTCTTCTGGCCGATCCCCCAAGCATAATCCTTCACTCTGTTTCCATCGGAATCCATAAGAACTCCCCCCGCACCTGCCAACCCAGCATATAAATAAAATTTTAAAGCAAACCAAATAATACCTTTTTAATCATCATCATCGTCATCATAATCATATTAATATATTTTATTCATTTTTTGTGTAAATAATTAATTTATTTAAATAAAATTGATGATGGAAGAATAATTATAAATTAGTTTTAAAATATTTTCTACATTATAAAATTTAAAAATTAATTTTTTTTTGTAGTCTATTTTTTTGCGTGTTTAAAATAAGAACAAAATAAGACGGAAAATAATATTTAGATTACACCCTTTTATATATTATTTCCAAAAAAAATTATCTTTTTATAAATTAATATATTAATATTTGTAGGATAACATGTTTCTTTTGTGAAAAAACTTTGTGTAAAAAATTTAAGATAAAAATAAAAATTGGATCCCTCTCAATTCTCAATAGATTAGGTCTTAATTTTTTATCTTTTGAACTCACTTGAATTTTTTTTAATTATTTTTTTTTTTTGTGATAAGTTATTAGTCAACAAAAAAAAAAATGTTTTTGGGAACGTTAACAACATGTCCCCCTATACTAAGGGGAGAGCACATCTCCCCCTATACTAGGGGAGAGCACCTCACTACTCTCCATACAATAATGTGTCACACCCTAAGGCGCATTCTACAGCCTAGTAAGGGAGATGTGTAACTCCTTCCGTGCTCATGCTGGAGTTGACACATGTCCTTTTAAAAAATAATAAAATATTATTAAAAATAACATGTGGGCTCAAATTAGATTTAGAATATTTACAATAACGTATATATAAAACTACACAAATTAGATAAATTAACACAGTTCCTCAATATTTTGCATCTTGAGAAATTTGATCTCTCTCGACACTTAGTAGATCCCCTTTTAGAATTAATCTATACTAATTATATACTACATAATTATATATTACATAACCCTCCATGCTACCTAATAATTCCAACAAACCATAACTACTTATTTATTATGAAAATGTGTATCGTACCTTGTGGGTCCTTTTATCATCTTACTAAACTCACCCAATAGTGAAAATGGGCCCTCTCTATCATCTTACTAAACTCACTTTATATACCAATAAACAATGGACAAGAAGTATGCCCCTCACTATGAGCACGTCTTCAATGCTGTGGGTATCATCCTACCTTGTGGGTCTTTTTATCATCTTACTAAACTCACCTAATAGTGCAAATGGGCCCTCTCTATCATCTTACTAAACTCACTTTATAGTACTAATAAACAATTGACAAGAAGTATGCCCCTCACTATGAGTACTCCTTCAAGGTTGTGGGTATCAAGAATAATATATAAAATATACAAAGGGGTTGTATGGATATTCTCATGCAAAACATATTAATAGGACATGGTGCCTTGTTTTAGATTATCAACATAACCAAAGTAATATTCTTATCTATATAAATGAGCAAGTCAACATTAATTTGGTTTTACAAGGCTTTTCGATTATGTTATTCATTTTCATTTTTCACATGTAGAAAAATTATAATAATTTGTTAGAAATATGTGTTAATATTAGGTTTCCAACAAATGTTTTTAAGGACTTTAATAATTTGTTGGAAATGTGTGTTAATATTGGGTTTCCAACAAATTCTTTAAGATTCTCAATATTGGTGATTTGTTTTATAGATGGCTTATTATGTTGTTGGAAGCACAAATAGTTAGTTATTAAGGTCTTTTATATGCTATTGAGCATTAAAAAGTGTTTTGATAGAGATTCCTTCTATCTTCTATATGTCTTAAGATCTATTATGGAGAAGCTCGAATGCATGTTCCCTTCTCTTTTGTTGCTATGAACTATTTGTTGTCTACCATTAATCTCCAACTCTTTTACTTGTTTGCAAATAATGAATGGATGACTATTCTCAAAGTCATCATGGTGATCAATACACACATCTCTAAAATAGGGAGGAACTCCTTGTTCAAAATTATTGGGTTTTACCTTGAGCTTCAAGGACCAAAGCTATATTTTCATCTTCCTTTGATAGCCATCATACAACCTCGTAGTCTAAGAGAATGTCTTCTTCTTTTCCTAATAAGGGCATTCACATCACCAACCATCTCATTGGGCCAAAGTGGGAAAAAAGCTCACTAGACAAATAAATCTCCTCACTTTTGCAGATTTGGGGAAGGCATAGTTACATAGCTTAAACTAGAAGGCAACTCCAACATAGAAAAAAATAACTATGTGAGTCACAACCAAATGCACTAGGTGAAGGCCAACCAAAAACAAGGAAAAAGCACAACATAGCTCCTCAAGGGAAAATGAATAATGAAAGGAAGGAAGAAGTTCTAGGTTGAATATTAATTGTTAAAGCCTAGAAAAAAACAAGAACTCAATATACCTAGACAAATAGAAGAAAAAAAAAGTAAATTGTGTCTTATCTGGTAAATATGGGGAGTACCAAAGGATATTACTTGTACATTGAACCAGTAAGAATTCTAATTAAATCGTTGCTTGATAACATTCAAGTGATGAGATAGCACTGGAGTTAGGAGTCATGATTAAGATCATAGGGAGATCATTCATAATGCATCTCCATACCTCCCCTAATTTGTTTATCATGTGTAAGAAACTCAAATGCTGTGATGTTTGAATGAGTTGTCCCAATGGTTATATAGTCACTTGATCAACACACTCAAGATTTTTGTATTCACCACAATGGATTGGATATGGACTACTCTTTCAATTGCATAGGGGAATTGTCACATTAAGACTATTAACCTCTAAATGCCCCACTTTGATTTTCATCCTCCAAATCCTTTGAGATAATCTTCTAAATGGCTCATTTGATTAAAGGTTCTAAAAAATATTTATGTCATGATACAAACAACTTTTTCGCTAAGATTTCAATGCCTATTATATTAGCCAAATTATGTATTTGCAACTCAATTGCCTAATATCTACATGTGTGGTAAAAGCGTAGGTGAACTAAGATACCCATGAATTGCTTTATTCTCTTTATGCCTAAGACTAATCTCTAATGAATCTTAAGAGACTAAGTGGATTTGGACATGGAAACAAATTTCAAGAAGGTAATCATGATCAAAGAGTCACCCTCTACTTATAAGTTCATAAAAATCCATGCGGTGAGGCCAAACATAGACCTCTTTCCATACCATGCAATTAAATAAATTTACCAGTATCCAAACCAATATTTGAGGCACAAACAAAAACAAATTGTCCTTGCATATTTTGCATGATTCGACCAATTTCAACCATCCTTAGATTTCCTCTTAAGATCGCATCCAATTTCAGCCTTATAGAAAAGGTAGCGATTTCCAAAGAGAACCCCTAGAAAACAAAATTTGGTGGAGGAGGATTATAGTATAATTTATTAATATCAGATCATTAGTTTTGGAAAATATTCTTCTCATTTTTCACTAATTTAATGTCAAATTCTCTCCAAAAATCATCAAGGGTGATTTTCTCTCAAGTTGTGTCATATTTGTTTGTTTGAGAAGCATAGCATTCATTTCACTTAAACTTGGAAGGTCCTCTAATTCCATTCCTTCCAAAGATTTATATAGTTTATTAATCTAATATGTTCTTCAAGTTTGGGCTATCTTTGAATCATATCATCACTTTATTAAAAACTCTCTCCACTTCCACTCATCTTACATACATCGCACTCCCAACATTTTAACTAATTTAATGTAAAATTCTTTCCAAAAATCATCAAGGGTGATTTCTCTCACATTATGTCATGTTTACAAATCAATTGCCTAATATCTACATGCGTGATGAAAACTTAGGTGATTGAAGGTACCCATAAATTGTTATATCTCCTTACACCTAAGGTTAATCTCCAATGAATCTTTGAGAGACTAAGTGGATTTTGACATGGAAATTTTTTTAAGAGGTTAATCATGATCAAAGGGTCACCCTTTACCTACAAGTTCTTGAACCATGTTGAGATACCAAATATAGACCCCTTTCCATACCATGCAATTCAATAAGTTTATTAGTATCCAAAGCAATATTTGAGGCACAAACAATAACAAATTGGCCTTGCATGTTTTGCATGATTCTACTAATTTCAACCATCCTTGGATTTCCTCTCGAGATCCCATCAAATTTCAGATTCAAAAAAGGGGTAGCAATTTCCAAATAGAGGACCCCTAAAAAACGAAATTTGCCAGAGGAGGATTATACTAAATTTTATTAATATCATTTCACTAGGTTTGGAAAATATTATTATCAATTTTCACTACTTTAATGTCAAATTATTTCCAAAAATCATCAAGGGTAATTTCTATCAAGTTGTGTAATGTACCTAGGGAGGTACCCAAGGGAAAATATATGTAATGTGGCCATAATCATGGAATAGACCACGAATAGACCCACTTGGTGGTTGGTGGGTAATAAATATGTCCACTAGATAGTTAGAGGAAATAATATAATAATAAGGGGTGGTTGGCATAGGCCCCTAGAAATACACATAAGAAAGTAAAAATATACATGAGTATCATTGTTGAGATATATTAGATGTATTGTATTGTACAAAGCATGGCTTGTGGAGTGATTCCTTAAAGAGTAATTGATGGCGTTACCCTACCTTAAGGTTTTATTCTCTACATTCTTTTGTTGTTTATGGTGTGAATGTCTCTTGGTATTTCTAAAATTGAAGTGTTTTATATCATTGTTGTGATTCAATTGTTGGGCTAAGGATCACTACAAGTGGTATCAAAGCACTTTCTTGGGCTGACAAAAATGGAATATTTTTTTTGTTATATTTTTGAAGCAAAAAAGAGGACAACATAATTCAAGTCGGTTTCTTAAACTTTATGTGTGAAATATGAAGAAACCATATACATATTTGAGTTCATATTGTTTAGGCATTCAACTTGTTTTTCAAGGTCCAAAATGGAGTCCAAGAAGTGAAGTTATTGTTGATTTAAAATCACTTATTATTTAGGATTTTTCCTATGACAACCACACGGATTATAGAACTGATATATTTTGATAAAGTGACCAAGTTTCCATCAAACCAACTCCAATAGGTGGAGAATGATCATGGAATTTCAATTGTTGTCATAATACATATTCCAAGAAAGATTGAGGGAGTTCTGCTCATTTTAACTTTGTTGTCTCAAAAGTAACTGGTTTTCTTCAAAACCCTAATTTTATTTTTGGATTTATAATAAGTCAGATGTCTTTTATAGGAAAATTTGATGAGCTCAATATTGAAGAGTACATAAGTAATCAAAAGTTGTGTTGGATAGGGAATTGGAAATATTATTTTCCCTGTGGTTTAAAATAAGATGCCGCTAGATGGTGGTATTTGCTTAACCATGACAAGATGTCAAAACTTCCAAATGAAGAATTTGAAAATGTGTTTTAGATAAGTGGTCTCATGCTGTGAAGAGTAATAACAAAAGCACTAAGGGTTTATTTTCACACACAAACTTCCTATTACAAGTTTATGGATGTATTTAGTAAGAAAAATGTATTATTTATATAAACCCTTATAGCAAGCATAATCTCATCAATGTCGATTTGGTTAAAAGGTTTCAAGTCCCCACAAAGCATATTCAAAACAAACATGTTTAGGGTGAAAATGTTCATTTTTTTTAAAGATTTGAAGATTACCATGGATAAATATGTCTTGCACTTATATTTTCATGCTATTAATATGGATGATGTGAATATTATTTTGGGATATCCTAGGATATACTCTATTGGTACGATTAATATTAATGTGCAAAAAAAGTTATTGAAGCTTTGGTATAAGAAGAAGAAAAAAAATTCATGATTATTTTCTTCCTAAACATGAAGGGCACAAAGAGGCACATGAAGAAGCCCTTGCAAGTAAAATAGTTGAAGCATTGACAAACATGGCATATGAAGAGTATGAGGTTGAATCAAAAGAAGAAAAAACTACAAATTCACATGAAGAAATGCCCCAAGAAGGAGGTAAATAGGAAGAAGAAGCTAAGGAGCTACATGACCCCAAGGAACAATAAGTTCACAGGTCAAAGAAAGAAGAACCAATAGCTAAGGTTGCAGTCTATCGGCACCCACACCACCACGAGAAACAACAATCATCAAGGCAAGGTTGGGAGCATCAACAAACATGGAACCAAAAAGGAAACCAATATGGAGAAACATGGAGGACTAAAAGAAATGCATGGAAATTTAAAATAATACCCCCAATAGGTCATGTATAGTCATTTAAGGTGTTGGTTTTGGCCTTAGATGCCTACTTTTTTTTTACTAGGGTCTAAGGCCTAGGTTCTCTCCCTTGAACATGTCAAGGGTCTTGAGACTCATATATAGCTCTTAAACCTCCTAATGACACTAATACACCCAATATTAGGCCAAGGATACAGTTAAGAGGACCTATGTGGTGGTTCAAGGTAAATTAGATAATCCTATATGCCCAAAGGTTTACTTTAAGGTTTAAGGCTTGGATTTACTCCCTTAAGAATTTCTATGTCATATCTAGTTCTATTTCCTCCCATTTCCCCTTTTATCTCTATTCAAAGTTCAAGGATCCTCTCAAAATGTCATTTATTTAGGTTCAACACATCATTCTTGGCCCTAGATGTCTTGAAGCTTCATTTAGCCTAAGGCCTAGGTTTCTTCCATCAACCATGCTGAATTCCACTAGGCCTATCCCTAGTGATGAAAATAGTATAATGGTGTTAATTCCCACACACATACCCTAGGAATACTCTTAGGAAGGCATGTGTAGTGACCTTCGACATGTCTTTCTTAGTCTGAGATTCCTAGAAGCTTCTTTTAGGGCCCAAGGTAGAGGTTTTATCCCTAAACCATGTGCTCAAAACCTAATAATGATACGAATATCACTCAAGAAATTTAATAATATAATACAATTATTCTCAATTGAAATCAAATTTCAATTCGAACCACTTTTTAAAATTAAAAGTAGTTATCCATAATTTTATTTGTCAATATTAAGAATCCTAGGTATTTATTTGTTTAAATAGTATTAAAAATGTATAATTGAATTGTGTTACTTATAAAATAATAAAATTAAATTTGGTGTGATTGTGGTGCAAAAACTCATATTGAATGAATAAAATAAATAATAAATAATAAATAATTGAATTAATTTATTTAAAAAATAATTATTTGTGAAGTTGTTGTGTTTATGGTGCAAATCCTCATAATTAAATATTGCTTGTATATATACATCTACTACTACCTTCTTTTGTGTATTCTTGGTCTTCGTCTGTTCTTGCATTTTCTATTATTTTTCATGTTATAGTTGGCCAAATTTTCATAGAAAAGGAATGAGGAAAAATGCAATTCCCTAGTAATTTAACTATTGCTCGGTTTGTAATAATCTTATATTTATTTTCTTAGGTTTGTAATAATCTTATATTTATTTTCTTAATCATTTTGTTGCATTTATGTTAAACATTAACACATTTAGTTAGTTAATGCAAAACCGTCATGTTGTGAAACCTCTCAACATCCTCCCTGAAGCGGGTAATTATAGGGTCTCTTTTTTCTCTTTCAAAATAGGGAAAAATGCCAAAACAGAGAGGAATCCTGGTCTCAAATCTAGGTAAGTGAATTCCATTGGATAATGTACACACCTATGATAATATTTCAGGATTTAAAGTAAGGAACCACAAAAATATTTCAGAATGCCATGGAAGTCTGCACACCAATGCCCTTGTAACCATCAACTTTGATTCTCTATGAATCGTCTCTTATTTACTGTAAATTTTTAACTTGTTTAGGCTTTTGTGAAGGCATTTCTGCAAAAAAGGGACTCTACCAATACCGATGTTTGATATGCTTTGCATGTCGAGTTAATTGTATCTTTAACTGTATCTTTTGTAACATCTATCTGAGAGACATCTAAAGAAGCATTATAAATTACCCTGCATCTATCACATATGGATAAAATCTGTAGATTATTATGTTTACAAACTGTTCCACACCAATTGCTAGTTGGTACATTGGACTAGTATAACTTAAATGCATCGATAGATGTGTCACATTTGAGTTGTGTTACGCGATATATGTCAGTTCCAAAAAATAAATATATAAAAAAATTGTAAAACCAAGTACATATAGACTCCAAGTTTAAATTGGCTTGATTTTGTAAGTGCTCTTTATAAGTAATTGAGTCTTTTACAGTAGATTCCTTCACCATCCAACCTTACATAAATTAATTATTTAATTTATCATTGGATAATCTTTTCATTTGTTCATGGGTGTGTGCAAGCTAATGAGGGTCTCTTTTGACACGTTAGATGCAATAGAAAACTGAAAAAACAGTCATCCATCAACTTACATGGATATTTTGAGACACATACACAATGAATCTTGTGATGTGTAAAAAATATGAAAAGTGGGAAACTGAATGATGTTTCCGAATATATAATTTTTTTCTATTGAGAATGTTCTTAACTATCTAATTTTTGATCTTTTTAACGTACACTTCTATTTTTGGACAAATTATAAGGTATATGTTTTTTCTGGGTGCAGCCTTTGAGTGCCTAAATGATGGAATCAAATTAGAAAAATTGGTATACATATAGAGAACATCTAGTACTAGTGCACCGCTATTTTTCCCAAAAAAAATTAATAAACTTTTTTAATTATCTAAGTGATCGAACCTCGAAAACAATATGCCAAGTGTGGGTGCAACCTTTGAAGGTCTTAATGCAATTATTTTGAAATAATTTTTTATAGCATGTAGAGGTTGGTGTCCTTTAGTGCACCATACATTTTTTTAAATGGTTGAGAAATAGAAGAGTTATGGACGAAACACTAATAGTGTGTTTTTTCATTTAAGGAATCATGACTCAAGAAAAACAAGAAAAAAATAGAAAAATATATATATTCTTTTTAAAAATTACATATTTGGAATCTGCAAAAAAAATGTTATATGTGTCTAAAATTTCATAAAAAATTATGGTGTGCAGCATACTGTAACCAGTGGCTAAACACATGCATATTGAGAAAAATGGTTAGATGTCTAATTAGCTATGGTTTACCATATTCCATACCACAAGTTTGGTTAATCCAAAGCTAAGTCTAAAGCAGACACATAAAAAGAGTGATGACACCTGGAATGGTGACAAGGCTCGGTGTTAGTGCTAAGAAACGCGAGTACATTTCTTTTAAATTCAAATTTACCTTTCCCTCCTATCTGGGTGTCATGAAAACCAAAATGCGTGCGCGTCTTAGCTCTACCAAACGCGTGTGGTGTTTTGGTAAAAATCAAAGTTACCTAGGGGTAAGGGGGAGGAGGGGGATTGCGGGGGGTATGGGTTTAGGGCGGATTATGGTAGTTAGAGGGAATAAGGTGTATGGGGTTTGGGGAGAGAGAGAGAGAGAGATGGGGAAGTGGTGGTAAGTATTAGGGGGCGGGTGATTAGGAGAGACAGAGAGTGAGAGGGGTAGGGGTAGGGGGAGTATGAGAGATAGAGAGAGAGGGGTTAGGGTTAGGGGAAGTAGGAGAGAGAAAGAGCGGGGAAAAGGGTGTGGTTATGAGTAGGGAGAGTAGGAGGGGGGTTAGGGAGAGAGGGGTGTGGATTGGGGGTAATGAGAGAGAGAGAGAGGCGAGGGTGTTGGGGGGAGAGAGAGAGGGGTGGGGGTAAGGTGTAGGTGGAGGAGTAAGGGAGAGAAAGAGTGAGAGCTGGGGTTAGTAAGTGTTAGGGGGAAGGGGGGGGAGAGAGAAAGAGATGAGGATGGGGGTTAAAGGTAAGGGGAGGAGTAGGGGGGTGAGAGATTTAGAGAGAGATTTAGTAAGGGTTATGGAGATGAGAGAGAGAGAGAGAGGAGAGAGAGGAGAGAGAGGAGAAGGGTTAGTTGTATGAGAGAGATAGGGGGGGTGTTAGGGGGTTGGGGGTGAGAGAGATGGGTAGGGGATACAAGTAGGTGGAGGAGTAGAGAGAAAGAGAGAGCTGAGGGGCGGAGGGTGTGGGTGATTTGGGGTAGGGGGAGGAGGGGGGGTTGGGGAGAGAAAGAGATAGAGATCATGGTGGGGGGAGGTGGAGAGGGGAGGAGTGGGTTGGGGGGAGAGAGAGAAAGAGATGGAGATCAGGGTGGGGGGAGGGATAGGGGTTTAGGGAGGATTAGTGAAGTTAGAGAGAAGGGATGTAGAGAGAGAGAGAGATATCATGAGGCAGGGTGTGGTAAGTGGTATGGGGAGCAATATTAGGAGAGACAAAGAGAGAGGGGTTGAGAGAGAGAGAGAGAGAGAGAGGAGGGGGTGATTATGGGTAGGGAGAGTAGGAGGGGGGTTACGGGTTGTGAGAGTGTGTGAGAGAGAGGTGGGGGGGGGGGGAACACACACACACACACATATATATATAGAGAGAGAGAGAGAGTAGGGGCGAGAAAGAGTGAGAGAGGGAGTTAGTAAGAGAGAGAGAGAGAGAGAGAGAGAGAGAGAGAGAGAGAGAGGGGGGGGGGGGAAAGTGAGGGAGTGTTAGGGGGTTGCGGGAGAGAGATAGGGGTGAGGGTTATGTGTAGGTGGAGGGGTAGGGAAAAGAGAGAGCAAGAGAAGAGGCTAGTAAGGGTTAGGGGGGATATTAGAGAGAGAGAGAGAGAGAGAGAGAGAGAGAGGAGTAGGAGAAGGAGGAGGGGGTGTTAGAGGTAAGGGGACGAGTAGGGGGTTGAGAGAGTGAGGGAGGGGGTTAGTAAGGGTTAGGGAGAGGAGGAGAGAGAGAGGGTGGAGGGGGTTAGTGGTAGGGGAAGGAGTAGGTGTGTGTGAGAGAGAGAGAGATAGAGGGGGGATGTTAGGCGGTTGAGAGAGATATATATATGTGGGGGTTAGTGGTAGGGGGAGGAGTAGAGCGGTGTGTGTGTGTGTGTGTGTGTGTGTGTGTGTGTGTGTGAGAGAGAGAGAGAGAGAGAGAGAGAGAGAGAGATTTGAGGGTTAAGGGGGGGAGGGTGTGGGTGATTAGGGGTAAGGGGGAGGAGGGGGTTGAGGGAGAGATAGAGATATAGATTGCGTTCGTGGGATGGGTGGGGTAGGGATATAGGAAGGATTAGTGATGTCAAAGAGAAGGGGGGATGACAAAGAGAATGTTAGAGAGAGAGGGAAATTTTAGGGGGGGTGGGGGAGAGAGAGAGTGGTGGGGGTTAAGTGTAGGTGGAGGAGTAAGGGAGAGAGAGAGGGAGAGAGGAGGTTAGTAAGGGTTAGGGGGAAGAGGTGTGATAGAGAGAAGGAGGAGGAGTGAGAGAGGGGTTTAGTAAGAGTTAGGAGGAGAGAGAGAGAGAGAGAGAGAGAGAGGAGGAGGAGGAGGAGGAGGAGGTGTGGGATAGAGGTAGTGAGAGGAGTAGGGGGGGTAAGAGTGGGAGAGAGCAGGGGGTGTTAGGGTATTAGGGGAGATATAGATAGGGTTAGGAGTTATGGGTAGGTAGAGGAGTATGAGAGAGAGAGAGAGAGGAGGAAGAGGAGGATAAGTGTGGGACTTGGCTTGGTGATGATAACAAATGAGAACATTAAAAAGATTTTGATGTCTAGGTATATAGAATGAACATCTTTCATGAAGAAAGTGAATATGACTTGGTGTGTTAGACTTGGCTTGGTGATGATTTAACATGAAAAACATTTGGATGGCTAGGTATATAGAATGACACTAAAGATTAGTAAGGGTTAAGGGGAGGGGGGAAATAGAGAAAGAGAGGAGTAGGGGAGAGAGAGGGGCGGGGGGGTTAGGGGTTTAGGGAGGAGTAGGGAGATTAGAGAGAAAGGGGGTATAGGTGAGGAGTGCGGGTGTTGGGGTTGAGAGAGAGAGAGAGAGAGAGAGAGAGAGATCAAAGGGTTCAAGGGTTTGGGGAAGAGTAGGGATATTAGAGAGAAAAGGGGTTATAGGTGAGGAGTGTGGGTTTTCGGGTTAGAGGGAGAGAGAGAGAGAGGTAAATGGAGAGGCATTAGCAAGTGGTAAGGGGTTCTATGTATAGGGAGAGGGGGGTGTTAAGGGGTTAGGGGTAGCATCAAAGGGGTGTGTTAGGATATTGGGGTTAAGTTGAGCAGGGGATAAAGAGCGTGAGAGAAGGGGTTAGTCAGAGAGAGAGAGAGAGAGAGAGAGAGAGAGAGAGAGAGGAGGGGGTTAAGTAGTAGGGGGAGGCATAAGGATGTGTGTGTGTGTGTGTGTGTGTGTGTGTGTGTGAGAGAGAGAGAGAGAGAGAGAGAGAGAGAGAGAGAGAGAGAGAGCCAATGGACCGGTGGTGTGTTAGGGGGTTGGGGGAGAGAGAGAGTAGTGGGGGTTAGGTGTAGGTGGAGTAGGGGAGTGAGAGAGAGTGAGAAAGGGGGTTAGTAAGAGTCTGGTGGGGAGAGGCAAAATGACACAGAGAGAGATAGGTTTGGGGAGGAGTAGGGTGATTAGAGAGAAAGGGGGGGCATAGGTAAGGTGTGTGGGTGTTGGGGTTATATATATATATATATATATATATATATATATATATATGTATATATATATGTATGTATATATATATGTATATATATACATATATATATACATACATATATACATACATATATATATACATATATATATACATACATATATATATATATATACATATATATATATATATATATAGAGAGAGAGAGAGAGAGAGAGAGAGAGAGAGAGATTGTGGGGTGGTAAGGGGTTAGAGGTAGAGAGAGGGGGGGGGTAGTTAAGGGGTTAGAGGTAGAGACATAGGTGGGTGTTAGGAGATTGGGGGTTAAGTGGAGCAGGGGAGAAAGAGAGTGAGAGAAGGGGTTAGTAAGGGTTAGAGAGAGATAAAGAGAGACATAGAGAGAGAGAGGGAGAGTAGGGAGGGGGTGTTAGGGGTTAGGTAGGGAGTGTTAAGGGGTTTGGGAGGGGTTTTAGGGGGTCGGGGAGGGGTGTTAGGGGTTGGATTTAGGGAATAAAATATTTTCTCTAAAATGCGTGCGCGTTTTGGTTCGCAACCAGCTTGTGTTTTGGAGAACCAAAATGCGCACACGTTTTAGAGAACCAAAATGTGTACGCGTTTTGTTCTCCTAGCCTTCATGGAATCCCACTTGGATGCATCAGGCTTTTCCCATTCCTATGTTTAATAAACTGATACGTGTTGTTGAATTCTACAACAAGAACATGTTTCGCAAAAGACCCTTTGCATCTAAAAGCTCCCCCATCTTTGTGCGAGGATCCTCATCCATAAAATTTGACTATGGATTATGGTATTGATAATAGCATTTTCCATTATACTGTAAAGTAAAAACATTTCTTTTAGTTTAAAACTCTAAAAAAAGTTCGTCATAATGTTAATTGGATAGGTTATGTTTTCTATGGACACATAAAATAACAATAATCATAACAAAGACCAAACATTCAATTCTTTGTAATCGAGATGTTTCGCTCCACTTAAAAATTTAATTGTGAAGAAGAGACTTGCAAACTTAAAATTGGACTCATTTTGAAATCCAATTATACTTTAAAATAACAGTTTGTGATTAATGCCATTTTCACAAATAAATTTTCACAAATAAATTTTCCCAAATAAATTTTCCCAAATTCCTGTATTGAGAAAAAATCTTCCAGATTCTTACTATTTTACCCTTTAAAGAAGCTTGCTAGATGTTTTGCAATCAAGAGTATAAAGTGCATGTCATGGAAAGAAATTTGTTTGCAAATATACAAAATTAGATAAGCTAAAAACATCAACGACTTCATGCAGTGAGACGATGAACTTATCTTTATGTTTCTTTTATTGATATAGTGGAAAATGGAAAACATGGAGCATACAAGTACTTGGTTTATATTTATTTTTAGATTCGATGTGTCAATGACCGTTACATACATGATATATCTTATATTCTACTTGAGTTGTAGAAAGCGCCTCTTGAATTTTTTACGCAATCAATAACACCATATAAACCTTTGTATCCCTAGTAATTAAAATCTACTTCCACATTGTTCATGCAGTATTTACCATCATAAAAGATACAATAATTTTTAATTCTTGTAGCATTACCATTTCTTTGGCAGAAATCAGAGTTGTACTTGCAAAATTGGGCTTAGATCGTTGTAATGAAATGATTCATACACTCGCATTTTTTGAAGTTGTTACTCTTTGGTATTAGTTGATAGATCTTCCTTTTTCATTGTATTCAACTTTCGTCATGGAGGCCTGGCTTGGATTAAAAAATAAACAAATTATTTTTATTTTTATTTTTGAAAGATATGCTTGTGGGTTTGGGCCTCTCAGTTTTACTTGTGCAACCGATTGTTGCAGCAATGATTATAATTGTAAGACCCCTTGAAGTGTTATTTACTATATCATATTCATATATTTTTCATGATAATTTTTTTTTCATTATTCACCTCCTTGCACCGACACCATACCGGTATCCCGAGCAGATGTTAAATTCATTATTTTCTTTTTTTTTTCTCGAAACTAACCAAATTTCGGTGGTATTCCATGAAACAGACACTATTTTGGTTTTGTTACTCTCTTCATTATAACAACACCACTTATCTGTTGATGTTTGTTTTGGGGGGGTATATCAAGCTAGTTAATAGTTATATTGGGTTGTTCAATCAACCATTTGTAATGAATGTTATAGTGCAATGGTCGATGGTTCCCAAAACCATTTGTAGATTGTGACAAAATTAAACACCCAAACATTTGTTGAATGGGAACATGTCAGCTACAACGGGATGGTATTATTATTGTGGGTGACATAAACCATGATTAGCTAAGCTACATAGATAGTCAAGTATATGCAATTTTTGAAATACAGTTATAGAACATGAGTAATACGTAAAACTTTACTAAATTTAAATTTAGAATGTTAAAATAAGCATTATCGTTTTAATCATTTTAGGAGTTCTCTTATGGTTACATTTTTATTTAAAATTTCAATATGACCCTTGAGGTTAGAGTAACCAACTAAAGCATAAGTAGTGATATCAACTAGCAACTTGGTTGATTTCTCATATTCTGGTCTTCGTACTCCATACATTAACTATTTTTTTTAAACCTTAGTGTATTTTTTTTAAACCTTAGTGTATTTTTTTTAAACCTTAGTGTATTTTTTTTTAAACCTTAGTGCATTTTTTTGGAAGATGTTTTTAAAGACCCTAACTTTCAGTAATTTTGTTCATCTTTTCTAATTGAAGTTAAAAAATTTGACATAGGTTTGGATTTATGCTAAGGAGGCTACATACATAACATAAATTGTTAAAGAAGCATTCCTTCTAGGATTTTTTTTTTCAAGAAGAAAAAAAACCATACTTTTGTTATTCTTTCTAATAAAAAAGTACATAAAGCATCCAGGAACTGTCCAGAGTATAGTTTAGATATCTATATTACATCCAAGTCCATTAATAAATTTCAATCAGTACAAAACCATCCCAACATTTAGTGCAGAAAACAGACAACATTTAGTGCAAAAAACAGACAGTAAGAACATAATCCACAAAAAGTTGAAAGATGTCCATCCCCTAAAAACATTAAATCAATTAATAAAAAAAGAAAATATGACCATCATGTTCCAACTGATCATTTATAAATTCTTCCCAATATAAAATCCTTCATTTTGCAACAAAGCATCCATTGAGAGGGAGTCGACAATAGTATTTAGTTATGTGAAGATATGTTGAATCTCCCAGTTATGAAACCTATCAAAAATTCCTTTAATTAAATTTAGATTATGTGTACTAGCAATAACAAGTCACTCCCTCTAATACATAGTTCTTATAATTTCATGAACTAATTCACATTAATATGATCCTTATTGGAGAGCATATTAATCCATATGTTATAGCTAACTTCTACATTCAAAACAAGTCATATTGTAGTTTAAATCGACAAAACATTAAAGTATAGAACAATGCTAATAATGAGATGGATATTTGGTTTAGATTTCAATGATGATGATGATGAGGAGGAGGAGGAGGAGGAGGAGGAGGAGTCTTAAAGAATGATTATTTAATTAGGTGTTAACTTGTTTGTATAAGTATAAATGATGATGAGGAGGAGGAGGAGGAGGAGGAGGAGGAGTCTTAAAGAATGATTATTTGATTAGGTGTTAACTTGTTTGTATAAGTATAAATGAAATGAAGACTTAAAGAGAGAATGAGAATGTGAATGAATATATATTTTTTGAAATTTAAAATAATTAAGTTGTAGTAAAGTTTTGTATAATAAATAAATTTTGTAATTTTGTAAAAGAATTTAATTTTTTTATTATTTGTTTAATAAATTTTAATTATTTTTAATTAAAATATTAAAAAAATAAAAATATTCTAACTTAACAACAAATTTCAAATTATTTATATTAACTTTAAATTATATAATATGATTTTATAAATACATTATAATAACAAAATTAATTTTTAAAGTCAACTAAATATTGTAATAACTTAGTATCTATACTTATTCATAATTAATAATGATATAATTTATGAAAGTTATTTTAAATTATTAAAATCTTAATATTGTTATCATAAACAATGATGATATAATTTAATAACAATAAATGTATTAACTTATCATCTAATAACATTCCATTGACAGGCGCATTGCTTCTGGTGAAGTCAAATTCAATCTGGGGGGGTATCCCTGAAGCTGATACTCCACAAACTCTTATGGATGTTAGTAGTAAAGATTGTCCCATTATTGTTCCTTATCCTTGTCAAATACCCTCTGAAAGCCCTTTTTTCAATTTGGATGATATCCCTGCTCATAACCACACTTCTCCTAGGGAACCATCCAGGGTTTTCTCGCCGAGTGTTAAAATTGTAAACTTTGATAAGCTTGGACTGCCGATTGATCTTCTTTCACCCCTAACAATTTACTCAAAGAACCCCTCTCACAAGGAGGAGGTTAAACCTCTTGCACATGACAGGTTCCCAAATGTGACCATAAGAAAAAGTAAAAAATCTTCGAGAGTTTCCACCAAATAGAGAGACCCTGATATTTTTATCCCTCTCTCGACCAGGATTGTTGACCCAACTATTGGGAGTCTTACCCGTCCTTTAGATTTATCTGTTGAGGCCCTTAGAGCAGAGCTTACTCCTTCTAGAAGCAAGTAATGATCCTTCTCTCCCTTAATGTGAGAGGGTTGGGGAAGGCTTCGCGGGCTAGGGCCTTATCCCAACTTTTCTGCTCTACTAGAACCGACCTAATATTGTTACAAGAAACTATGTGTGATAGTTTATGGACCATCAGCAAACTTGCTGCCATCTTACCTGGGTGGGATTTCGCTGCAGTCAATGCTTGGGGTATGTCAGGGGGGTTACTTGCTGGGTGGAACCCCAATTTTTTTAATTTCCAAGCTTACAAATCTGCTTAGGAAATCCTTTTGGAAGAGATTTGTACTTGTCTCAATCTCCCACTTTCATTTTTTAACATTTATGGCCCTTATAAAGACCGCATTACTTTCTGGAATACCCCGTGTAGCTCTGGTTTACTTAAAAAAAAATCTAATTCTGGCAGGTGATCTCAATTTCACCAGATCTTCTTTAGAAATTTGGGCCCCCCTGGCTCGTCGGGATGAGCTTGATTTCTTCTTCACTAGCTTACTGAAAGAATAGGAACTAATAGATGTGGCTCTGGCTACTCTTGCTCCCACCTAGACAAATGGTAGAGGGGGGAATGTTGGCATCTATAAACGTTTGGATAAGTTTCTGATCAATTCCTCATTACTTCAATATTTGGAAAGACACAAAACTTGGATAAGGAATTGCAAATTTTTTGACCACTGGACGACCTTCTTCCAGATTGATACTGATCACTACCAGGCAAAATTTCCTTTTAAATTCAATTCCTCGTGGCTCAAAAATGAAGATTTTTGCAAACATATCAAAGATTACTAGATTGAATACACCTTTGAGGAAGAGTTAAATCCACTGGATGCTTTTGTTGTCAAGTTACTCTATGAAGGATATGGTCACAAAGTGGATAAAGAATAAGCAAAAAGTTGATATGCAAGCCATAAAAGAAATAGAAAAACAAATCCAGATTTTGCATCTCAAGAATTGGAACAATGATGTGGATGCTGAAATTTTCGAAAAAGTCAAATTTCTGGAACAGAAGAAAGAAGAGATATTAGCACAAGAGGAAAGAGGTCGGAGACTTAAAATCCGTGCCACCTGGATTCAATTGGGTGATAAAAATACTAAGTTTTTTCACTTGTTTGCCTCACATCGTAAAAATTCCAAAGCCATTTGGGACCTTCCAGATACTGATGGCAATACGATTTCTAGTTTAGAGAATCTTCAAACAAATGCAAGAATTTGTTTTGGCAATCTATATGCAGATCCTGGACATACTAATATTTTATCTCAAATCAATGTGGCTAGACAGTATCCAATATTTTTTTATGACCATTCAGCAGCAGATTTAGCAAAAGAAGTTACATTGGCAGAAATAGAAGAAACTCTCAAAGGTTTTGCTAAAGAGAAAAGTCCTGGGCCGGATGGCTGGACTGTAGAAATCTTTCTCCAGTTCTTTGAGTTTATGGGTGAAGACATTTTAAAAATGGTGGAGTTCTCAAGAACAGAGGGATACATCTCTGGGGCTCTCAATTCAACATTTCTTACATTAAATCTGAAACGAAGCAAACCTAAATCTTTTTTTGAGTTTAGACCAATTGCGTTGTGCAATTTGGCCTACAAACTGATTTCAAAAATCATCTCTGTCAGGTTAAAAAATACACTGTCCAATTGCATCACTGGTGAAAAATTCAGCTTTCTCAAGGACAAGCAAATATTAGATGCTATTGGAATATCGCAGGAGTTGATACACTCAATTAAAAAAAGTAACATGAAAGCTTTTCTGCTCAAAATGGATCTTGAATGGGCATTTGATAGAGTAAATTGGGCTTTCCTGCGCTTGGTTCTAATCTAGATTGGCATTCCCCCGCTGGTCCTCAGATGGATAATGGTTTGCGTTACAACTACAAATATCTCAGTTTTGGTCAATGGAGCACCTTCTGAATTTTTTAAAATGACAAGGGGAATCAGGCAGGCCTGCTCGTTATCACCTCTCCTATTCTTATTGACCATAGAAGGCCTGAGTAGATTGATCGGATGAGCCAAAGGTCAAGGATCTATCAAAGGTATAAAACTTGCTCCAGACTTGTAACATTCACACCTCCTATTCGTAGATGATGTATTAATTGCAGGTTCTTATTCTATTGAAGAATGGAAAAACTATAAGACTATCATTAATAGCTTCTGTGATGCGTCGGGTATGCTAGTAAGCACTAGAAAATCTAGCTTCTTTTATCATAATACAGAGAATGCAAAACTTGCTGCCATCACATCTCTGCTACCTTATAATTGTTATAAGATGGAGGACGACTTCAATTACCTTGGATATTTCTTAAAGCCAAATGGATATTTGATAAAGGATTGGATGTGGATTGTGAGGAGAGTTGAACAAAAAATTAGTCTATGGACTTTTAGATCACTTTCAATTGACGGCCGACTCACCCTTTTGAAGTCAGTTCTTACTGGCATTCTGGTTTACTGGTTCTCACTTCACCAAATTCCCAGGTTTATCATCAACTCCTTAAGGAGTCTTTTTTTCAATTTCTTGTGGACAGAAGGAACATATAATTGTAATTTAGTGATGACTAGCTGGGACAGACTGGCTCTTCTAGAAGTGTTTGGTGGATGGGGGATCAAAAACTTGTTTTTCTTCAATTGTGCCTTGCATCTTAAAAGCTTCTGGAGAGGCCTCTTTGGATCTACTCTCTAGTCCAAGATTCTTGTGAGTAAGTATATCAATGGAAATGTTTTAAATTGGATAAGAAACCCAACTAAGATAATCAGAGGTGTTTCTAATATTTAGTCGGGCTTCATAAAAGTCTACAATCTATTAGCAAAAGACTTGAAATGGAAAGTGGGCAATGGGAAAGACATTCTTGTTGTCATAGATCCCATCTTGGGCATATAAGAAGACTTCTCCCTCTCCAGTGACATTATCAACATCCTTCATTGGTTTGACCGTGCCACTCTTAGCAAAATCAAAAGGAAGAAAATTGATCCGAGTCAAACTTATTGGTTAAATGCTATGGACCTGGGCCTCACTGACAGCCCTGCAACCGAATGGGAAAATTTCATAAGGAAGCTGAATGCTTTGGGCTGTAGACTATCAAATGATAAAGATCAATTGGTTTGGAGCAGCAATAAAACAAATGGTATGGTGACTGCAAAACTTTCCTGTAAGGCAATCATCAACAGTGTGTGTATATATCCCCAAAATTGGTGGTACAAGATTATGTGGAAATGGGAAATTCCATTGAAAATCAAGTGTTTCATGTGGCAAGCCCTTCAAGGTTGTTTGAAAACCTGGGACAACCTGGTTAGAAAAGGTTGGATTGGTCCGGGAATGTGTTTCCTCTGCAGAAACATCGCTGAATCTGTCCAACATCTACTTGTGGACTTCCAATTCACTAAAAGTTTGAGGAACTCTATCATAAACTATTTCAATCTTGATTTGAACCGGGGAACTGAAAATTTTGATATTTGCACTCTCAATTGGCAAAGGAATTGCAAAGTTTCTCCTTTTCTTCCAGCAATTGTCTCCTGGGCTATTTGGTTTACAAGAAATGCAACAATTTTTTAGAATCTTTCTCCAAATCTATCCAGCACTCTCAGCAAAATTCTGTTGGTTTCTAATGAGCATTCCAGATCTGTGTCCGGAAACACTTCAAAAATTATGCCTTCTTTTCATCATAATTTTCACAAAGTTGTTGCTTTCTTCGATGGAGCTGCCACTAATGGCTTATGTGCTGCAGGAGCTACCTCAACAGAGATCATCACTTCAATCTCATAATGAATTGTGGCAAGGGCACTAATATGAAATCTGAACTTTTAGCCCTTTGGTGCGTCTTAAAAGTTGCAAATTCTTTTGGCAGCAGGGAGTTAGACATCTTTGGGGACTCTCGAGTCACATAAAATGGGCACAAGGGGAGTATGATCTAAATGTTATTCTACTTCAACAATGGTGTAGCAGAATTCAGGAGGAAATCCAACGCTTTAATGTCATCTCTTTTGAACACATTTACCGACAAAACAACACTTTGGTTGACTCTCTCTCCAAATCAGCTTATGAAGGTGAAGAAGGAGTCATTCTCTGGGAAGACATCTATGATTTGCAGATCCTGGAAGAGGGTCATGTAAGATTTTTTGAATGTTAAGCATGCTCTTATGTTTTCATTTTCAGCTAGAATGTTGCCTCTTTTTGCCCCCCCGATGACTGATAGATAGTCTTACGATCATCAATTTTGTATTGTAAAAGAAGAAAAATGAGGTTTTTTTAATGTATACTTGAGAATGTATTAGGTACACACTCAACTTAAAAATGATTAATTTAATTTCATCTTTGTTCTGAAAATATCATTAATTTAATCTGATTTGTTAGATCATGTTTAAGACTTTATTTAGATAAAATTAACTTCGACTTTATCTAGATAATATTAATTACGATATTAATATTTATATATTTCTATACACCATTCATCTAGAAAGTTATGTATTACGCCAAACCATTTATGTCATAGGATAGTATATTTTATAAAAATAAAATTTGTACTATACAAACAAATCCATTAACATATAAAAACTAACTTAAATATCAGTAGGAGGATCATGCTCTTAATATAAAACTGCATTTGACAAATCTACACCGACTCACTCAACCTTTATGTTGCACGTTGAATCGAGGCAAACTTCAGTTGCAAGAGGATTTCATTTCTGGTTGGCATTGTGATTCTGTAGAAAATTCTACAATTCTGTTGGAGGTCTTGCTCGACGCGAAATGGATATTCAGTCTTCAATTCAGGGACAAACAGAATTCACAGTAGAGTTCACGAAACAAGTATTGGAAGCAAGTATTGGGCAGAATGTTGTTTTCTCTCCATTGAGCATAAGCATGGCATTGAGCCTGGCTGCAGCCGGTGCAAAGGGCCCAACACTCGACCAGATTTGCACTTGTCTCAAGCTCAAGGAGGCTTCCCTGCAATCCCATGAATTCTCTTCTCATCTTCTTAATATGGTTTTGATTGATGGAAGTCCAAATGGAGGGCCTAACTTATTGTTTGTTCACGGAGTATGGGTGGATAAATCCATGTCGTTGAAGCCCAATTTTGGCGATATTGTGAAGAAGCACTACAACACTGAAGCTCGACTGGTGGATTTTCTGAATAACGTACATGATAATAGATATACGCTACATTCCAAGCCATATTTATGTCTGTTTGTACAAAGGAATTGATGCAATTTCTTGTATAATTTGTCTTTTCAAAGCTCGTAAAATGTTTGAATACAATTTGAAAGCAACAAAGAAATGTTCTGATTTATTTGTCATTTTTTTAATCTTTCATCAGTCGAATGAAGTTAGAATGGAGGTGAATAAATGGGCTGCAGATGAAACTAAGGGGCAAATACAGGAACTACTTCCAGCTGATTCTATGGACAAATATAGCAGGTTGGTCTTGGCAAATGCCTTGTACTTCAAGGGTACATGGCAGAAGGAATTTGATCCCTCAGCAACAAAGGAAGGTACTTTTAATTTGCTTAATGGTGAAACTGTGCAAGTGCCCATGATGACTACAAAAGAGAAACGATTTATTAAGAGAGTTGGTGACTGCAAAATTCTACGTCTTCCCTATCTCCAAGGACGAGGACACGAGAAGCGCCGGTCATTTTCTATGTATTTCGTCCTGCCCGATAAGAAGGATGGCCTGCCTGATCTTGAGAAAACTATCGATCTTAAGTTTTTTGAGAACCATCTATCCAAAGTACGTGAAGCGAGGGTAAATTCTTTTCAGCTACCTCGCTTCAAGATATCATTTGCTCTTAAGGCACATGAATTTATGAAAAAACTGGGTTTGGTCTTGCCTTTTTCTGATGGGGTAGACTTCACAGAAATGGTGGATTCACCTCATGTGGCCAACTTTCTTTACATTTCAAATGTTTTTCACAATTCATTTGTGGAGGTTAATGAAAAGGGCACCGTTCACTATTTCAAAATGCTGTGTCCCGCCTCTTGAGGACTTTATAGCTGACCATCCTTTCATGTTTGTGATCAAAGAAGACCTAACTGGAGTGATCCCCTTTGTTGGACATGTACTGAATCCTTTGAATAGCTAAGCTTGAAGTTTACAAACTGGAAATTTTAGAAGTAGGGAATAGATAAAAAATAATTGTATTGATGAGGTGCTTTATAATCAGTATGAGGAAGATGTTGTAACGTTAGTTTCTAACAAAATAATTAAAAAATTCATGTGAGCTCATAAAATAAATAATTATGGAAAGTATATAAAATTGTATGGAGAAACTCTACAATTCAGTATGGAGGTGCTTGATAAATCTGGATTTAAAATAAATCTATACCAATGTATATACTATGAACAAAAAATTTATTCCAATAATTTTAAAAGATCATAAAAGTTTGTTATGTAATTTGAATACTACTTTCACAAACTGCAGAGAACTTTCTTTGAGTCTCGCTACAGCCTATGGCTTTGGGTAAGCTTAATTAACAATTTTTTTTATCGTACAATATCTCTTTAGTTTTCATAGACGATACTTGAAATGCTCCTATTAATTAATGTTTTCCGAGAGGATTAAGTCTCTATTAAATCACTTGGACTGGAAAAGTTTGGCTTGCATATTCTTGTTTATTTTCTTTGTTAAAGCTCTATTACACATAGGCGTACAATAATTTTAATCTCAGATATATGAGTTGACTGATGTCTCCATTTCTAAATGAAAATTGATAATAGGCTTTTAACATAATGAGAAGAATCAATAGCTTTTTATGAAAGCACCACTATAAAGTAAAACGTTTCTTTCGATGGACCTTTATTCTCTTTTATTGAAGAGAGCTAGCTATAAACTTCAAACCCAATCAAGGCAAGTATCAATTTCTAGTTAAAGAAATGATCAAATGCAGTGTACCAAAAATCATGCTTTATACAATTTGAATTTCAGAATTTAACTTTGAAATCCCATTGCTTACTGTTGTAAGATAAATATTCCACATTCACTGATGACTATGGTTACCGGCGTATGAAAAATATTACTAATAAGGTGACACTTTAGATCTTGCATTGATAATGTATGGCCTTAATATTTTCCTTGTTGACTGGACCACCGGTATGATAGACAATACCAATATGAAGTACTGACGTATGTACAGGGTAAAGTGATTCTCATTACGTTGGCAGAAAACAGCCACATAGAAGGCCTATTGTATAATATGGTAATGTATTAGAGCAAGGGCAAGTCAATGTGAGAAAAATTAGAGATGAAAGAAGCAATGGTTATCTCATAGGATTAAAAAAAAAATGGCCACGACAATGTGTAATCTATATGTAAATGGGATACGTGAGTACTCTAGTTGTTTTTGGGGGGTTAGATCCAAAGCAATTTCCCAGTCAATTTTAAAGGGGGGTTGTTAGGGTTAACCTTGACTCGGGAATGAGCAAGGATGTAAGTGGTTTCTGGCACATGGTTTTGGTAGCCCGTGGTTTCTTGCTAGTTGTATTTGCATGTAAAAAACCCTATTTATAGGGTTGGATTCCTCCATTGTAAGGTGCCAATGTGAACAAGATAGATGCTCGTGGTGGCCTTGGCCTAGTTTGGCCAGGGACCAATAATAGATCTATTGTTGAAGGCTGGTTTTTCCCTACAAGATTTTCGAGAATAAATCTTGTCGTTGCTATGTTGATTGCTTGTATGTGTTATTATTTCTCTAGCATATGTTCTCTTCTCAGCTTCTTAATGTGGTTTTGATCGCTAGAAGTCCTAATGGAGGGCCTAACTTATCGTTTGTTAACAGAGTATAGGTGGATAAATCCATGGCATTGAAGCCTAGTTTTGGGGATATTGTGAAGCAGTAGTACAACACTGAAGCTCGAATGGTGGATTTTCTGAATAAGGTACGTGATATAAGCTACATTCCGTTGTCCGCCAGATTGCACACCAGCAGCGGAAATCTTTCGAAAGCTGTCTCTTCACTACAAGTGAGAGAGGTGTGGCCTTGGGGGCAAGCAATGAGCCAGGTACTGTCACCTGAATCCCAGCTCCTCCGTTTAGGCAAACTCCTAACGAAGCCAAGGGGGGGTAGTCCCTAAAAAAGAGTTGTCTAAGGCTCTTGTGTGTTTAAAATGTATTTTAGTGTTGTGATGCGGATGGGTGTTGTTTAGGAGTTTTTGAAGGTGAGAGACACAATAATGCTTTAAATAAAACCAAGATAACGCAATCCACGTTGCAAGAGAAGATAAGAGATACACTGAATCAGATATGAATCACTCTTTATACGAAAATTAACACAAGTACTCCAAATTGATAATAAGAAAATAAAATATGTGATTAAGGACCAATGCCTTATGGAGTCAAAAAATGTCTGAGTGATTGAATTTTTTGATACAAGTGTTTCGAGAGAAATGTTCGTGAAATCGTTTTGCAGCTTATCTTGGTAAATTAAGGATTTTAGTGGTCTTGATTATTAAGGCTAAGAACAAGGATATTCAAGAAGTGGAACCTTAACCGAGAAAAACACTGGCAACCTTTTAGATGATAGGTCGGGAGCACCCAGATTCAGAGAACAAGTGTTCTTACGGCTTGACCGCCCTCGAGTCTGACAGTGGATTCCCAGCACCACCTGTTTCAGGAAGTACTCAGTGATTTTGTCTTGGTTGGGGTTTTGGGTAAAGTTTTAATTAATGTTATCACTTATAAATTTAACAAGTCTTCCACCTTTTTGAGTACTAGACCAACCGTTTCTGGTTGGCAGAGCATACGGGTGTAGGACAAAAGACCAAGATAAATTAATTAAAAAAGGAAGTATGGGTTGAAAAAGTTTTATTATTAGAGCACTCGTTCAACTCTCCAACAGAGAGCGCTCTTGACTTGATCTTATGACCATAGTTCAAGAGACTTGCTAATTTAAAGAGCTTAATGCAGGGAAAGATGCAAGTCTAACAATGGTCTCCGATAGAGAGTGCTCTTGACTTGGATTTGGCCAAGTTCAAGAGACTTTTTTCGTTTTAGGAAGCAAATAGTGGTTGTAATAGCAAGATACTTCAACTTTGAAATGCTTAAATCATGTGATAGATCAGGAAGATATGAAATATTGCTAACAATGCTACTTGCAAAATAAAATGAAACTTTACTTAGTGTTCTACCAAACAAATTTACTCTAAAGGTGGGATCAACCTCCGAACAAGGTCAACCACTAGAAACCACCAGTCTTGGAAACCTTCCAGCTAGCTGGATGTCCACAAGAAGCTGATGGGGGAACGAGAAGCTACCACAAAGTTATGTGGCCTTTGGGATGCAATCCCAAAGTTAGCTTGCTCTAGTCAAGGCTTGGAAGAGAAGCGACAAGATGAAAAATAAACTACTGAACAGAATATAAAGTCTAATCTACCCAAGAATCTCTTTCAGGTCAAAGACCGTACTCGGGAGAGCATGGGGATAAGTAAATAAAAAAATATAAAAAAAAAAACTCTCCGATAGAGAGCACTCTTGATCCACTATTAGTGAGATTCAAAAGATTTCTACTTTAAACAGTTTATTAGAATGGAAACTAATCTAAGAGCATATCAGAGATCTAAGCTAGAAAATCAAACCAATCAAAGACACTACAAAACTTCCCCAAATGGGGAAGTTGGGGGTGGGGGATTAAAGACCCCACAAATCAGAGATTTATTAAACAAGTACAATATTTAGGAATTTCAACCTTTTGACGAAGCTTTGAAAAAATGAAATGAAACAAGCCTTAGTGGCTTTTTACAAAAGGAGAATGATTGGCACTTTGGTTCAAAATCCCAACAAGTTTGAGTCTTCTTGGTTTTGGTGCTTGATTTTGGGTTATGCTTCTTCTTGTCTTTTTCCTTGTTTGTTATGGATCTTTCCTTTAGGCACCTACACAACAAAGCTTAAGCACCCGTCATTGTTAATCAAATCAAAATAAAATTTGAAACTAAACTAATCTTAAGATCCAAAATGTAACAATGAAATCTAAGCTCTATACTAGAAAGTTTGAATAAACAAATGCAAGCCTAACTTAACAATGAAATCTAAGATGCAAGTTTGATTAACAAAATAGACTAGATGCAAACTAGATCCCAGCAAGACCTAATGCAAAGTATGATAAAATCTAACAATGCCTAACTATTAACTCCTCTAAGCATGAGATCTAATCATTAACAAATACTTAACAAGTTTTTTGTTTGTTTTGATGTGTTTTAGGGCCTAAATGAGGATGGACGAGAAGGGGAAGAGGAGCAAACTTAAGGGAAAAACGAAGAGGGTGAAGGAGCTAGTAAATGGAGGTGGACGAAAAGGTAAGGGATGGCAAGGTAAAGGGATAAAGACAAGAGGAAGAAGGCACTCAAATGGGGTAAGACGAGAAGAGGGAGGAGGCTTTTCTAGGGTAGACGAGAGCAAAGAGAGAGGGAAAAAACGAATGGGAGAGGGGAGCTCAAAGAAATTGAACGAGAAGGGATGAAAAAAAAGAGGCCAAAAGAGTGGAGAAAGAGGGGAATGATGAGGTAGGATGAAGGCAAGCTTAGGGAGAAAGAGATAGGACGAATGGAGAAGAAGAGAAAATGGATGGTAGGGCTAGACTAGGGCAAGGGAAGAATGGGCTAGCAAGTTAATGCAAAGGGATTCAAGGAGAAGACAAGAGAGGCTTGAGGAAGTTAGCCTTAGGAACAAAGTAACCAATTTAAGAGTCTTTTTGAATAATGGATGGATCCTTGAATCTAACACTTCTTGTCAAATTTTTGATGTTATGAGATCGACTTTGGGAGATCCTGCAATGCACAAATGTTAGGAAAAAGGGGCCCTTTGAAGAGATGGAGGAGACAACCGAGTTCCAACTCCTCTTCAAACCTATGAGATCTGCAAAATGTATCACTTACAAACAAGTTTTGATCAAATGCAAAATTGAAAGAGATTAGAAGAGTATTAGTATTTCCGACTTCAATTCACTACTTCCAAATCACAAACAACCCAACATCAATGGACAAGTTGAACTCAAATGCCCATCCTACGGACTTAAAAAAGTCTTCTAAGCTTTAACAAACTTGATCAAAACAATGAAAATGTAAGCAAAAACATGGAACAAGATCACCTTGATTAACTTGAAGCAGTTTCCATGAACAAGATCAACACACCATATGGACCTCCAAAGTCACTTTATTTCAATTAGCAAAAGCTATAACACATCTACAATCTGGCAGAGTAAGTTTGCCCAAAATTCTCCATGAGATAATAACCCAAAATGGGCCTCTCTTTATAGTAGAACCAATAGCTAAAACCCTAGGTCGAACTTGGCTTGAGAGAGAGCCAAAAACCAATAGACATGAAGTTAAATTCCAATCTAAACCAAGTTTGGAGAGCTAACTCAATGGACAAGTCGAACTTGTTGGTAGGTGTGAATGGATAGGTGGCAAACTCGTCTTTGATGATAAATGGGAAGTATCACCCATCAAATGGGTGTGTTACAACTAGGATCCACGTGAGGCTAAGGTAGGATGCGTGAGCTTCATGAGGGAGGCGAGTGGGTTGGTAGGTGACAAGTGGAGTGATAAGGTAGGTACTAACTCGAGTTTGCAAGAAGAGCCAAGCTTGTGATTTGATGAGTCAAAGAGGGCACCTACCATAGGCTTAAATGCATATCAACCAACCCATTTAACACTTGACAACTCACTAAATCGAGTTTTACATGGAAGAGGGCGAATTAGCTTGAGGAGATCTCTTGCTGGTGACTGGATAGTTGACTGAAGCCACTTGGAGTTGATTGGAATCTTCATAAATGTCTATTGCCATGTCATTTAGCCTTTAATTTTATTCAATTTTGCCTTTTTTGGAGAGATTTAAATTATCTCCAATTTATTATTTTTTGAATATTCTAATTAATATTTCTCATTTTTTGATTTTTTGAGAAAATATTAATTATGAGGCCAAATAATTGTCTGAAACTTAGGGTTAGCTGGTCCGGGGATCATGAATGATTTTTGGCTTAAGTCTAGAGCTTTCAATCACTGAAATCGGATCCCGGATGACTGACATATTACAAATTGAAATTTCTCTATTTAAACTATAGAGAAATTTATTAAAATTTTAAAAAATAGTTAAAAAACCCAAACTCGACGGACCCGGTAAATTTTTTTCGAAATTTTTCCTTAGGGTCCTAAAGACTTGGGACATGACCAAAACCTATTCTAATAGTGTCTAGTAGGTTTATACATATTAGTTGGACTCTAATAACCCCCCACGACTCAGATTTTCAAAATCAGGCATTCCAGCTTTGGAGGAAGCGGGAGAAAACCTCATCGATTATACATCGCCTTAAGCAAAGTATAATTGACAAGGGAAAAAACTCCCTGGAATACCTTAGTTGATTAATCAAGTCATGGGGAACCGAGACACTCAGACCCTACTAGCACACTTTGTTACAAACCCCCCATGGGGCCATGGTCATGTCGACTCAAAAATAAAACTAGCTAGCCAAAACTGGCTAACTGTTGCATTCTGAAACCCAGATACTCTGGAAGTGAACACTGATGTGTTCCAACGCTGGCGGCTCAATAAGGTTTCAACTATTTGTACAAAATAGGTGATAACACATTCCAAGCCATATTTATTTTTGTTCGTAATTTCTATTCCATTTTAAACTTTATCCCTAAGTTAAAGTAAGTGGGTGATCTACTGGCTGGATGGTGGGACTTATAAAGTGCTCGTAATCATACTAAAGCACGCATAATAGAATCCATATGTTTAGGTCAGTTTGCCATTGTTCTTTTTTTTTCAAAAGGATGTGCTTCTAAAGGTTGTGCTTCTAGTTTCATACATGTGGAAGGGAATTGATGTAATATTTTGTACAATTTGTTTCTTCAAAGCTCATAAAATGTTGAATACATTTTGAAAGTGACAAAAAAAAATGTTCTGATTTATTTGGTAATTTTTTTTCAATTCTTTATCAGTCTAATGAAGTTAGAATGAAGGTGAATAAATGGGTTGCGGATGAAACAAAGGGGAAAATACAGGAACTACTTCTAGCTAATTCTGTGGACAAATCTACTAAGTTGGCCTTGGAAAATGCCTTGTACTTCAAGGGTACATGGCAGAAGGAATCTGATTCCTCAGCAACAAAGAAAGGTACTTTTAATTTGTTTCATGTTGGAACTGTGCAAGTGCCTATGATGACTACAAGAAAGAAACAATTTATTAAAAGAGTTGGTGACTGCCAAATTCTGCGTCTTCCCTATCTCCAAGGACAGGAGAAGCGGCCATTTTCCATGTATTTCCTCTTGCCCGATAATAAGGATGGCCTGCCTGATCTTGAGAAAACTATAGATCTTAATTTTTTTGAGAATCATCTATCCAAAGTACGTGAAGTGAGCATAGGGTGTTTTCAGCTACCTCACTTCAAAATTTCCTTTGCTTTTGAGGCATCTGAATTTCTGAAATAGATGGGCTTGGTATTGTATTTTTCTAATGGGGCGGACTTCACAGAAATGGTGGATTCACCTATGGCCAACTCTCTTTACATTTGAAATGTTTTTCAAAATTCAATTGTTGAGGTTAATGAAAAGGGCACTAAAGCTGCAGCTGCTACTACAACCACTATTTCATTGCTTTGCTCAGAGCATCTTCAGGACTTTATAGCTAACCATCCTTTCATGTTTGTGATTAATGAAGAGCTAACTGGAGTAATCCTCTTTGTTGGACATATACTGAATCCTTTGAATAAGGATTCAAATGAGCTAACATGATGGCCCCTTTGAATAAGGAGCCAACATGCTTGAACTTTGCTGACAAAATACTATGGCTATGGATATCTTTTTGGTTTTCATAAACAATAGCGGAAATGTTTCTATTAAAATAAGATTTTCCGAGAGGATTGAGGACTTTCCTTATGCAGGTGCATGCATATGGAATCGCATGGATTGTAAAAGTTTGGCTTTCATATTCTTGTGTATTTTCTTTATTAAAGCTATATTACACATAGGCCTACAGTAATTTTAATCTCATATATGAGTTGACTGATATCTCCATTTCTTAATCAAAACTGATAATAGGGCTTTTAGGATAACATGGAGAAGAATCAATAGTATTTCTATGATTTTATGAAAGCACCATTGTAAGAAAACATGTTTTCTCTGATAAAGTAAATGTTTCTTTCTATGGGCTTTTATTCTCTTGTATTGAATAGAGCTAGCTAAACTTCAAAAGCAATCAAGGAAAATATTAATTTCTAGTTTAAACAAATTATTCAATGATCAAATGCAGTGTACCGTTACTTATTTTTGGAAATCATGCTTTATACAGTTTAAAGTTGAATCTCCTACTTTAGTATTTTCCTTGTTGACTGGACAATACCAGTATGAAGTATTGACTTAGGCACAGGTTAAAGTGATTTTCATTACGTTGGCAGAAAACATCCACAGACAGTGTCTATTGTAGATTATGGTAATGTATTTTGACTTGGCAAACGTTTTACATGTAGCTGTGGGTTTTCAGTTATCTTTATGTTATCTCTTGACTCTTTGTTGAACTGGGGATTGTCATGTAAAGATTGAGATAAGCCACATTGAATGCTTTCCCGTTATTGCTTTCATAATAAAATCCAAAAATATGTGTATCGAATTTCTAGGTACATGTACTCTCGTGGGAGCTTGAGTGTGGACTTTTGTGTTGGCTACATACTTGATTTTCATTTTTTTTCCACACGTTAAATTCTTCATTTGTATTTTTGGGAGAAGTGCAGCCACCTGATTTCTTTTCTTATTTGTCACATGCATCATTGCCAACTTTTCTTTTATTCAATATTTACTTGTTTTCTACATAACTTGTATAAAATATGGAATGATCTTGGCTTCATTAAACTGACATTAAACTGAGACAGTAAGTCAAGTATTATCATTTTCAATCCAATTGGTACAACCAACTTTGCTTTTTTGTCCCAATTAAGTAGAGTATTTCACTCTATAAGCTTGTGTTGAGATGCAACAACTCTCACCAACAACATGGCACATTCATATTTAACAATCCTATATTGTCTTATAGGAAATATGGCAGAAATAATAAAGCTGTTATTCCAACTTTGGAGATTTTTTTCTGAAGACTTTCATAATAAATCAATATTTCTCTAGTCTTTATGGTTATATTTTTTCCATTCTTTCATGTGATTAGAATTCTTATGTTCACCTTTTTCCATCTTATGGGCACTCCACCTCTTATTATCCAATTGTTTTTCAATTTTCTCAACATCTGACTAGGACAAGTCTCTCATGTTCTCCTTCTCATATTCATAAAGAGTTGAATCATGAGGAAATATATATCTAATCCATTCAAAATCACCCCTTCAAATAGCTTTCTATATCCTTTTTGTGTTTACCAATTGAACATGTGTCATTGACCAACAATTCAATTCATTAACCTTGGCATCCAAATTGAATAGATGGATACACATTTCTTCATTTTCTTCATAAGTCATGGTTGAAATAATTTTTGCTCCATCTCTTGTCACTAGATCCCACTTAGTGTAAATAACCTAATCCATATACTACTATATTCATTTTTTAAGACATACATTTTCAGTGATCCATGTAACTTAGGACTTGTCACTTGTGTCCCCTTAAGAATTCATAACCTTATTGTTTACATGACCAAGATCCATGTAAACATCTTGCCGTTGATTGTATTTCGTTAACAATCATTTTAGACTTAAACTCATTTAGGATACTAATTCTCTAGTTGTATTGTATTCACTAAATTCTTTATTGTCCATGTTTAATTTGTTTTATGCCTACAAAAACTATGTTGTGATGGTTCTATCCTACGATATGGCCAGCTTTGCTATAATCCTAACCCTAGACTTAGGTTTGCTATTAAACCTCTTTTATATCATAGTATTATCACTTATAATAAATATCAAACCTATGCTTTGGGTTTATACTTAAATAAGTACACATACATATATTTCATAATGAATGCATGGTATTTATATATGATTTCTTTCGTTATGAAGGGTGATTTACATTTGAAGTATTATGGTTCAATGCTATACAACTAATTTTTATAGCACATACTTCATCAACAACTCAAATCCAAAATTGCCAACATACAAAAATGTTAATTACTTTAATGCAGTTCATTATCTCTCCAATATGGATTGTGTCGAACTATTGAGTATTATCACTCATCATTTTTTTTTTTTTGAATTAATGTTATCTACATTTACAAATACCCATAACTAATCTTAAGGCTATGACCTTGTTTATTAGAGAGTTAGACTCACCATTTTTTATTTAAAACCTCAAGGCCACCAGTCATTCTCTGAGTAGTTTTGTAGAGGGGTTTATATATATATATATATATATATATATATTAATTATAGCTTCATCATATTTGGTCAAAACAAATCTCATAGCTATCTTTTTCTCTTATCTTAAATTCTATCGATTGGTCTCCCAAGTGACAAATTCATATGATTGCATTGTTCTAAGTAGATAAGCATGTTAGCAAACAAATATTCCTATTTGAAATTTCAATTTCAATTTCTCGGTCCACACCCCCTTGTAAACTTTCTCAATTACGCAAGGCTTCTGGAATTGTTTATGTAAACTTTTAATTTTTGCAGTCTAAGCACGAATTTGAAAAAGCCACCAGATTACTAATTTTGGTTACGAGGTTTTAGACAAATATTTCTTCATACTTGTAATTTTCTTGGGTAGTTTCAAGTTTCAACACTTGTGGAGGAAAGTGAAGTTTATTTTTCAATCCTTGGCTTAATTGTTTAGCAAAAACATGTTTTGGATCTTTTGTTGGTATGCAAATATTTCGAAATGTATACCATGGTCAAGGTACCAACAAATTGTTTTGACATTATTTATTTATTTTATTTCACATTTAATACTCCAAATATTACCTAATCCCCTTAATTCATTTTTTTCGACAGGTTGCAAAGGGTCGATTTTTCTTGGCTTTAACCCAGGTAAAACTTTGTAATCAACTCCTAATGCTTTTTATATGTTTCGAGTTTATGACATATCATTAATAACATTGCATTTCCCTTTCTCTTCCACGAGTTATGGTTTGGTGCAGCAGATGCTTTGCTTGACCCTTTAAATTTGGCATTGGTATTTGCTTCGTTGCAAATCATGGCCAACACTCTAGAGAGCAAGTTGTTCGACCACCCCTTGGGCTACATCAAATCTCAATTTTTCTATATCATTTACTACAATAGAAATTTGAATGGTGTTTGAATGTGTAATACCCTGAAATTCCAACACATGTATGTAGCTAAGTATTGTAAACAATGGAACTCTATAATTGATAGTGATATGTAATTGGTTTGTTTATTGAACTATGTTAAAAATATGCTTGTGTTGTGGAGGCTAACTGATGAATGAGGAGTATTGGTCTCTTTAGGGAAAGAATTGAGATAAACAAAAAGAATTAAGAAGGATAAACAAAAAAATGAATTAAACGAAACTCCAAATAAAAAATAAATAAATAAAGAGAATAAGAAGAGAATAAAAAGAAGATGAAGAGAATCTTCTAGAATTTTAACTTCCACATAAGTGGCATCACCTAAGAAATGAACTAAGAATAGTAAATGCCTCTTCTACAAAAGAGGGGAAACGGAATTCCAAGGGGTTAATCTCTCTTGGTGGAAGAAGGAAGAGTAATATACATCCAAGAACATAAATTTGAAGAAAATAAAGAAAAGAGAATTCTAAAATCTGAAAGAATAAAGAAGTTTTAATGAATAGAAAGATGGAAAACTAAAGGGGTAATAAATTTTTGAATTGATGAAAACATCCAAATGCATCATATTTGTGCTTCAGAAAATAAACCCATGTTTTTCTTGTGAAATCATCAATGAACGTGAGAAAATAATTGCAGCCACCTATGGATGGTGTTTGCATTGGCCCACATATATCTGGATGCACAATTTCAAGTGGTGCATGTGCTCTATATGACTTGCAAACTATAAATGACTCTCTATGATGCTTGCCAAAAATGTAGCCTTCACAAATTCTTTCTGGTTTTTCAATGAATGGAAAACCTTTCACCATATTCGTTATGTGTAGTAGCTTTATCCCACCAAAATTCAGATGTCCAAATCTGAAATGACACAACTAGGATTCATACTGTATCTCTAATTGAAATGTTGCTTGTATTTCTTCACCATTGTCTTTTTCTTCCTTAAACATGGCTTTTCTGCTTCTTTACTTTCTTCTTTAAATGCAACTCCAAAGTGCACCTTGTTTGTGTCTTGTGTAATCTTTCCCTTCATATCAGGCCTAATTCTTAAAGGAAATAAGTAATTGCTTGTCATTTGCAGTTTAGCTATCAATTGTTTGCCTGGATATTTGTCCATAATCACACAAGATTGTCTTACATATAAAATATGTAGCATTTTTGCAACAACTTCCCAGTACTTAATAAATTATGCCGGCCTTCGACATAATATACATTTGTAATGTCCCTAAAAATACACTCACAATTTTTTTTGTATGTGTCTCTAGTTGTTTGACTTAATCATAATGATTCTTTTTAAATTAACTTCAACATTGAGAAGTGAGTTGGGGAAGTCGTTAGTTTAAGATATGTTTATTCTGAATGTTTTCTTTGCCGGTTAGTTATAATGATTCTTTTAATTTTGTAGTTGATGATTGCATGACTGGTTGTTTGTGAGATGGGTTTGGATATTGTGAGCGTTTCTTTTATTCCTATTTTTATAGTGAGATGGAGAGCTTTGAAGGAACCAAGTTTACTTATCCATGAAAGCTAATACATTTGAACTGTCTAACTCTTGTAGGTTCTAAAGGCTTAGTTCATTCTAAAGTGTGCTAGTCCAAAGGGGTAAGGCTAGGCCTGTTCCTAAATTGTAAAGATCCTAAGAGAGCTGGTGACTATCATGGTGATATTCTACGTGATAAACCCTATTCGATGTGTTAATTTATAGGTACTAATTCCTATATGAATAAACCCTATGTGATCATTTTCAAGGGATAAATTCTACCAAAAACTATGGTGACTCGACCTATACTTCTACGCTAAGGGTTTGATGCTCTGTCGTATTCTAAACGAAGGCTTGGAGTAAATCGCTGGATTTGAAGTTTGGTGGCACATTGAAGGTTTCCATGTGAAGGGAACGCTTCACTTGGGTCCACGTACACTAACGCCTTCTTGGTCGTTTCGGTGTAGCAGGGATCGTTTATGATGTCAGTTCATTTGTGTTACCGAGGGTTTGGAGGAGTGGGAAGCCCCGAGCTTCTCCTCTGCTCTTCCTTGACAGAAATTAGGTGGGGGTGTCAACAACTGCTTACTGGTTTGGATGAATTTACTTTCGGTGGTGGTGTAAGACTTGGTGAGATCGAGTACTAATTCCAGTTGCAATTGCTGGGTTTGAGGAATGGTTGTATTCACCTATTGGAGGTGCCATGGTTGAAACTACAATGCTCAGGTAATAAATTTACAACCATGTTACTATCTCTGTTATAATTGACTTTTACTCTACTAGTCTTTACTGACCACTTATGGAATTTTATTTCTGTAGGTGCAGGGGATCGAGTGCTGGGATTTGTGTGTCCCGGGTGTTTCTCTACCTTATGGTAAGCTCTTATTCCTTCAGACTCTCATTCTTGCTGGTGGAAGAATGATCCTATTTTTTTTTTAAATGGAAGTTGGAGTTTGGGGTTTTACGCCTATGCAGAGTAACAAGGTTTTTTTTTTGGGCGTTTGTTTTTGTTGGGCGTTTTTCTTTTGTATAGAGCTCTCATATCCTTCTGGAGAGGCTCTTCTCTATGATGTAAAAGAGCTAAGGTTTTATTTACCATGATTTCCCAGTTCTGGTTGTCAAGGAAAATCTAATCCTGTAGAGGCGTATTGTTATTTATAAGATGATGTTATGCGTAAGACTAGGAGTGGGATAATTCTTCTTTTTGCCTTCGGGCCTGTGTAATTGATTAGCTCTATGTTTTAAACTATACTATGGATTTTCTGGGTTGTAATATTTTTTGTTTGGATAATAAACGATTCTATTTCTGGTAAGATGGGCACACTATTTGAATCTCTGTGAGATGCTTTGTTTTGAAAATTGTTTGACTAGGGTTTCTGGGTAATGGTTTATTCTTTTAAATGATATGTGCCTATGCATAGTCATACTCGTCTATTGTTAATACCTATCATATTATGGTTGAGATCTAGCAAAAGCGAAGCTTTGCAAGAGTAAATCCGTTACTGGATTCGATCCTTGGTTGGATGTCTGCGATTTTCTGGGATAAACCCTTCATTGGTCATAACTTGTGACTATTTTCTTTTGGTTTCTAAATGGTACTTATTCTCGGTCTGTCGTAGCGTTTAATGGTACATGATTTAAATGTCTTGGGATTTTAATTTTTGAGCAGCGTAATTTTAGGCGTGTTGAAAACTATGCTTAGGGTTTTGTGTCTTTAAGCTTGGAGTGCCAATGTGTTAAGTTTATGGTTTGCTAAACTATGTTGGGTGAAAATAACAAGGTTCTGTTTGATTGAAGTAAATGGTTTTAACGCATAATGAACAAAGTTTTGGTTATGAGGTTCTTGATATGCTATTTCTGTGCAAAACGTTAGTACTTCCATGCATAGTTTCATGTGTGTGAATCTATGAAATAGTAGTAGAGTTCTATTTATTTGCAAGATAATTTTAGGGTATAGTTTGGATTATGAAGGAGTTTAGTTAAGGTGGGGTCTTGGGATGACCCTGGTTTTCCTACGACAACATGATATTTTATGAAACCCTTATGTGTCATGACGAACTGTTCTGTCAATGACCACATATTTAATAAAAGTAATAACTGATAAAAATTTGCAGAATGATATTTAATCTAAAACTCTACAATAATTCCTTCCATGAACCTTAAAAAAATACTACCTATGAAATTATTTTGGTATGCAAGATATAAATACAATTTAATAAAACTCACTATAGAAAATGCTACCTAGAAATCCTTTTGAGATACAAAGTACAGACACAGATTAATAAATTCATAATAGAAATACTTATCAGTCTTGTTTTGATTTGACCGACTAAATTTAGAACTGCCACTTTCCTCCCAACTATAGATCTTGAACCGTTCCTAGCTCGTTTGACAGGTCACCCCGAGTTGAATCGAGCATGCAATGAGACTAGGAGGCCTAGGAGATGTGGTTATCTTTCTTAGTAAGGACTTAATCTACACTCCAGGATGTAAGATTTTGATGCTCCAATATTATTTTTCGACACCCATATCTTGAATTGTCCTTCTATTTATAAGTATTTTAGTGAGGGATGAAACCTAGGGTTTTGAACTTGAGATGGTTTAGTTCAATTTACTTGACTTGATAGTTTCATCATCTTAAGTTACAAGAGACTCTTAGTGTCTTTATTTTAAAACATATACTTTTAACTTTTAGTTAACTTATATATATATATATATATATATATATATATATATATATATATATATATATATAAACTCTTTAGTTATTAATCTTTGAATTATATATCTATAGTTGAACTCTTAGTTTAAATAATGAAATATAGGTTTATAATTAGAATCCTAGTTTATTTATTTTTTTAATAAAGAAGTATATAATTATGCTAGTACCCTTAGTTATTTAATCATAGGATTTTAATTACCCTATTTATCTAGTTGTTTTAGTTTGTCAACTAATTGGTTGTCCTAATCCCTTTGCATGCTCGGTCCCTCTTTGAGTGGTAGTACCAGTCAGTCTTTGAAATAACAAAAAAAATATAATTCATTTAATCAATGAAAAATATGATTACTAATGCTCGAGATTTTTTGGCTCAACATTAGTAACGTGATGAGTTTTTGTGTTATTCAGAGTTTTTTAGGCTCAACACTTTTAAGTGAAGTAACTCTAGTGCTATTCAAAGCTTATGCTCAACACTTTTAAATGAGAGTTACTCTAGTGCTATTCCAGAGATTGTGCTCAACACTAGTTCTAGGATGCATAATAAGTGCACTTAGGGAAACAATGATCAAGGTTCCGATGCTCCAGAGCTTATGCTCAACATATATAATGGTTGGTGTGCTCCAAGGATTATGCCCAACACTTATTAATTTATCTTATAAGGTTATCTATGTGCTCCAGAGCTTACGCTCAACACATAATACAGTAACCCATGTGCTCCAGGGCTTATGCCCAACACGTAATAAAAGTCATCAGTGTGCTCCAGAGCTTATGCTCAACACATAATAAAAAAGTCATCCATGTGCTCCAGATCTTACGCTCAACACATAATAAAAGTCATCCATGTGATTCAGAGCTTATGCTCAACGCATAATTAAAGTCATCCATGTGCTCCAGAGCTTACGCTCAACACATAATAAAAGTCATCCATGTGCTCCAGAGCTTACGCTCAACACATTTTAAATATTGTTTATGTTTAATTTATTTTAATATTTCATTTTAATTTACAATTTATTTATTTATTATACTAGCCATTATCGTACCAGTACTTATTTTTTGTGATCGATTCAGAGAAATTATGATGGATTCGAGGTGAAAATTTAAGTGGTCGTAAATCTACTTCAAATACTGTAAGATGCAATAAATCAACAATAAAGAACTATAATAATTTTGTATTTTGATACATTCCCATAAAAGCCGGCTTTTAAAATATTATGTTTGGCATAAACTTTAGCAAGTGTCGTTATTAAAGCTATAAAATTTTATGTGGATACATTCAAACAAAAAAAACTTTTAAATAGTAGGTTTTGCATAAACTTTATCATCTTTTTTAAATATGGAAAACATAGGATAGGTTCTAATGAAACATACGATCGCTTCTGAAGTCACTGGAAAAAAATAAAAAGGTTGATGAACATGGATGCCGAAGACACCGGATCGTCAGTGGGTTTTGTCACGCGTTGGTCGTTGCTTTGAGAATTTGGTGGTCACTACGAATTTACAGATGAATACATGCACCCAATCAATACGTGTCACGTGAATAAATTCATGGCGTGTACAGTCCAAGTTCGGTTTGATTTAAATGTTCTTCGAATTTTTCAATGCCTTCGCCAGCGAAGTAACTGTTGCTTACGCTCAATATATATATGTTTATATATATACTTAAAATGTCAAAAAATAATATATTTTACAAAACCAATAAACTAAATGCATATTATGAGGGAGTACTCGCATCCAAACCCTTGATTATGAGGGAGTACCCTTTCAATTTCATAGGCTCCACATCTATGGCCACCTTGCAAAACATTGTAAGTAGTCTTTCTCCTCCAGCTTGGATCGACCCAAGAAGAGGGCTGTGGGACGCGGCATTACAGAGGACACCACTGACTCCCAAAAACAGGGTCGCAGGGAGGACCAAGCTGAAGACATCACTCACGACAAGCGGGAGGAACCTCGTACTACAGATACCCTGGTTTATGATTTATCGATGGCGGATGACCCTTCTCTGCAGACATCTAATGCACAAGCTAGGAACATACTGGAACATGCGACCTCGGGTAAGCAATTTTCACTTCCCTCACACCTCTTTGTTTTGGTTGAAAATTTACATGCACTCAGCTTCGAGGGCTCTAACCCCCCCCCTTCCCGCTTCCCCTCTTCTTCCTCGGGAGAAATCCCTGTTACTACCTCCGGTTTTCCCCACTCTTCTTCTTTGCCTTCCCCAATTTCCTTTCCTTCTACCTCGACACCACCGTCTTTTTCCTCTCCCCTCCCCCCTCCCTCCCTTTCCCCCCTATCATCTGCCACCCTTACTGCTCCTAAGGCCTCCCACCCGATACTCTTCCGACTTCGGTCCGGAGATGTTCCCGTCGCTTCTTCATCTTCATCTCTGCACCTAGTTTTGGGGAAAAATATAATTCCTCTGGGTCGTGGGAAGGGCCGAGGGTGACCCTCTCACCTCTCAGCGGCATAAAGTCGTGCTCTTTTGGAACTTGCAAATGGAAAACAAAAATCTATTTTTGGGGCGCTTAGAGTAGCGGAAGCCTTGGGTGGGGTTAACCCATGAAATTTCTCTCCCTTAACTGCAGAGGGTTGGCAAGTGAGCCCAAAAAACTTGCACTAAAAATGTTGATCTTGTTGCATCAGCCTACTGTACTTTTGCTTCAAGAAACGTTGGGATCATAAGAGGGAATCACTACACTACTTTCCTCTCCTCTTAATTACATGGATTTCTGGGCATTGGATGCTCGTGGCCTCTCTGGGGGTGTTTCCATTAGATGGAACACACAGACGATTCGACTTAAAAATTCCTGGGGTTCGAGCTCGATTTTGGGTGTGGAGATTCATCATGCTGTACTAAACTCCAGTTTCAATATTTTAAATATCTATGGACCTTATGTGGATCGGGTCCCCTTCTGGGACACTCTAAAAAAGACTTCTCTTTTACATATGGAAAATTTGATTATTGGTGGGGACCTAAATTTTACTCTCGGCAACCATGAGATTTGGGGCCCTAGTGCCAAAGATGATTTACTGGCAGATTATTTTGATCATCTGTTGCATGACTACAAGCTGGTGGATCTTATCTGTAATAAGATTAAACCTACTTGGACCAATCGACGAGATGGGGCGAGTAGGATTTCTAAAAGATTGGACTTTTTTCTCCTGGCGGAACATCTGATTGGACAAAACCTAAACATCCGTTAGTGGGTGGACATGGGAGGTATCTTGGATCACTCTCCTATCATTTTGGAACTTAAGGGAGAGGTCACAAAACCTCCTGGACCTTTCAAACTCTGTGCAGCATGGTTAAAGAAAGAGGAGGTTACTTTGATCATCAAGGATAACTGGGTACCGTACTGTCCATCGGAGGGTTACCATGCTGCTACACACTTTGTCAAAAACCTTTTGAATGTAACAAAGTGTCTAAAGGACTGGGCCTTCAAAAAGAAAGAAAGGGATGAATTTGAACTATCATAGGTGGAAGGGGAGATTCAGCTGGCTCGCGATTCAGAAGGTTGTGGTTTCTTGTCTCAGGATTCCTCTGCACAACTGGGACTACTTGAAGCTCGTAGGCGCAAACTCTTACAGACCCAAGAGGATATTTGGAGACTAAAGAGTTGAGCAATTTGGTTTGAATGCGGTGATGATAATACAAAATTCTTTCAAAAATTTTCAAAAGGAAGAAAGTTCAAAAACACCATATGGGAACTTCAAAATGATAATCATGAGAACATTTCCTCTTTAAATGGCTTGGAAGCCTGTGGGACATCTCATTTCTCCTCCCTTTATAAAGTTGACAATAGAGCAAATCTGGCCGACATCATTCACATGTCCCAATTTTTTCCTGAATTCATCACTCTGGAGGACAGTCTGGATCTCAAGGAGAAGATCTATGACGAAGAATTAAAAGAAACCCTTCATGGTTTCCAAAAGGATAAAGGTCCCGGACCAGACGGCTGGACCATTGAATTCTTCCTTGCACACTTTGAGGTCATTGGTACAGATCTTCTCCAATTGGTGGAGGAGTCTCGCTTGCATGGACTTGTACACCCACCCCTGAACTCCACCTTCATTTCCTTAATTCCAAAATCGGATCTTCTGACCTCTTTCAACAAATTCAGGCCTATTTCCCTCTGCAATATCACATACAAGGTGGTGGCATAGATCATTGCCAAAAGGTTCAAAAAAATTCTCTCAAAGGTCATCTCTCTGGAACAATTTGGATTCTTGGAAGGCCGTTAGATCCATGAAGCCATTGGAGTTGCTGAGGAGTGTTTTCACTCAATTAAACTCAAGAAAATAAAATGGGCAGTCATAAAACTTGATCTCTCAAAGGGCTTTGATAAGGTTAGATGGATTTACTTAAGAATGCTGATGACACACCTGGGTTTTGACTACTCTTTCATCAAATTGGTCATGAGCTGCATCTCTACTGCATCTTTTGCAGTTCTTATTAATGGTTCCGCTTCAAAAAAATTTCATGCGGGCAGGGGGCTCTATTAGGGTTCTGGATGGAAAGCACATGGGAACTTTCAAAGGTATTGGTATCTCGACTTCACTTTTATTAACACACTTACTTTTCGTCGATGATATCCTCCTCTTCTGCAACGGTTCCATGGGGGATGCAGATACCTTGGCTGACATTCTGGACCTCTTTGGAAGGGCTACAGGAATGGAGATCAACATTCAAAAATCCTCGCTCTCCTTGTCAAATATGGATGATTGGGATTCCCGTTACTACACTACTCTCTTTCCCTTTGAGTATTCTTATCTGGATTAACTGGACTAAAATATTTGGGTTTCATTTTTAAGCCAAACAACTACAAAAAAGCTTATTGGGGTTGGTTAGTGGCAAAATTGGAGAAACGACTTTCATCTTGGAGTCATAGGTGGCTCTCCAGGGCTGGGAGATTAGTACTCATCAAATCTGTGCTAGAATCTATTCTAGTTTACTGGATCTTTCTTGCCTGGATCCCTAAGGGCATTTTAGAAAAGTCCCATAAAATCTGCTCCAGATTTTTATGGTCTGGAAATTATGAGAAACATGTATCTCCTTGGGTCAAATGGCAGACACTTGTGAAGCCAAAGTATCAAGGGGGCTGGGGACCAGGGATGATTTTGAGAACCCCCCCCCAAATTTATATGTAAAAAAAATTGGCGAATCTCCCCGATATATAGGAAAATTTGAAAGCGATTTTATCAATAATATAATATGTATATATAATTTTTTGGCGAATCTTTCATTTTATTATATGATATTATAAAATCTTGGCGAATCTTTCACTAAATTATAAGATATTGTAAAATCTTTGCGAATATTTTACTGAATTATAAAATATTGTAAAAAGTTGACGAATATTTCACTAAATTATAAAATATTGTAAAAAGTTGACGAATATTTCACTAAATTATAAAATATTGTAAAAATTTGGCGAATATTTCACTGAATTATAAAATATTGTAAAAATTTGGCGAATCTTTCATTGATCTATAAAACACATTGAATGACACTCTGCTTGTTAATTATGAGTTCAAGGCTTCTTCAAATGTTGAGTTCAATTGCTCTATTCCAAGTTTTGGTCTCAATACCAAATGGTGGTGGCCTTAATGAAGCCTTGATATCCAAGCAAAGCCGAGTAGATCTTGGAGACATGTATTCTAAATGTGGGTGTCTGGAGGATGCACATAAAGTGTTTGGCCAAGTGCCAAAGCGAAATACAGCCTCATTGAATGAAATGCTTTCAAGATGTGCTCAACATGGACATGGCAGGGAGGAACATTATCAGAGGGGTTCTTCGGGTGGAGATTGTCATTCATAGCTCTGATGACGTTAGCATTGCATCTTATTCTTACTTACAATTTTTTCCTCTACTACTTGAGTTTCTAGAATCTATTTGTAGTCCTCCCTGCAATTATTAGAGATTTCTTCTTTTTCTTCTTTAATAGTCTTGGGAGATGACTTTTCTGAATTGCTTAAATCAACAAAGGAATTGCACCCACAGACTATCCTTCAATAGATTGTGTGTCTACCCTAGACTGTTTTTGATACTTCAAGGCAAGTTTGTACATAGGTTTTAAGCTAGGCATGTTCCTTAAGTATTTTTCTCGGCACATACTTTGAATAACATTATAGTGATTTTGTTGGCATCCTGTAGTGTCGACTATTGGGGGCTATCTTATTGTTGTGTCATACTTTTGGACAATGTAACTTTTTTCCATCTAAATTCCTCAACACTAGTACCATATCTAAATGTTATACCATTTGTTGATACCATATCTAAATGTGTCTAGTAGTTGATTTTGATTGTAGATGTTGTATTGTTTGTTGATATTGGTGTGTAGATGTTATTATAACCCATGTTAGAGCTTTTATTACAAATTGTTTTTTTCTATTGATTAGAGTTTCCATGACATGTGGGGACTTGGACCTTGACAAACCGATAAACTAATAGAATCAGACATTATGCATCATTTTTGCCTTCACTAGCCAATTATGCCCATGGAGGCTAGGAAAATTTTGAGCCAATTGGACTAGAGGAATGTTGGTCTCGTGCCAATAGGTCTCCTATGATCAATGCATAGGAACCTAGTGCATAGACCATTTTTCTCTTCGCTTAGCTATGTAGAGCTCATTTATTTTTCTGAATAACGATAAGTATTTACAAAGAAAATATACAATCAGCATAAACAAATCGAAAAAGTGAAGACAATTAATTCATGCAAATAAAAGGTAATAAAAATTATTTTCTCGAACCCTAAATCAATGGAAATCAACTAAATCTAATATTGATTCAAGCTACAACAAAGGGTTAAATCAAGCATCAAATGAGAACTAGAAGCATTCAAGGGTCTAGCACAATAATTAACCAAAATACATGCAAACTCCACAAATCGACAAAATGTTTCAAATAAAAGAAATAAACAAACCATAAAAATTTGCACAAAATATTTGAGATAAACACCAACATGGTTTCATGTACTTGAATGAGCTCATTCTTGCTTAGCGAAAGTGTAGTCAAATTAGTTATTTATCCTTTAATGTCAGGACACTATCTATGTGAAGAGATAGCTCCTAGGCCTAGCTTTGTCAAATTCCAGTGTCATTTCCTATCACATAAAAAAAGAGACAATGTAAAAGATAAATATAAAAACATCAATCTTAAAATAAACTGCATCAAGGAAATGTATGTCATATCATCAATGTTATAACAAAAAAGTACAATGTAGAATCTATTTTTAATTAAAATGCTAGCTCAAGTTTACATATAATGATCACCCGCAAGGGTCCATGGAACACCTATACCAAAATAAGACTCAAGAGTCTCTCATGTGTATTGGATCATATACAATCTTAGGTGAAATCCATTTCCCAATTCACATTCTGGGACTGGTCCTCATTTTCGACACTCTGAACATGACCTTCTTCGAATGAGCCGTCATTATGATCCTCAACAACATTATGTTCCATATCAAATTCATTAGATAAATTTGCCAGATTTTTTTCTCCCCTTCTTTCACAATTTGATCGCCAGAGAGCTACTGCTCTTTCATATGGAAAATTGTCAACCTCATACTTTGTTACATATAATCTTAAGCATGTATCCACATTTTTATCAAGCTTATTCCTCAACTTTGACTTCAAAAATGTTAATGCACTAAACATTCTCTCATCCTCCACTGATCCCAAAATCATGGTTTGACATAAATCTACTAATTTGAAATACTCTGACATATTTTGCAGTAGAAATTCACTACCACTGAGTGTAGTCCATAATTTTGTAATTGCACCATATTCTAGAGCATTATCCAACTTAGAAAATTGCTCCCACATTGTATTAACAAAGCATTGGGCTTGATCTTTCAATTTTTTTCCATCTAAAATACCTTGAATATGTTCTCCTTGTATCTCGGTCTCTCGACAAAAATGGCTCTGCAAAATCTTGCATTTAGCTATAAAGTCAACCTTTATAGTTTTTCAACATTGACGATGGTTCCAATTTGAGGGTATACCACATACATGGCCTCCAACAATTCATCTCGAGGAAATCGTTCTCTTATCTCTGATGATAGTGATTTTGCAATTTCTATCAAGCTGCGCCTCACTGAAATCACAACATTGTCAAATTGTTCTCTTGACACAGGGCACTCTTTGGTGGTTCTTCCTATTTTGTCATTATATAAAAAGGAACCATATACCCACGCACTGCCATACATAGAAACCCTTTTTCATCAAACTTCAATAAATTTTCATCATTTTCAATATTGTTTATCTTATCCCAATTTGTAAATGCTAGACCTGTAAAAGAATCTGCCATCATATACAAATTATCTAATGCAAGGCATGCTAGTTTTCTAGCATTTGTGTATTCAGCAATATACATTGTGCAACTCTGATACATCTTCACGAGGCTATTCATTTCATGAAGCAGAGGAAGAACTCCAGCCAATGTTAAATATGTCTCTATATCAGTTAATAGAAAGAGAAGAGTTTGAGCTTTTTCTACACTTAGGCGATGTTCATACATCATCCCTACCAAGGATGCATATTCATCGAATAGTCTTTGAGCTGGTCCCTTCAGTGAGATCCATCTTGTATCAACATCTTTTAATAGTTTGTTTCCATTTGTAACACCGTCGGCAAATTTTTTAAACTCTGAAAACCGTTTGGGACTCCGACAAAAGTATACATGAACCTCACGTACAAGATATTCAACTTTTGAAACCAATGGAAAGTTGCTCACTATTTTAAATGCAAGATTCATTCTGTGAGCCATACAATGAATACCAATCATATATGGTGAAGCTGAGAGTTGTAGTCTAGCACAAAGGCTGTTCCTTTGTCCCTGCATTACTGATGCTCCATCTGCTCCAACGCATACCAACTTTTTTGCGATCATTGAATGATCCATACCACCAGTTTCCTTCAAAGTATTAATAACAAGTTCATAAATGTTTTCTGCTGTAGAAATTTTGCTCATTTTATGAATTCCAAGTAGATAGGAATTCCTGATATGGTAATTGACCGTATAAATGCTCATGCAAATCCATGCAGTATTATCAACAACTGTAACTTCATCCAAGGACAGTGACAAAAATGTTGCATTCACAATCTTCTCTTTCATATCATCCTTTTCTACTTGAGCTAGATATTTTCCCCATTCCCAACCACTCGTTAAAGACCAATGAGAAGATGGAAAATTTGGCACTTGAATAAAAGATAGATATTTCATCATTTTTGGATAATCTGTCATAGGACGACCATTGGATAGGATGTGAAATACAGTGCTTAATTGTATCGACTTCGATAACAAATTTTTTTCCATCATCTTTCCGAATTGAGAAGTGATGATTCCTCCACTTTCATCTAGTTTTCTCTTATTTATTAAGTATTTATTGTATTCCTCTTCATATTGGAGATGTCGGCTATCAGATTTCCATCTAGCAGTAGATTTTTTCTCATCATTTCCAATTTTCTTATCATACACCTTCCCAACATGCTTCTCTATTGTGTCCAGCTTCATTTGCAATTTCACTACCTTGCCAAGTTTCCAACTACATGAAATGCATTTAACTTCTCGTGAGGTCTCATTCTTATTTGTTGGAGGTATCGGTTCAATAAATGGGAATCTTGATACCCAATCAGATTGGAATTGTCTCCCGAAGTCCCATCGGCCTTTTTTCCTCTTCAGTGAATGGTCTATGTCACCTTGCAAGGAAAAATCTTCAACATTTGAGCTACCAATTTCTGATGAAAATGCATTTTCCTCACTTTGATCACTAGAGGAATGTATTCTACCATCCATTGTATGTTTTGCAGATGCATCCTCCAAAGTGTTGACATCTCTCTCACCGATACCTTGCTCAAGAGAGCTTGAACCATGAATATGATGTGGATGATTGGATTGATGTTTTTGAAAATATGATATTACATCCTTTTGTCTTAATGTTTTATTTTTCTCTCCATGATCCATGTTTGACATCTTGTTTCTTACTTAATGTTCCACAATTGATATTCCAAATCAATATAGAAACAAGAAGGAGGCCTGCATGAGAAAAATGATATAAAATTAGTACAACTGCAATTCCCTACGAGGAGGTTGGTCCTCCACAATTGCACCAAAAATATACTAAGTGATTAACCTAGGGGCCACTAGAACAACAGGGAACAAACAACACACCACAATAAAAAATTTCCTAAGGTTGTGGTGATGGGGTCCCTTGTGCTCTTGATGAACTCACCTCGCTGCCGCCGTGACTAGCGGGTCGGGAGAGTAGCCACTTTGAAGAAATTTTGATAAAAGGATGTGTTTTAAAAAGATTTTTGAAAAATATAATCAAACAATCCTATGGCTCTCTAGACTCAACAAAAATAAAAAGTGTCCACACATTAAAAAATTCCCTAGAGATTTCAAGCAAGCAAACTTACTCTTCCAAAGAACCGAAGCTCAGTGAAAAGCTGGATTGTAGGGCCTTCCGAAACTAGTAGTTGTTGAGGGATGTTAGGCCTCAGATAATTGCTAGCAGCATGCTCTATGACTTGCATACTTATTTCTTGAAGTAGTCTATCATTATTAGCATCTGTGACCAAATTGGGGATCCGTTGAGTAATTTTGTGAATGGATTCCATTATGTTCCTTGGTGGCTCCTTGAGTAAAGATTGTTAGAAGGAGACTAACTGTCTCTATATATCCTCATGTTTAACTAGCTTATTGACTTGGTTACTAAGAAGAGAACTAATATGATTATGATGTTAATATTGGATCATTGATCGATGAAATAATTTGGAATTTTTTTCTCCTTTCAACCATCTAATTTGGGATTTATGCTTCCAAAGGGTTTCCTCTTGTCTGTACTGCTAGGTCCAACAGTAGGTGTAGGAATAGATGCCGTCGTTGTTGAACTTGGCATACCTAATGTACTAGCATTGAAACTGAAAGACGGAGTGGTTCCTCACCCCCTTAAGCCTCACTTTCCCAGGCCTTCTAGCCACCTCAACCTACTGTAGATGCCATGTTGAAAACTAGACAGGCCAGGATTCAAACCCATGACGTATTCTTGGATGATGGGCTGCCTTATCATTTGATCTACATGACCCTTCATCATGGATACCCTCAACAGTTTGTTCTAAAGATGTGGATTGCTACCTCCAGGCTCCAACACCCCCCTTAAGTGCACAATTTGGCTTGGGCTTTCCAGCCATATAAGCCTACTTGGGTATGTTGCCACTTTGAAAACTGGGCAAGTTATGAATCAAACTCAAGAACTACCCTTGTCGACAAATTGTTGTATCATTGAGCTACATAACCCTTCATGATGAGCAGCTTTAACAATTTGATCTAAGGGTGCAGATTGCCACCTCCAACACCGCTCTGAACCCTCCCCTCTCCCACTAAGCTACACTTTGGCTTAGGATTTCTAGCCACCTCAACCTACTTGGCTTTGATACCATGTTGAAAACTGGATAGGCTAGGAGTCAATCCCATGACCTACCCTCGACTGACCATTGAGCTACATGCCCCTTCATGGTGGGCACCATTACTGGTTCGAAACTTTAATCTAAAGTTATGCATTGCTACCTTCAACAACACTCTTGGACCCATCCTATGAATCTAGATTGTCAACCTGCTGCCAAATGTCTGTCATAATTTATACCTCTCTGGGAGAGAACACTCTTATTTCATTGGCAGTATTCTTAGTCTCGTGTGGTGTATCACAATCATTGAAACTTGAAAGGCATAGTGTATTGCATTGAATGAAATTGTTTTGGTAACTGATATGCTTACTGCATTTAACAAGAAGCCCTCCAGATGCAGAGTGAGCTCCCAAAGTCTTGTGTGTTATCACGTTTCTAGCAATGGGTTAAATTGGAGGAGTTCTTTTCTTAAGCGTTTTATTATATTTTTGAGGAAAAGATAAATTCATTAAATAGAAAAAAAATCCAGGCTTTACTAAGACAAATTGGATGACATAAAGGATCAACTCCCACATATTGATCTCAGATCATGAACACAAGATGCTCTACTTGACACATCCCTCTAGATAGTCCAAATGGTATGAGTAAACTGGGGGATTCCACCCCTTGTTGGATTGGATATGAGTGTTTTCTAACAGGAAAGATTTTACACCCATCCTATGAATCTAGATTGTCAACCTGCTGCCAAATGTCTGTCATAATTTATACCTCTCTGGGAGAGAACACTCGCCCCTTCATGTGAATACTTTGTTGTCGCTGAATACGGGGTGTCGCTGATCTGTGGTACCTAGTAGTGGTTCCTCAGGAACCTCTATTTCAAGGTTTTCTGTTGCAAGAATTTCTTCAGAAAATTCTGTTTCAGGAGTAGTTTCTGAAGAAATACCGGGGTTTGCCCGCTGTTGTCTAGCTGGCTGAAAACGTTTTGTTCTAAGTGGTGGAAGGTTTTGAAACCTCCTCGATCTACGAAGCTCTTGATTCTCCGTGATTATAAATATAAAATAACAGACTAGAACCTGGTGGCCACTACAACTAGGGGGCAAACAACACGCTAACTAAAAAGTCCTAAGTATACAAACCAGGCAAACAAAGATGCCTTCCAGAGAAGAGTCTGGGATGATGAGGGCCTAGAACAGATCAACGAAGGAAGAAAGACAGTTACCCGGGGTCCACAATACAATGACTAAGGGTGCAAGCGCTGGAATCACCCAACCACCCTCCCAAAGACCTGAAAGGGATTTCCTCCCATGTCTGTCTTAGGTACAACAGATATACCCTCTGCTGTCACCTGTGTATGAACCTAGAGTCAGATACTAAGGATACCACAACATCGAAAACTCCTAGGGGAACAGTCACCGGTCGAATCAAAAAGCGTGGGCAGGGTAGCTAAGCCCGAAACTCGAAAGAGTCCCCAATACGCAATCCAATCCTGGCGTATGCTCGAACAGAAAGTAGGAGGAGTATTCCCAACAATCTGATCTCGCAATGACCTACTGCATAGATCCCAGGCAAGTTTTGAGTGAAATGGGTTTACCTGTGATAGTCTCACTACGATTTTTGCGTAATGTGTGATCTTGAGTGGTTTAAGGTGATTTAAACTCAAGATCCTAACCAAAACTAGTTGGTGTAGTGTACCCTAAAAAAGAAAAATGTTTCTATTTCATTTTATTAAAAAGTTTTTAGGGCTGTTATTACTCAAAAAGGGTAGTGCTTTTGTGTGGCGTGGTTGCAACAAGGAAACAACAGTGCCATAAAATCAAAACTTTCTACAACAAAGCTCTTTTTCATTTTTTCATTTACTGGAAAGAATAAAAGAACAATCAACTAAATTATGATTCAATAAATTGACCACAAACAATGTTTAAGTACAAGAGTCAATCACTAAACAAAGTGCTGGAAAATGGACTAAATCGAATGCCAAAGAAGGATCGATTTTAATGCAAACCTACAACTTAAAATTGAGTTGGAATAAATCTATTCTACAAGAATAAATTATACTATGATCAACCTAACAGACTAATTGGCACAGAAACAACCACTGTTTTTATTTTATATTTTTAACTCTAATCATACTATAAAGTACAGACAAAAATAAAAAATGACTATAAAGGGTCTAAATGCAAACATGTAATAGCAAAATCAGTCAACCTGAGACACAAATGCAAGGAATAATACTAAACCTGACTACAAATCAATGAATTCAATCAATAAAAAAACAGAATTATCCTACAACTTCAGGAGGAAATGCATTGAACGAAATCAACAGTGGTTGTCTAACAAGAAAACATAGTTTTTGATGGTTGTCTAACACCAAGGGAACATTCAACAAACTATTTCACCCAGTGCACCAAATCTTGTCCCAACAACAAAACATAGTTTTTTGGGTTTTCAAGCACCAAGAGAACATTCAACAAACTATTTCACCTAGTCCACGAAAGGTTTCAATAGGTGACCAACTAACTAAACAACACTTTCCTTTCGAGTTTCAACTCTCTAATCATACGAGTTGCTTTCCAACACTAGAATCAACTAGTGGTCACCCACATTCATCCAACATACCATGCAAACAACAATGTTTTTTCCAATCAACCAAAAGAAATGAACATATACAACACTTTCAATTTCTTCCTCTTTGGTTTTTTGAAGATTAAGTTTTAAGAATGCTTGGAATCTGAAGAAACAACCAGCTGCCTTGACATTCAACAGTAAACATCAACATCAGCCACTGGACAGAAGCAATAACAAACTTGTATAATTGGTATCCGGTCACAAAAGTCTCCAGAAAACGGACCAAAATGTTGATTTATCAGCAACAATGTGCTATTATCAGAAGTAGCAACCTCTTCAAGATAGAAACAACATCATCTTCTAGCAGTGGTCTCTTTAATGTGTCAGGTTAATTTTACATGAAAGAAACAACTAAGTATTTAGAAGTGGCAAATTTGATAACAGTGGTAAGGAATGACCTCAAATAAGGAGAAATACTATGTTGGCAAATTCAATAACAGTGGTAAGGAATGACCTCAAATAAGGAGAAATACTATGTCTGACAGTAGGAAAATCTCCACTTAGAAGGGTTTTTCTTGAAATCTTTCGAAATCTTCACATTTTGCAATGAACAACAACAAAAAGTCAACTTTCACAACAATTGTAAAACCACACAAGTATCCAGCTGATGCAAAAAAATTGTTGCAAATACATAATTGTTTTTAGTAAATGAAGAACAATGATTCTGTTCCAAACTTGTTTGCTTACAATTCCTTGATAGATCACCTTGGAAAGCTTGGTATGATAGAGGAAGCTAGCAAGGTATATGCAGAACTCCTTTCAAGGGGGTATGAACCAAATGTCGCTACCTACAATGCACTAATTCGGGCATCTAGCATAGTGGGCATAGTGGATCGTGCATATGCAATCTTTGAAGAGATGATGGCCAACAGCTGTGAGCCAAATCCATTAACATATTCTAATCTACCAAATCAGTTTTGAAAGGTGATGAAGATGTTTTCTATTTTTTTTCAATTTGATGCATTATGACTTTCCATCTATAGAAAACAATATGTGATTATCTAGAGGATTTTAGGACTTCTCTTCTACTGTAAAACAATTAAATATCAAAATTGATTCCCAAAAGACTGGATCCCTTTATTTCTAGATCTCTCTTCTGTTTTCTCTTTTAACAATTTATGTTTTTGCTATTAAATTTCAGGGTTGGTGATGGTTTAACAGGATTGTGATGTTTTGTCATGAATACCACTCCACTTTAGTGCAGGAAGTTCTCTATTGATCTGAGATGATTATGAACCAAGATACAAGGTAATAGTGAATGGTGTTAACCCTTTGGGAAAATGGGTTTCCTTTGTTTTCATGATATGGATGATAAAGATGGCATAGTTTCTTGCAGTTTTAATACATCAATGCTTAAGAGATTCTGCTTGTACTCATGATATTTTCTTTTCCTTTATCAATTTTGAAACTTATCCTCTTCGTTGTAGTCTCTGCCACTAAAAACACTATCTTCTGGTCACTATTAGTACTGCTTTCTCGTTCCTAGAATTTCCTACTTGTTGTAAAGGTCCTGCTTATAATTTGTTGAAAGGTCTTCTGTCATAAAGTACTAATGTTCAGGATTAACTAGTTCAAGCCGGTCTCTTCTAGATGTGTGCAGAAGTGTATACCAAATGCTCAAAGTTACAACCAGGACAGTTGAAGATTGATGGTGGCATAATAGCTTTCACAATATATTTATTGAAGACCAATAAGGAGATACTTTGGTAGAAACAGAGGGGTAGTCAACTAGGCTTTTTAACTTTTTATCATATTAATGGGTGTAGTGCCCTGAAGGCCTAGACTTCTACTCAAATTAAAAAAGAAATCCAAGCTTCATAAACTACAAGAATATCTGTAACTATTCAGAGAAAACAAGACAAGTTATATATGCTAAGAATCAAGATGGACATGGAATCCATTATCCCATTATCGAACCAAAAATCCATTATCCCCTTTGTAATTTGCCTCAATTCGTATGACTCTTTGATCAACAATCATCTCAGGGATGATCCCTTTTGAGCCTCAACCCACACCAGGGTATTCTTCTTCCTCATGTTCTTCCTCTCCTCCCGAGTCTATGTGTATATCTACATACTCATCTATCAAGCTTAAGAATTTTTTAATCCAGTCATCATACTCAAATAGTTTCCGCTAGTTGATGTTATCATGGACATCTTCCTTGTGCATGAATTTAATAGAATAGGAGAGGTGATATAAGTTAAGGGAATACATATGACAATACATATTTATCCAATTTATCGAATCTATGATTTAGCTCCCTGGGAACTATAGTGATATTAATGGCCTCAAAGAAGTTGTCAAACAAATCCCATACAACATGCTTATACTACTTCATCCTTGGATGTCTTGATTGACACTTCTCTTTTACTTGACTTACAATCAGATCTAAATCTCTAAAGATATTTAGTTGCTTAACCCCCATCTTATTGGATGTCTCTAATCCTAGGATAAGTGCCTCATACTTTTCCACATTATTAGTGCATGCAAAATCCAACTTAAAATCACAAGGAAATATTTTCCCATAGGAGACTTCAGCAATACACCTACTCTATTTCCTTCTTTATTACACACCCCATTAAAATACAAAGGCCATAGACCAGAAGGATATATTTATTCTTTTCCAGTAGCTGTTAACATCCCCATTTTCTCACTATTGGGTGGTTGATGACTAAGGAGGAAATTTCCCAAGTTAGCAGTGGTGTAGGATGGGAAATTGGTGGGGCTTTGGGGGTCATTGATGGCATAGGCGATTTCAGGTTCCCTATACAATCTATGGGTTTCTCCTCCAAAATACGGAATAGTTTCATATGATAGGTAAAATTGAATGCTGCCCCCCAAATATGTACCCTAATGTCTTGATAAAAGCATGCCATAGGTAGGGGGAACATTAGAAATGACTACATCCATCATTTCATAGTTTCTAGGTATATGGACCATCCCCACAACTAGGTCTTTAATCATGCCAATGAAATGGACCCTATTGGAATCAAATGAGAAGATATCTTTATAAGAGTTGGTGATAGGGACAAGGTCATCAAGGAGACGGAGGCACCATAATCATATAAGCAATTATGAACATGTAAGTTTTGAATCTCTAGGGTTATATAGAATGGTCGAGTAAGTTGATCAATCTCATTAGGAAGGTTTCCCAAAACAATATTAGGCATGTCATCTTGGATATTTATGAGGTTAACTTTCAAGGGGGTCTCATCACTCAATATCATTACGTTTGAATATTGAGGGGGAGGATTATATTGAGCGTTAAGAGGCTTAGAAATAGGCATATTGGTGGCCTCTTTGAACCCTAGGTAGGATGCGACTTCTTTTCTAGGAGAGGGATATTTCAAAACTTGAGAGAGAGGCATAGGAATCATAATTTTTTTTATATCATACTTGATATCAAATGATGGAAGAGGAGGAGGACCTAGATGCTTGTAGTGTTGGATATTTTCCCTATCCATTCTAAACATGCCTCAGTTTGGCACTCTAAACTGAAAAATAATAAAATTAGGGTAATGCTAAACTGAAAAATAATAGAATTAGTGTGTCCTGTCAGTGTTTGAGGTGTTGTATATTCCTTAGTTTGGCACTTTAAAGTTTAAACTGAAAAATAATAAAATTAGGGTAATGCCAAACTGAAAAATAATAGAATTAGTGTGTCCTGTCAGTGTCTGAGGTGTTGTATATTCCTTATACATGATTCTCGCAATACAGAATTCTCACAAGAAGTTGTGTTGAGCTAAATCTGATCCAGTATTGTGTCTAAAATCTGCTTTATCTTGATTTGATTATCAGTGTTTCTAATGACCATTTTTTTCTGCTTCCATTACAGTAAAATTGCAAAAAATACATGGTAGTAAATGTTTGAAGACTGCTACTGAGTTTAAGAGTAATATGATTGTATTTTTTCTTTCTTCAGTTGTGTTGCAAAAACACAGGTCAATTGTATCTAGTATCTACAGATGGTGGAGAATGAAAAAAGTTGATTGTGTTACTTTTTGTCAGTACTAAGTTCCAGTCTTTAGATCTTGCAATCCTTCTTCTAATGTCTAGTTTTTGTCAGTACTTGGGTTCTGGTCTTTAGATCCTGTAATCTTTTATTTTTAATATGTAGTTCTAATAGAACTTGGGTTATAGTGACAAACACACATATTTTTGTTAACTTAGTTAAGGCCTTGTTGATTGGAATTAAAAACACGTAGAAAACAGTATTCCTCCTGCAAATTTTCACATAATATACTTCCATAGTTGATGCTACAAGCATATTGTTTGCAGAATCACTGCTTTGTTTGGTTATTGGTTTCAATTTTACTCTGTGACAAGATTTTAGAAAGGACCTCAATTCTGTAGCTACGTGTTGCGAAAACATAGGTTGATTCTATGTTGTATCTACAGATGGGGGATAGTGTAAAATTTAAATACATGTACTTCTTATGAGTACTAGGTTCTGGTGGCTAGATCCTGTAATTCTTCTGATAAATTGTTTCTGGTCTTCCTTAAGTCTATCTACAGATGGGAGAGAATGAAAAAGTTGATTATGTATACTTTTTGTCAGTACTAAGTTCCAGTCTTTAGATCCTGCAATCTTTCTTCTAATGTCTAGTTTTTGTCAGTAGTTGGGTTCTGGTCTTTTAATGTGTAGTTCTGATAGCACTTGGGTTATAGTGACAAAGGCACAAAGATTTTTGTTGACTTAGTCAGCCCTGTTGTTTGGAATTAAAAACATGTAGAAAACAAAGTCCTCCTAGGAAAATTTCCAAATAATATACTTCCATAGTCGATGCTATAAGCATACTGTTTGCGGAGTCACTGCTATAATCATATAAGCAATTATGAACATGTAAGTTTTGAATCTCTAGGGTTATATAGAATGGTTGAGAAAGTTGATCAATTTCATTAGGAAGGTTTCCCAAAACAATATTAGGCATGTCATCTTCGATATTTATGAGGTTAACTTTCAAGGGGGTCTCATCACTCAAGATCATTACGTTTGAATATTGAGGGGGAGGATTATATTGAGCGTTAAGAGGCTTAGAAATAGGCATATTGGTGGCCTCTTTGAACCCTAGGTAGGATGCGACTTCTTTTCTAGGAGAGGGATATTTCAAAACTTGAGAGAGAGGCATAGGAATCATAATTTTTTTTATATCATACTTGATATCAAATGATGGAAGAGGAGGAGGGCCTGCTTTAGGTTCTTAGCAAAATATGGAGGTTTCATGAGGACTATCCTAGATGAGGGTTAATCCTTGTTATGTTATGAATCATACCTTATATAGCTTCAAGCTGTGCACTGCCCTGTCTTGTTGTTTCATCTGCTTCATTCTAATCTCAAAGATTAGAATGACATAAGTTGCAACTTGCATATAGGTTTCTTAGGCCAAAGAAGGAAAATAGTACCAACATCTTCTGCAAAATATGCATTGTATGGAATCTACAATAGGATGGTGAAAGCCTTAGCTAAAGAGTGCATTCTGGAGAGAAAAAATCTTATGTAAAAATGAACAAGAGGGATAGTGTTGGGTTTGAAATAGGGGCTTTTAAAACCCAGAATGAGAGATCTGGAAACCCTAGTTCGGAAGCCCTAAGTGCAATCCCTTTAGTGAAATTTTTTTTGCACCAGTGGATGAAAAAATTAGATTTGGAAACCTTAGTTACACAGCCTATAGAACAATCCCACCAGCAAAAAAATCTCTAGATCAGTTGCTGAAAAATTCAGTTCTGGAAATCCTAATCCTGTAGCCCTTAGGGCAATGGCACTAGTAAAAAATCTTCGGATAGACTGCTGAATAAAATCAGAAATGGAAACCCTAGTTCCATAGCGCTTTGGGTAATGCCACTAGGAAAAAATCTCTAGATCCGCTGCTAAAAATATCAGATCTGGAAACTCTAGTTCTCTAGCACATAGGGCAATGCCACTAGCCAAAAATCTCTCGATCAGCTGTTGAAAATAATCAGATCTGCAAACTGTAGTTCCACAGCACTTAGGGCAATTCCACTAGGCCAAAAATATCGAAACTCTTGGTGGAAATAAGAATAGAAGTGATGCCGTGAAACCTTGGTTCCACATTCATAAAAAGTAGTGATGCCACTGGTTCATAGCCTTGGATTAGCTCAAGAAAAGATGGCTGAAATTAATCAGCAGGTAAACCCTAATGCTGTCAGTTCCAATCTATGGACAAGACCTCTGAAACAAATGCATAAAATAGGCTCAAATAGCTGTAAATAAGGCACCTTTGTCTAGCCAACAATACACCATGAAAACTGCCCCCAAAGTCCCCAAGTTAGGTACTCTTCCACATGTCAAAATCTAATCTCAAAACATACCAGCATGAACAGAGAAAAAGAAACCCTAACCAGTAGTGAGATGAGTAGGGAAAGGTTCACACCAACTCTGATACCATGTTGAGATCACAAGAGAATAGAGGGGATCAAATGGAACTAACAACAATCTCAAAATCCTGCAATAGAAAAGGGGAAAAACAGCACTACGCTAGAGCTAAACCATAAGTGCACCAAAGAGAATCACCAAGCTCTACTTGATATCGTGTCAGTGGGCTTAAACACATATGTAAAAGAATGATGCCATTAGGGTAAAGAATGATCAAGAAGACCACAAGTTGATTTACAAATGAGAGAGTTGTGTATTTATACACAACTCAAGTAGTTAAAGGCACTTTCATCAAGGATTTATGGCCCTACATAAAGATGACTAGGTCAACCTTAACAACAACATAGTATTGCAGCTTAATTTATTTATCCGTTGTGCTCTTGAATTCAAGATTGTTGTTTTATTGCATAATATACCTGTTACTCATATAAAAAATACCTTTTTTGCTTAGAAGTGTTTCTTTTCTACTTACAAGTGTTTCTTATGTACAGGGCACTGATCATGTCTATTATGAGACAGAGTTTAGAACAGAATGGTGCAGTAGCAATGGAAAACCACTTCCATGCTTCCTTTTTGCAAGGAAATTTTCTAGAGGTGCTGCAATGCAGCTTTTAAATCTGGTGAAATCAGAGAACGATACCATGCGGTTTCCAGGTTCCAAGTTGGAACTTGTATCATTGGTAAAGGTCAATATTACAAGTTCAGAAAGTAGCCTGTTCCCTGGGAATTAGAAAATTTTATGTATTGCTGTAATCGGTGAGGTGATAATGGTCAATTTGGTGACAACATTTACTGTTTACATTTCCCTTGAATTACTAATGTTGATGCTGTCTGCTTTCTACACAATGCTTGGATCTTACTAAAATCCATTGATATAGGATATTGTTTTGTACAGTGCTAAAAATATTGATCATTGTCCTTGAGTTCTCAGCTCCCAAGTTCCTTGGTAACATCAACCAAAGAGCTTGAATGGCGAAATTTTAGTTTTTGCCTAGGAGAACATATTCTATATGTAAACAAATTATCTATCCCTGCTGTAAATCCAAGGTTTTCAGGTTATCACAAGAATGAAATGCCGGTGAAAAGTTGAATCCAAATCTGTCAAAGGGAGTTCAAAGTATTGGATTATTCTTTAATTTGAATGCTACACAATAAAATCATTGTTGATGTACAGGCTTTAAATGCATCTCGGATCCGATAATTCAAAGCTGTAAGATTTTTGAGCTTGGACTGGCAGGAATGAATTTTTTTTGTAGCTTGTCCTTGAACATTAATGATGAGAACAAGGCATTGAGAATGCCATCTTGCAGCATGCCCATGCAGAGGTGTTTAATTGTAGGGGCATATATGGTTCAATGTAGAAATTGTAACTGGCTATCGAGTCAACTACTTTATTAAAGAGGCTCATTAAAGGGACTGGAAATGGTGGCATTAGCAAAGTCTTTTAAAGGACAGTGCTAACTAGTGTTTGAATTTTTGTCCTTTTTGTTCAATGGTTCTGGAAAAAAAGTTTTTAATGCGCATCCCATTCTCTATGTTGTCTAATGCAGATGAAGTGTAAGGGCATTAAAGATGTCTTTAGATACTTTGGAAACAGAAACTAAGCTTTCTAAATTTCATGATGCGCTTACATGGCATATATCCCACGAATCCATGAACAAATGATTGGTTAGGCTTTGGCCATAGCGGCCATATAAATAGGTCATAGCAGCCATCTATATATAATAGGTCATAGCAGCAAGCCATCTCATTCAAATCTGACAAATGCCTTCCTTAATTCTAATGGGTGGGCCATAGCAGCCATATTTAAGTGATCCAGAACCTCATGAGTAAGCATTTCATTTCGCCACATACACTCAATCTCATCAACTAATTGTCAATGCGTTTTGTTCCTGAACTAGTAACAAAGGATTTATTTAGGTTGAGGAAAAGGAGCCTTGAGTGAGAGATTGCGGTGATGTAATTACTCTTATCTGTCTTATTAAACTAACTCCCATGATTGTGTCCTGCAGAGCCCGATACCCATCTATTTATATTTATCTGGCAACTAGCTGCCCACTCAGTAAAACACTATTTGGTGGTTACGTAATGCTTATTCCCATCTATATAAATCTTATCAATCGGAGTAGCTCATGAATTAGGATAACTCACTCCCTCATGATAACTCCTAGCACTAGTTGATGGTAAGGTGAAACTAGTTGTTATATCTTATATAAAATAAACTAACTAACAACTATGGGGGGGCATAGCTAAGAATCATTATCAGTTGAACGCCCATAAAATAAACAAGGCAAGGAAAGGAAACTCATTAACTCAGAAACTAGCTAGGAGGGTAGCTCATGAATCAGTCATGAATCAGGCTTACTAGCTCATCATAACGAATAACTATTAAGCTATCTCTCTCAGGAAACTATCTATCTCATAACTCCTAAAAACAATGAGTAGCTCATGGCTCATGAATAAGGAGTAGCTCATCAATCAATCACAATGTGTAGCGTATGAGATGTCATGATCTATCTTAGGCAGAACTAACTCATTCTAACTCATTATGGGTAAGGTAAAACTAGTTATGGCAAGGCTCCAAAGCTATCTTTAAATTTTATGAAACTATTACAAGAAGGAAAATCTGAGAAATATTTACAGGAAAATATGTGTCATATACAACGGAAATTTCTGTCATGTAATTGCAATCTATGTACTCCATGAAACTATCAGCAGAAAGAAAAATATTTAAAGGAAAAATTGTGTTATATAAGTGTAAATCATCTGCTATCAGCTTTGTACATTATCAATTTTCAGGGATTCGGCTTTATAAAATCTAAACGCAGTGAACCAGGCCTTACCAGATGGTGTTATTTTTGATTTGCAGAATGATATTATTCTTGGAGATATTCATAGAGAGGGGCATGATTTTACGAAAGGTGGATTTAGTGAAATTGTTTTCGAGCCATCAACAGTCCCTTATAATGTCATGGAAATGGATCCTAATTCTGATCCTAAGTTGTCCTCTTCATCTGCAAAAGAATTGCAATCATTGGAAAGAATGAATGCAAATCCTTTCCACAGTATTGGTGATGCATTGAAGGACTGGAAAGAGAGAGTAAAAATATCAGATATCAAATCTGAAGATCATAAAACAAATGAAATTTCCAGCAAAATAAAGGAACTGGAAATTGATGGAGGAGATGAATTCCAATTTCTGTTGGAAGAAAACGGGATAATTCCCAAGCATTAGGTGCTTCAACTGCTGATCAACTTGATCAGAACATAAATGTGAACAAATCAAGTACAGTGGAAGAGGATCTAATTGAGTAAGAGGCTGCACGCCCTATAAATGAGATTGAAGATATTGTAGATATAAAAGACAATGGTACGTTACAGCAAAATGTTAAAAGTATTGGTGTGAATATGAAAACTAAGAAGCAAGTGCAGAACAAATTTGTTGATAATGTTTCATCCTTTTCACAAATTGTGGAGGATGAGATGGATATTGAGTGTGAAAACCAAGACAAAGTTCAATCCTTTAAACATGGAATGGGTTTGTGTGGACTCTGAGATCTACTGCAAGGATTCGTAGAAGGAGATGACAGCGGGTTGAGAGTCAGAACATTGTTGCTCACTATAGGGTGTATTGTCGTAGAATTATTTGAAAATTCTGTTAGAATGAATGAAATCTTTGCTCTTCTTTCTCAGACATTATATATGTGACTCTAATTTATGAATAAATATTGGACAGATGGGTGACATTATGGCATTATTGCAGGTTACTATTATGTGTAGTTACAACTTTGAGGGGTATCTCAAAATGCGAAAATAACAACTTAGTTGAAACTAGTTCCTAAAATTGTGAAGCTATGACTTTCCCGAGGAAAAGGTCAAATGTGGAGCTTGTTACACTGAGAATTTAAATACTTGCTATACACAAATGATTATAATATGGAGAAGTTGAAACAGGATGAGTTGCTAGCAACCAAAGATTGCAGGATTCTACAAGGTATCACAAGGTATACATTTTTTATGGCTTATCACAGAACATGCCTTTGTTTGCTCTATAGGCTATTGATGCTATTAATGTACATATGTAAGAATGGAATCTGACCTAAAAAGTAACTTCTTTAGCTTGAAAAAACAAAGCAATGTTTTACTGTGAGTGCAATGGAAAAGTTGTAGCATATCTTTGAGATTTCTTCTTTCCCATTCCCTTCTTTTACTGTTGATGCTATTGAAATACATCTACAAGAAAAAAAACTTAAGGTATTCCTGCAATTGAAAATAATATGGACTAATGTCTTAATGGAGTGTATATGCAAAAGCTATTAAATAAAAGATGGATACGCAGTGATTGAGAAGGGCGAGTTATAATAAAAGATTTCGAAGTATGATAGCATTAAGAATTTGGGGATTAAACTCACAATGTAATCATGGATCGAAATGAAACACGCAGGGTCTAAGAAGGCAACTAAAATTGAATTGTAGAGATTTCACATTGTCACATACCTTTGAATGCTCGAAACCCTTCTGAAATGTACAACCAAAGCAGTTTGCAAACCTCCAGATACACGCTACAAACTGGTAAACGATTCTTTGAAACAAACAGTAAAAATGAGCCTCGTATGGGTGAAAATCAAGAATTTTACCAATGTGATTCAGCCTTGATTCAGCATGGGCGATTCTAGGGGTTTTATTGGCACTCTAGCAGCTAAATCGCGGGTGAATTGGACTCCAAAACCGCTATTTCCTCAAATCGAGGGCGAACCATAGCTCCAAAAAAACCCATGCCAGAAATGGAGGGCGAACCATAGCTCCAAAAAAACCCATGCTAGAAATTGAGGGCGAACAATAGCTCCAAAAACTGCCATGCCAGAAATCACGGGTGAATGAATTTACAGGAAACAACATCCCTAAAAATCGGGGGTGACTGGTGCATCCAAGGAAAAATCAAGGAAAATAAACTGGCAAAAATCAATTTTCCCCTATTTCTTCCACAAAAATCGCGGGCGACTGGTTTCTCCTATAAATTCCTACTAAATACGATTTTGGCTATATAGGTTTTGAATATTTACAAAACAATAAATAGTGGGCTATTAAAATTAATTCTCAAAAACTTCTTTTACATAAAAATTCGCCCTAAAAAAAATTGGAAACCTTCTAAATTCGCCATTGGGCTAAATTTCGCCCCTAAAATCATCCCTGCTGGGGACTCAAAAATATTCATCTTCTTGCTAAATCCTTGGCTGCAAAGGCTGGTTGGCGTCTTTTTTTGACTGATAATCTATGGATGAAAGTGGTGATCCAAAAATATATTGTGATGGTCTCTCTCTCTAATTGGGTCAGAAGTCCAACTCGCATCGCTACGGGCATCTCGATCATTTCAAAAGCTATCCTTTCACATCATTGACTCGGGGCTGGGCTGGAAGGTGGGGGATGCTACTCAGGTCCTCATTGTTTTCGACCCTTGGTTGGGCTGTCAAAACAAACAGCCCCTCCCTTAGCATCTTATTATCTTTTTGCATGCTCATGGTTTTCACCACCTCTCTCAAATTGTCGATCTAGAGACCACAAATATCATGTGGTAGGGATGGAAAGGCCCTACTCAACTTGGACTACCGGAAAGATACTGGGACATTTGGAACGAATACCTCCTTGCCCTTCGATCCACGCATGTCAGAATTTCTACAACTTGGGACACCTTCATTTGGTCCCCTTCTCCGATTGGACTCTACACCCCAAAGATGGGCTTCAAATTATTGGCTGGTGAATTGGATGGAGGATAACCACTGTGGTGGTGGAAATCGATCTGGCATTCAAAATGCCCTCTAAAAATCAAACTTTTCATGTGGTGCTCACTGTCAAACAAGGTTCCGGTTTGGGATAAAATGAAAAATTGGCGCATTGAAGGACCAAGGTGGTGCCCTTTGTGTAAACATGCCTCCGAAACTCTTCATCATTTATTTATCACTTGCCCCTTCATTCATCATATTTGGACACTACCGTGCTCCACCTTAAATCTTGGTCCTCTTTGGATAGACAACACTCTAGGAGATGCATGGAGAAACTAGTTCGATTCCCCTGCCACAGCTCACTATAGGGTGCTTCCTCTCTTGGTTAATTGGGGCACTTGGCTGGCTTGCAACAAGGCTCTCTTTCTCGAAAAACAATCTATCCCTGACCTGGTGGCCACACAGAGTGTGGATATCTTGGCTTATTTCCCTCAAATTAAACACTCTCCTCCCATCCGCACTATCATCACCTAATCCATTGACCCCACTCTCCTTGGTCATATTTCGATGGGGCGGCAACTAACCAGCTCTGTGGTGGTGGGGGGGTGTAATTCACATGTCGCACTCCTCCTACTATCATATTCAGATGGGAATTGGACCTGGAACAAACAACTATGCTGAACTCTTTGCTCTCAAGATTCTTCTCTGTTTTGCACTTGAAAAGCAATGCACACATATTTAGATCTTTGGTGACTCTATGAATGTGATCAACTGGGTCAACAAAATTCAGCGGTGTCACAATCTTTTTTTAAGTAATATTTTGGCAGATGTTTTGCGACTACTGAGGGATTTTGAAACCTTCTCTTGTCGCCATGTTTACAGGGAGCTAAACACTACAACATATCAACTTTCAAAACCGGGACTGGACTTACCTTTTGGACAGTGGAAGATTTTGGCTACTGAACATGATCAATCTTTTGAATATTTTCATAGACCCTTCATAGAGGGATTGGAAATCATTGATATTTGATACTCTCTAAACAAAACATTATTTTTTGATCGGGATCTATATTTTTTTGACTTATTTAGAGGCCCGTGGTGGACCTTGGATTACTCATACATGTATATACAGGTTGATTGCTCAATCAGAGCAGCTCTTATGATACAACACTATGCTGGACTCTCTATCCGAAAGGCATTATAAATGCTTTGTGCAATATGTAATTTGGTTATACTCTTAATTAAATTACACATTTTTCCTTGGAAAAATAAAAATAAAAAACATATTTTATATTTTTATTTTTATTTTAAAAATAAAAATAAGTATAAATAATAATATGCAATTATATAGCACTATATTTATATATTGTATTAATTAAAAATACATATACTAATAAAAATAAAAATAAAATGACAACATATAGATAGATATATATTATTTATATAACCACAAACGTTTGTATATATTACTGCTAAGTCAAAAGTAAAAAAAATGTATATCAAGGAAACTTATATTTATATAATTTTATCAATTGAAAATATATATACTAATAAAAAGACAATCATATGTTTATAGATAATAAAAAGACAATCATATATTTATAGATTATCAATGTACTATAATAATTTATATATATTAATTCATAAAAATGTTTAAACATTTATATGCTATTGTTTTCAATAATTATTATAATTTTGAATTACAAAATAAGATTTAAAATTATTAATGATTAATTTGAATCAAAAGATAGTTTCATATTCCTGTAATTTGAATGGAACATTAATAATACAATGGATAATCAATTTCATCATATATATGTATATATGTTACAAACTAACTTTGCCATAGAGTATATATAGAAATAAACTATAAACTTTTAAAATTATTTACCAAATAAAATATAGTAATTTTCACGTAACTACACAATATTATGTGTATTTTCCATAAAAAAATTCAATATTCAATATTCTATTAAATTTCCAACTAAACAAAATTTATAATTATTATTACATAGTAATATATAATAGTTCTGAATTTAGCCCATCGTCAATTAATAGCTTTTCGTTTTGATTGCTAAAAATAAATAAATGAATAGATTGCTATATTAGTATAGATCTATATGATTAGATTCAAACTCTATTTATATATTTACGATTTACGAGTATATGCGACCTAATAAAAGTAAAAGATATATTAAAGGGGTAACCAACTAACTCACTTTAGATAAACCAAATAATTCAAAAGTTCCCAAATTGATTATGAGTGTTTTTTTAAACAACTAATATACATACCATCCATAATTATTATGTCTAATATTACTTGTTGCTTTGTTATTTGTAAAATAATTAGTATACTTACTATGCATGACTATGTGTTAATTTGAGAATTTTTTTATATAAAATATTTTTTTAAAACTAATTATCACTTCCAACAAGAGGATATTTTTTCAAATCAAACCTTACAATCAATAAAAAATAGTATTTGTTAATTTAAAAAATTAAAAACATATTTTATTATTTTTAAAAATTTAAAATTATTTTTTACATAACATTCTAAAGCAACTATTAAATTGATAAAATTAATAAAAAGTCAATTTAGTTTTGACAATTATCCATTGCTATAATCCATGCCTCGGAAAGGACTAAAATAATATAATTTATGAAAGTTATCTTAAATTATTAAAATCTTAATATTGTTATCATAAACAATGATAATATAATTTAATAACAATAAATGTATTATCTTTTCATCCAATATGAAAATATGATTAATTTTATTTAATCTAATCTCTGTTATTATTTAATTTGAAAATATTATTAATTTAATCTAATTTGTTACATCATGTTTAAGATTTTATTTAGATAAAGTCAAACTTCTTAGTTAACTTCGACTTTATTTGTATATTTCTATAAACGATGCATCTAGAAATTTATATACTACCACAAACCATTTATGTCAAATATAGAAAAGAATATTTTATAAAAATTAAAATTATTTTAGAAAACACAAAAATCAAACTTAAGTGTATATCTATTAACATATAAAAATTAACTTCACTAGCAGGATCATATAGGAAGATGCTTTTTTCTGCTGTAGAAAAAAAAAAAAAAATTTATTAGACAAACGTCGACTCCTTTATATTGAGACAAGCTAGAGTCGCAGGAACCCGCCATAGGATTTCATTTCTTGTTGGCATTGTGATTCTGTAGAAAATTCTACAATTCTATTAGAGGTCCTGGTCTTTGTATTTTGATCCGAGGAGAAATGGATATTCAGTCTTCAATTCACGGACAAACAGAATACACAGTGGAGTTGACGAAACAAGTATGGGAAGCAAGTATTGGGCAGAATGCTGTTTTCTCTCCATTGGGTATAAGCATGGCATTGAGCCTGGCTACAGCTGGTGCAAAGGGCCCAACACTCGACTAGATTTGCACTTGTCTCAAGCTCAAGGAGGCTTCCCATCAATCCCATGAATTTTATTCTCATCTTCTTAATATGGTTTTGATTGATGGAAGTCCTAATTGAGGGCCTAACTTATCGTTTGTTAACGGAGTATGGGTGGATAAATCCATGTCGTTGAAGCCCAATTTTGAGGATATTGTGAAGAAGCACTACAACACTGAAGCTCGACTGGTGGATTTTCTGAATAAGGTACACGATAATAGATATACGCTACATTACAAGCCATATTTAAGTCTGTTTGTACAAAGGAATTGATGCAATTTCTTGTATAATTTGTCTTTTCAAAGCTCGTAAAATGTTTGAATACAATTTGAAAGCAAAAAAAAAATGTTCTGATTTATTGGGCAAATACAGGAACTACTTCCAGCTGATTCTGTGGACAAATATACCAGGTTGGTGTTGGCAAATGCCTTGTACTTCAAGGGTACATGGCAGAAGGAATTTGATTCCCCAGCAACAACGGATGGTACTTTAAATTTATTTAATGGTGAAACTGTGCAAGTGCCCATGACGACTACAAAAAAGAAACAATTTATTAAGAGATTTGTTGACTGCAAAATTCTACGTCCTCCCTATCTCAGAGGACACGAGAAGCGCCGGTCATTTTCCATGTATTTCGTCTTGCCTGATCTTGAGAAAACTATCGATCTTAAGTTTTTTGAGAACCATCTATCCAAAGTATGTGAAGCGAGGGTAAATTCTTTTCAGCTAACTCGCTTCAAGATATCATTTGCTCTTGAGGCACATGAATTTATGAAAAAACTGGGTATGGTCTTGCCTTTTTCTGATGGGGCAGACTTCACAGAAATGGTGGATTTACCTCATGTGGCCAACTTTCTTTACATTTCAAATGTTTTTCACAATTCATTTGTGGAGGTTAATGAAAAGGGCACTGAAGCTGCAGCTGCTAGTGCGGTCACTATTTCAAAACACTGCGTCCCGCCTCTTGAGGACTTTATAGCTGACCATACTCTCATGTTTGTGATCAAAGAAGAGCTAACTGGAGCGATCCTCTTTGCTGGACATTTACTGAATCCTTTGGATAGCTAAGCTTGAATTTTGCAAACTGTAAATTTTCAAAGCAGGGGATGAATAAAAAATAATGTATGTACTATGAACGAAAAATGTATTCCAGTGGTTTTAAAAGATCATAAAGGTTTATTATGTGGTTTGAATACTACTTTCACAAACTGCAGAGAACTTTCTTTTTCTGGCTACAGCCTATGGCTTTGGGTAAGCTTAATTAATGATTTTTTTTTTGTCATACAATATCTCTTTAGTTTTCATCTAGACGATACCTGAAATGTTCCTATTAATTAAGGTTTTCCCAGAGGATTGAGGACTTTCTCTCTATTAAATCACTTGGACTGTAAAAGTTTGGCTTGCATATTCTTGGTTTTTATTATTATTAAAGCTCTATTACACATAGGCATACAATAATTTTAATCTCAGATATATGAGTTGACTGATATCTCCATTTCTTAATGAAAATTGATAATAGGCTTTTTAACATAATGAGCAGAATCAGCAGAATCAATAGCTTTTTATGAAAGCACCACTATAAAATAAACGTTTCTTTCTATGGACCTTTATTCTCTTGTATTGAAGAGAGATAGCTATAAACTTCAAACCCAATCAAGGCAAGTATCAATTTCTATTTAAAAAAAATGATCAAATGCAGCGTACCAAAAATCATGCTTTATACAATTTGAATTGAATCAGAATTTAACTTTGAAATCCCATTGCTTACTATTGTAAGATAAATATTCCACATTCACTGATGACTATGGTTACCAGCGTATGAAAAATATTACTAAAAGGGTGACAGTTTAGATCTTGCATTGATAATGTATGGCCTTAATATTTTCCTTGTTGACTAGACAATACCAGTATGATGGACAATACCAGTAGTACTGACATATATACAAGGTAAAGTGATTCTCATTACGTTGGCAGAAAACAGCCACATAGAAAGCATATGGTAGAATATGGTAATGTATTAGAGCAAGGGTAAGTCAAGGCAAGAGAAATTAGAGCTGAAAGAAGCAATGGTTATCCCATAAGATTAAGAAAAAAGAAAGAATGGATACTGCAATGTGTAATTTACATGTAAATGGGATTCATGAGTACTCTAGTTGTTTTTGGGGAGTTAGATCCAAAACAATTTCCCAAGTCAATTTTAAAGGGGGATTATTAGGGTTAACCTTGACTCGAGAATGAGCAAGGATGTAAGTAGTTTTTCTTGCTACTTGTATTTGCATGTAAAGAACCCTATTTATAGGGTTGGATTCCTCTATTGTAAGGTGCCAATGTGAACAAGAGAGATGCGCCTTGGCCTAGTTTGGCCAGGTACCAATAATAGATCTATTTTTGAAGGCTAGTTTTTCCCTACAAGATTTTCTAGAATAAATCTTGTTGTTGTTATGTTGATTGCTTATATGTGTTATTATTTCTTTGGCATATGTTTTATTGCCTAACAGGTTCCCAATCCCAAGAATTCTCTTCTCAGCTTCTTAATGTGGTTTTGATCGATGGAAGTCCTAATGGAGGGCCTAACTTATCGTTTGTTAACAGAGTATGGGTGGATAAATCCATGGCGTTGAAGCCCATTTTTTGGGATATTGTGAAGAAGCAGTACAACACTGAAGCTCGAATGGTGGATTTTCGGAATAAGGTACGTGATATACGCTACATTCCAAGCCATATTTATTTTTGTTCGTGATTTCTATTCCGTTTTAAACTTTATTCCTAAGTTAAAGTAAGTGGGTGATCTAATGGTTGGATGGTGGGACTTATGAAGTGCTTGTAATCATACTAAAAGCACGCATAATAGAATCCATATGTTTAGGTCAGTTTGCCATGGTTCTTTTTTTTTCCAAAAGGTTGTGCTTCTAGTATCATACTTGTGGAAGGGAATTGATGCAATATTTTATACAATTTTTTTCTTCAAAGCCCATAAAATGTTGAATACATTTTGAAAGTGACAAAAAAAATGTTCTGGTTTATTTGGTCATTTTTTTTCAATTCTTTATCAGTCGAATGAAGTTAGAATGGAGGTGAATAAATAGGTTGCAGATGAAACAAAGGGGCAAATACAGGAACTACTTCCAGCTAATTCTGTGGACAAATCTACTAGGTTGGTCTTGGAAAATGCCTTGTACTTCAAGGGTACATGGCAGAAGGAATTTGATTCTTCAGCAACAAAGAAAGGTACTTCTAATTTGTTTAATGGTGGAACTGTGCAAGTTCCCATGATGACTACAAGAAAGAAACAATTTATTATGATCACTACAAGAAAGAAACAATTTATTAAAAGAGTTGGTGACTGCCAAATTCTTTGTCTTCCCTATCTCCAAGGACAGGAGAAGCGGTCATTTTCCATGTATTTCCTCTTGCCTGATAATAAGGATTGCCTGCCCGATCTTGAGAAAACTATAGATCTTAATTTTTTTTAGAATCATCTATCCAAAGTACGTGAAGTGAGCATAGGGTGTTTTCAGCTACCTCGCTTCAAAATTTCCTTTGCTTTTGAGGCATCTGAATTTCTGAAATAGATGGGTTTGGTATTTCCTTTTTCTAATGGGGGCGGACTTCACAGAAATGGTGGATTCACCTATGGCCAACTTTCTTTACATTTGAAATGTTTTTCAAAATTCAATTGTTGAGGTTAATGAAAAGGGCACTAAAGCTATAGCTGCTACTACAGCCACTATTTCATTGCTTTGCTCAGATCAGCTTGAGGACTTTATAGCTAACCATCCTTTCATGTTTTTTATTAAGGAAGAGCTAAATCAAGAGTAATCCTCTTTGTTGGACATATACTGAATCCTTTGAATAAGGATTCAAATGAGCCAACATGCTGGCCACTTTGAATAAGGAGTCAACATGCTTGAAGTTTGCTGGCAAAAGACTATGGCTCTGGATATCTCTTTGGTTATCATAAACAGTAGCTGAAATGTTTCTATTAAAATAAGATTTTCCGAGAGGATTGGGGACTTTCTCTATGCAGGTGCATGCATATGGAATCGCATGGATTGTAAAAATTTGGCTTTCATGTTCTTGTGTATTTTCTTTATTAAATCTATATTACACATAGGCCTACGGTAATTTTAATCTCAGATATGAGTTGACTGATATCTCCATTTCTTAATCAAAACTGATAATAGGGATTTTAGGATAACATGGAGAAGAATCAATAGTATTTTTATGATTTTATGAAAGCACCATTGTAAGAAAAAAAAAAATTCTCTGATAAACTAAATGTTTCTTTCTATGGGACTTTATTCTCTTATATTGAAGAGAGCTAGCTAAACTTCAAAAGCAATCAAGGAAAATATTAATTTCTAGTTTAAACAAATTATTCAATGATCAAATGTAGTGTACTATATTTATTTTTGGAAATCATGCTTTATACAGTTTAAAGTTGAATCTCATACTTTAGCTTTGAAATCCCATTACTTACAGTTCTCAAAGAAATATTCTACATCACATTAATCGATGACTATGGATACCAGCGTATGCAAAACATTACCAATAAAGTTACAGTTTAGAGCTTGCCTTAATATTTTCCTTGTTGACTGGACAATACCAGTATGAAGTATTGACTTAGGCATAGGTTAAAGTGATCCTCATTACGTTGGCAAAAAACAGCTACAGACAGGGTCTATTGTAGATTATGGTAATGTATTTTGACTTGGCAGAACGTTTTACATGTAGCTATGGGTTTTTAGTTATCTTTATGTTATCTCTTAACTCTCTGTTGGAATGCTTTCCCGTTATTTCTTTCATAATAAAATCTAAAAACATATGTATCGAATTTACATACTTGATTTGAACTGAGGGTCTATTGTACATCTACTCTCGTGTGAGCTTGAGTGCGATATTTTGCGTTGGCTGCATACTTGATTTGCATTTTTTTCCATACGTTTAAATTCCTCATTTGTATTTTTGGTAGAAGTGAAGCCACCTGATTTCTTTTCTTATTTGTCACATGCATCATTGCCAATTTTTCTTTTATTCAATATTTACTTGTTTTCTACATAACTTGTATAAAATATGGAATCATCTTGCCTTCATTAAACTGAGACAGTAAGTCAAGTATTATCATTTTCAATCCAATTGTTACAACCAACTTTGCTTTTTTGTCCTAATTAAGTAGAGTATTTCACTCACTCTATCAGCTTGTATTGAGAGGCAACAACTCTGACCAACAACATGGCACATTTCATATTTAACGAGGAAATATGGCAGAAATAATAAAGCTGTTATTCCAACTCTAGAGATGTTTTCTGAAGACCTTCATAATAAATCAATATTTCTCTCGTCTTTATGGATACAATCCATTCTTTCATGTGATTATAATTCTTATGTTTATCTTTTTCCATGTGATTATAATTCTTATGTTTATCTTTTTCCATCTTATGGGGAGTCCACCCTCTTATTATCCAATTGTTTTTCAATTTTCTCAACCTATGACTAGGACAAGTCTCTCATGTTCTCCTTCTCTTATTCTTGAGGAGATGAATTATGAGGAAATATATATCTCAGTCTCATTCAAAATTACTATATCCTTCAATTGGATTTCTATATCCTTTTTGTGTTTACCAATTGAACATGTGTCATTGACCAATAATTCAATTGTGTAGATGGCTACACATTTCTTCATAAGTAGTGGTTGAGCTTTCTAAAAGTTTAGTGTTTGAAGTAATTTTTACTCCACCTCTTGTCATTAGATCCCACTTACTATAAATAACCTAATCCATATACTACTATATTATTTTTTTAATAAATACATTTTAAGTGATCCATGTAACTTAGGACTTGTCACTAATGTCCCCTTAAGAATTCATAACCTTATTGTTCACATAACTTAGGACTTGTCACTAGTGTCCCCTTAAGAATTCATAACCTTATTGTTCACATGACCAAGATCCACGTAAACATCTTGGTGTTGATTATATTTCACTAACAATCATTTTAGACTTAAACTCATTTAGGGTACCAATTCTCTAGTTGTATTGTATTCACTAAATTCTTTATTGTCCATGTTTAAATTGTTTTATGCCTACAAAAACTATGGTGTAATGGTTCTGTCCTACAATATGGCTTGATTTGCTATAATCCTAACCTTAGACCTAGGTTTGGTATTAAACCTCTTTTATATCATAGTATTATCACTTATAATAAATATCAAATCTATGCTTTGGGTTTATACTTAAATACACATACATATATTTCCTAATGAATGCATGGTATTTATATATGATTTCTTTCGTTATGAAGGGTAATGTACATGTGAAGTATTATGGTTCAATGCTAAACAACTAATTTTTATAGCACATACTTCATCAACAACTCAAATCCAAAACCGTCGACATATAAAAATGTTAATTACTTTAATGTAGTTCATTATCTTTGTTAGGAATTTAATGTAGTTCATTATCTCTCGAGTATGGATTGTGTCGATCTATTGAGTATTATCACTCATCATTTTTTTTGTTTTTTGTTTTTCTTGAATTATTTTTATGTACATTTACAAATACCCATAACTAATCTTAAGGCTATGACCTTGTTTATTAGAGAGTTAGATGAGCACCGTTTTTTATTTACAACCTCAAGGGCACCACTCATTTTGTGAGTTTAGTTTTGTAGACGGGTTTATATATAGATATAGATATAGATATAGATTAGCTTCATCATATTTGATCAAAACAAATCTCATAGCTATCTTTTTCTCTTATCTTAAATTCTATCGATTGGTCTCCCAAGTGACGAATTCATATGATTGCATTGTTCGAAGTAGATAAGCATGTTAGCAAAAAAATATTCCTATTTGAAATTTCATTTCAATTTCTCGGTCCAAACCCCCTTGTAAACTTTCTCAATTACGCAAGGCTTGTGGAATTGTTTATGTAAACTTTTAATTTTCGCAATCTAAGCACGAATTTGAAAAAGCCACCAGATTACTAATTTTGGTTACGAGGTTTTAGACCAGTATTTCTTCATACTTGTAATTTTCTTGGGTAGTTTCAAGTTTCAACACTTGTGCAGGAAAGTGAAGTTTATTTTTCAATCCTTGGCTTAATTGTTTAGCAAAAACATGTTTTGGATCTTTTGTTGGAATGCAAATATTTAGAAATGTATACCATGGTCAAGGTACCAACAAATTCTTTTGACATTATTTATTTATTTTATTTCACATTTGATACTCCAAATACTACCTAATCCCCTTAATTCATTTTTTTCGACATGTTGCAAAGGGTCGATTTTTGTTGGCTTTAACCCAGGTAAAACTTTGCAATCAATTCCTAATGTTTTTTATATGTTTTGAGTTTACGACATATCATTAATAACATTGCATTTCCCTTTCTCTTCCATGAGTTATGGTTTGGCGCAACAAATGCTTTGCTTGACCCTTTAAATCTGGCACTGGTTTTTGCTTCGTTGCAGATCATGGCCAACACTCTAGGGAGCAAGTTGTTCGACCATCCCTTAGGCTACATCAAATCTCAAATTTTATGCATCATTTACTACAATAGAAATTTGAATAATGTTTGAATTTGTAATACCCCAAAATGCCAACCTATGTATGTATCTAAGTATTGTAAACAATGGAACTCTATAATTGATAGTGCTATGTAATTGGTTTGTTTATTGAACTATGTTAAAAATATGCTTGTGTTGTGGAGGCTAACTGATGAATGAGGGGTCTTGGAACTCTATTCCCACCCAACCAGATGCGCCTTAATGCTTGACCATAAGGGAGAGGAAAAGTGGTTCGTAATTATTGAGTAATCGATCGATTGATGGAAATTCACTGAGGGGTCTTGGTCTCTTTAGGGAAATAATTGAGATAAACAAAAAGAATTAAGAAGGATAAACAAAAAAATGAATTAAATTAAACTCCAAATAAAAACAGAAAAAATAAATAAAGAGATTAAAAAGAAGATGAAGAGACTCTTCTAGAATTTTAACTACCACATAAGTGGCGTCACCTAAGAAATGGACTAAGAATAATAAATGTCTCTCCTACAAAAGAGGGGAAAAGTAATTCCAAGGGGTTAATCTCTCTTGGTAGAAGAAGGAAGAGTAATATACATCCAAGAACATAAACTCGAAGAAAAGAAAGAAAAGAGAATTCTGAAATCTGAAAGAATAAAGAAGTTTTAATGAACATAAAGTTGGAAAACTAAAGGGGTAATAAATTTTTGAATTGATGAAAACATCCAAATGCATCATGTTTGTGCTGCAGAAAATAAACCAATGTTTTTCTTGTGAAATCATCAATGAATGTGAGAAAATAATTGAAGCCACATATGGATGGTCTTTGCATTGGCCCACATATATCTGGATGCACAATTTCAAGTGGTGCATGTGCTCTATATGACTTTCCAACTATAAATGACTCTCTATGATGCTTGCCAAAAATGTAGCCTTCACAAATTCTTTCTGGTTTTTCAATGAATGGAAAACCTTTCATCATATTCGTTATGTGTAGTAGCTTTATCCCACCAAAATTCAGATGTCCAAATCTAAAATGACACAACCAAGATTCGTATTGTATCTCTAATTGAAATGCTGCTTGTATTTCTTCACCATTGTCTTTTTCTTCCTTAAAACATGGCTTTTTTGCTTCTTTACTTTCTTCTTTAAATGCAGCTCCAAAGTGCACATTGTTTGTGTCTTGTGTAATCTTTCCCTTCATATCAGGCCTAATTCTTAAAGGAAATAAGTGATTGCTTGTCATTTGCAGTTTAGCTATCAATTGTTTGCTTGGATACTTGTCCATAATCACACAAGATTGTCTTACATATAGAACATGTAGAATTTTTGCAACAACTTCCTAGTACTTAATAAATTATGCTTTCGGCCTTCAACATAATATACATTTGTAATGTCCCTAAAAAAACACTCGCAATTTTTTTTTTGTATGTGTCTCTAGTTGTTTGACTCAGTCATAATGATTCTTTTTAAATTAACTTCAGCACTGAGAAGTGAGTCGGGGAAGTCGTTAGTTTAATATATGTTTATTCTGGATGTTTTCTTTGTCGGTTAGTTATAATGACTCTTTTAATTTTGTAGTTGATGATTGCATGACTGGTTGTTTGTGAGATGGGTTTGGATATTGTGAGCATTTCTTTTATTCCTATTTTTATAGTGAGATGGAGAGATTTGAAGGAACCGAGTTTACTTAGCCATGAAAGCTAATACATTTGAACTGTCTAACTCTTGTAGGTTCTAAAGGCTTAGTTCATTCTAAAGTGTGCTAGTCCAAAGGGGTAAGGCTGGGCCTGTTCCTAAATTGTAAAGGTCCTAAGAGAGCTAGTGACTATCATGGTGATATTCTATGTGATAAACCCTATTCGATGTGTTAATTTCTAGGTACTAATTCCTATATGAATAAACCCTATGTGATAATTTTTAGGGGATAAATTCTACCAAAAACTATGGTGACTCGTCCTATACTTATACGCTAAGGGTTTGATGCTTTGTCCTATTCTAAACGAAGTCTTGGAGTAAATCGTTGGATTTTAAGTTTGGTGGCACATTGAAAGTTTCCATGTGAAGGGCACGCTGCACTTGGGTCCACGTATGCTAACGCCTTCTTGGTCGTTTTAGTGTAGTAGGGATTGCTTATGATGTCAGTTCATTTGTGTTACCGAGGGTTTGGAGGAGTGGGAAGCCTTGAGCTTCTCCTATGCGCTTCCTTGATGGAACTTAGGTGGGGGTGTGCACAACTGCTTACTGGTTTGGGTGAATTTACTTTCACTGGTGGTCTAGGACTTGGTGAGTTCGAGTACTACTTCCAGCTGCAATTGCTGGGTTTGAGGAATGGTCGTATTTACTTGTTGGAGGTGCCATGGTTGAAACTACAATGCTCAGGTAATAAATTTACAACCCTGTTACTATTTCTGTTGTAATTTATTTTTACTCTACTGGTATTTACTAACCACTTGTGCAATTTGATTTCCGTAGGTGCAGGGAATCGAGTGTTGGGAGTTGCACGTCCCGAGTGTTGCTCTACCTTATGGTAAGCTCGTGTTCCTTCAGAATCTTGTTCTTGCTGGTGGAAGGATGATCCTACTGTGTTTTGTTTAAATGGTAGCTAGAGTCTGGGGTTTTATGCCTATGTGGAGTAACAAGGTTTTTTTTTTGAGTGTTTGTTTTTGCTGGGCATTTTTATTTTGTATAGAGCTCTCATCTCCTTCTAGAGAGGCTCTTCGCTATGATGTAAAAGAGATAGGGTTGTATTTACCCTTATTTCCCAGTTCTGGTTGTCAACGAAAATCTAATCCTATAGAGGCGTATTGTTATTTATAAGATGATGTTATGCGTAATACTGGGAGTGTAATAATTCTTCTTTTTGCCTTCGGGCTTGTGTAGTTGATTAGCTCTATGTTTTAAACGATACTCTGGATTTCCTGGGTTGTAATATTTTTGGTTTGGATAATAAACAATTCTATTTCTGGTAAGATGGACACACTATTTGAATCTCTGTGAGATGCTCTGTTTCAAAAATTGTTTGACTAGGGTTTCTGGGTAATGGTTTATTCTTTTAAATTATGTGTGCCTCTACAGAATCATACTCTTCTATCATTAATTCCTATCATAGTATGGTTGAGCTCTAGCAAAAGCGAAGCTCTGCTAGATTAAATATGTTACTGGATTCGATCCTTGGCTGGATGTCTGCGATTTTCTGGGATAAACCCTTCGTTGGTCATGAATTGTGACTATTTTTCGTTTGTTTGCTAAATGGTACTTATTCTTAGTCTATCGTAGCGTCGATTTAATGGTATGATTTAAATGTATTGGGATTTTAATTTATGAGCAGCGTAATTTTAGGCGGTTGAAAACTATGCTCAGGGTTTTGTGTCTTTAAGCTTGGAGTGCTAGCATGTTAAGTTTATGGTTTGCTAAACTATGTTGGGTGAAAATAACAAGGTTTTGTTTGATTGAAGGAAATGGTTTTAACACATCATTAACATAGTTTTGGTTATGAGGTTCTTGATATGTTATTTATGTGTAAAACGTTAGTACTTCCATGCATAGTTTCGTGTGTGTGAATCTATGAAATAGTAGCATAGTTCTATTTATTTGCAAGATAATTTTAGGGTATAGTTTGGCTTATGAAGGAGTTTAGTTAAGGTGGGGTCTTGGGATGAACCTGGTTTTCCTACGGCAGCATGATATTTTACGAAACCCTTATGTGTCATGACTAATTGTTCTGTCAATGACCCAATATTTAATAAAAGTAATAACTGATAAAAAATTTGTAGAATGATATTTAATATAGAACTCTACAGTACTTCCTTTCATGAACCTTAAAAAAATACTACCTATGAAATTATTTTTGGTATGCAAGGTATAAATACAGATTAATAAAACTCACTATAGAAAATGCCACCTAGAAATCCTTTTGAGATACAAACTACATACACAGATTAATAAATTCATAATAGAAATATTTATCACTCAGATGTTTTGATTTGATCGACTAACTTCGCAACTGCCACGTTCCTCCCAAATGTAGATCTCGAACCGTTCCTGGTTCGTTTGACAGATCACCCCCGAACCGAATCGAGCATGCAATGAGACTAAGAGGCCTAGGAGATGTGCTTATCTTTCTTACTAAGGACTTAATCTGTACTCCGGGATGTAAGATTTTGATGCTCCAATCTTATTTTTCGACACCCATCTCTTGTACTGTCCTTCTATTTATAAGTATTTTGGTGAGGGGTGAAACCTAGGGTTTTGAACTTGAGATGGTTTAGTTCAGTTTACTTGACTTTACAGTTTCATCATTTTAAGTTACAAGAGACTCTTAGTGTCTTTATTTTAAAACATGTATTTTTAACTTTTAGTTAACTTTTAAATATATATAATATATATATATATATATATATATATAAACTCTTTAGTTATTAATCTTTGAAATACATATCTATAGTTGAACTCTCAATTATTGACCTTTTAATATATATATTTATAATTGGACTCTTAGTTTAAATAATAAAATATAGGTTTATAATTAGACTCTTAGATTATTTATCTTTTTAATAAAGAAGTATATATTTATGTGTGTACCCTTATTTATTTAATCATAGGATTTTAATTATCCTATTTATCTAGTTGGTTTAGTTTGTCAACTAATTTGTCGTCCTAATCCCTTTGAATGCTCGGTCCCTTTTTGAGTGGAAGTACTAGTCAGTCTTTGAAATAAAGAAAAGATAATCCATTTAATCAGTGAAAAAATATTATTACTAATGCTCCAGAGTTTTTGGCTCAACATTAGTGATGTGATGAGTTTTTATGCTATTCATAGTTTTTCAGGATCAACACTTTTAAGTGAAGTAACTCTAGTGCTATTAAGAGCTTATGCTCAACACTTTTAAATGAGATTTACTCTGGTTCTATTCCAGATATTGTGCTCAATACTAGTTCTAGTTGTTACAACGTAATTTTCCACCTTGTGAGCATCAACATTCTTTGGCCTGACGTAGGATCCATTTCACTGACTCAGATCCACTTTATATCCTTCAGACACTATTTTTACCTATTTTTTCTCTTGTACGCTAGCTGCATCTCTATAGCCAGCGTACCCGCGAGTTGCATCACTATAGCCCGCGGGTAGCATTTAAAATGGTAAAAATCACTAGTTTATTACTTTTTACTCCCAAAAAAATGTCATAGGGTGACCTTTGGCCCTCCATTTTCCCAGTAACGCTTCGATGTGTCCTTTCACTTACCTTTGGAAGGACTATATATTGAACACATATGGCTTATGGACGGGAGGAGAAAGAAGAGCAAGAGAACTCTAGTGGATTTTTTCCCTATCTTGAGTCTACACTCATTGATCCTTGTAGTTTTGAACCCCTTATGTTCACCTTCCATACTCCTACCATAGTTTGAGTTTGTCGTTCATGGAGGATTGAAGTGGTGGAGGCACAAGTGGATTGATCCAGATCTTGGTTTAGATTGGTTGCCGGCAAGAGGTCGTATCTCATTGTACTTCTTCTTGTTTATTAATAGAAATACTCATATTCTCGTCCATTAATGTTGTGAATGTTGTTTATTAAACATTGGGTTGCATTTACTTATAATATCATGGACCATTGCTATTGATGATGTTAATATCATTTATATATTATATGTACTTGTTGTATATCGGTTGTCAAGACTAATTTGCAGATTCAAGTGCACGGATTGAAAGCTCCAACGGGGATCTACATCAAACGTTTGGATCGAGGTTGGTTAAGTTCTTCATTATCTTAGCATTGTCATTTATATAGCATAACATTGAGAATTGAGTTAATTTCTGGTAGTCAGCTGTCTGTTGTGGTCTGTCCCAAGCCATAGTGAGTTTTCTCCAATAGTGAGTTTTCTCCAATACAGAAATGGTGACTCCACTGGGGACAACATCCATGTTTGGGAATTTTTGAGCATTAGTCCTTAATTAGAGTTGTTGTTTGTCGAAGCTCTGTGTCACTAGTTGGCCATTGAGATACACTATAGAAAACTTGCTTTTTCTGAGCCATTGGACTCTCTGTTTGCCCATTTTCCTTTCCTTACCCGCGGGCTGGCTTTGCTCTTCCCGCGTACACCCGCCTCTATTTACTCTACTGCTCACGGGTACCCACAAGTTTTCCTTCGACAATAGTGTACAACTCCGGCTTTGGTTGATTTATGAATTTTGGTTGTTGCTGGGTTGGATTTGGATGATCCCGAGTCTTTGTTAGCCTGCTTTTTGACTATTCCATACCTTGGTTGTGACTAGAACTCTTCGTTTCTCTTGGTTGAGCCTTGTTGGTTTTTTACCCATCTTTGGATTTAGCCTTATTGGTTTCTTCCTTTTCAGCTCATTCTTTTGGCTGAGTCTTGCTATTTGGTGTATGTCGAGTTATCTTAGTGATCTCCTTGGCATATCAGTGACTAGATAGTAGGATTTTGCTTGCATTTTTCATTTCCTTATATTGAAAAATACAAAAATATATTCATAGTCTTGCATTTTCCTTTTGCTTATAAGAGAAACTACAAAAAAAAGATTTACTTTCCTGTACTGCATCTTGCATTAAGTGCTTGCTGCTTTCATATAGGTTCTGCTTGTGCATTGAAAATATAAAAGGATTGCATTTTTATTTCGAAACCGTTGGGTTGATTTTGCATACTAGTGACATTGTTTTTATTGGATAGATGAGTCTAGGATTTGACGATTTTGCATACTATTGAGTCATACACATCATTAGTTTCACGACCATATCCCTTGAGTAACCACAGCCACTAAAATCAACGCTTAATCTTAAAATTGATTAGACCAATTTTATTTATAGGGTACACCAACAAGCATAGGTTTAGAGTCTTGGAATATATCATTGTGAGTTAACACTCCAAGACTACTAGACGAAACATTAGGTGTATGACCAGGGAGTGGAGGAATCCATGGTATACATCGGTGTTCTCAGGAAGCTCTACTCAAACCAGAGTTAAGCACGAGGTCACGGGAGGTTGGTTGAGGAGATATCCCTCTAATACCGGCGGAACGTGGGAGATATTTCCCGGATTTGTTCGTATCTGGGGACTCTTGGGGGATTTGACCCTCATTGAGTTTTGGGCTTAGCTACCCTGCCCATACGACGAATCCCACCTACGACTGTCCCCGTGAGCATTGGTTATATTACGGTGACCATAGTTGCCTTACCTAGGTATTGCATAGGGTACTTGCAGTGGTTATGATGTTTGTGTCCTGAGTCAGATAGGGATTGGACATCACAGTTGTTTGTTGCTGAGGGTTACGACCCTTTGCACACAGTGAAGCCTGGGTGTCTCTATAACTGATTATGTTACCTCCGGCTATAGTTTGGGAGTCTCAAGCCTCTCCTAGGTGAGACATACCGGCTTTAGTGTCGGGAGCTCATTTAGCCACTCTGTTTGTCTGCTCTTGGCTATAGTTTCTCTAGGTGTGTACTTTTGATTTACTATTTTTGATCGATAGTTGGCCTTTAAGGGACGTTTTGATTTTATCTTCTCTCCAGAGATATCGTGGCGTGAAGTCCTACTCTCCGCCGATCCCGTCGGTTGGCTGGTTTGCAGCCTACCGAACTTTCACGTCGCATTGCTAGGGGACGCTGGTGGGCTCCCTCCGAGTCTTCGGATTCTTATGAGACTTACGTCCAAGACGTCATGACTGTTGCACACTCTGACATGGGAGAAATCCCTACAAGTCCATTGGGTAGAGTTGAGCACACTTTAGACACCCCTACTCCTCATGAGGCGTGGGGGGGTGATCCACTTGAGACCCAACCTAGTTTGTTTGGTCCGGATCCACCCGAGGATGACCTGTTCGATCCTTCATATCCACATGGTTATCTACACGGGATACCAGAATTTCATGATGATACAGGCCCTACGGTCAACCCTACCGCATTCTCATATGGTATGCCAGATTACACCATAGTTGATCCTTCCACTACTTTGGGTAGCCATGTTGGCGCCATTCATGGTGTTAGCAACACTACACCCACTAGGGGAAATACCCTCGCCGAAGGCACCACGTTGTCCACTCACACACATAATATGGGTACCGATCGCATTCCTCCTAACAATGCTAATGTTGGAAGATGACCGCCTCCTAGGGCTAACCAACCTAATAGGAACACTGTTCGAAACACGACTCGCCATCCACCACCTAACACACATATCGCTACTCGTCAACCCAGGGCCACTTTCACGAATGTTAATGCTCCTCCGAACCATGGGGGTGGACATATATCGCACACTTTTGCGTCCACAGCTGCTACTAGTAAGACTAATGTAGGAGGTGGGAATATATCTTACCCTCATGGTCATAACGCCACCATTCCTGCTACTAGTAACACCAACGTTGGGGTTGGGAATACTTCTCATGCTTTAGGTCACCACACGACTGCTCATGCTAATGCTGGGGGTGGGAACATACCTCACCATTATGGTCATTACAACTCGGTTCCTACTACGAATAGTACGTATATGCCCCATACTTATGGTGGCAACCCTTACTACAACACAGTCGGTGCTGGCCACCAGTACAACCCGCCTCAATATGGTGCCCAAAACTCTTATATGCCTACGTACTCTCATATGGGTCAGGTCAGAGGAGGTTGTCAACCTTATGGCCATGGTCAAGCTTATGGTCCGTCAGGTCCTCATTATCAGTAGTTTAATGCTCATGGTCAAGCTTTTGGTCCACCTCATAATTCGGTTCCGTTCAACCAACCTTTTATGGGAGCTTATAATCAAGATTTCCAGCCGTAGCTCCCATTCCTTGCACTTTTGAATCTTCCGGATCTTTCGAAGCTCATGAATGATCCAGTGTGTCACGACCCTAATTGGCCTCTGGTCCCTACCAAGATCCCTTTGGACATTCCTAAGTTTGAGGGGAAAGGTGGTGAGGACCTAGGTGATCATGTCACAACGTTTCACCTTTGGTGCTCCTCCAACTCGTTGAATCATGATTCCGTTAGATTAAAACTATTTCAATGCACCCTCACGGGGGCAGCCGCGAAGTGGTATGTTGAGTTGCCTGGGAACACCTATAGGGGATTCAATGAGATTGCTTTGGTTCTTTGACCATTTCCAGTTGCCGGTTCGCTATGATACTGGCACTGCACTTTTGTCTACCTTCCGTGAGAATAAAGCCACACCCTTTTTTTTGACCATGTTCAAGAGTGGCATCGGCGGAAGAGGTTAGTGAAAGCCAACATTCCTCCAGAATTTCTGTTGGAATGGTTCCTCAAGTCTCTACTCCCATACATTGTGAAGGATGTTTTGATGTTCGACATTGTGACTGAGGAACAAGCCATCTTGAAAGTCCAACAGTTAGACTTACTATACTCTCAGTATGGCATTTTGTATGACATTATTCCTAACGCACCGCGAACACGCCATGAGCCCAAGTCAGTTCCTAGACCACATGCCGAGGGCATCATGGGATACGCAAGTACTCACCCTGTAGATTTGGTGGCTAATCAAATGCAAAATTTGTCGCTAAACCAGTCTACTCCCGGACAGGTTCACACCTTGTCCACTTCCACCCCGTCGTCTGATGTACACTATGTGCAATCAACGAAACCGTCAGGTAACCAGCAACCTGGTGGTAAGAAAAAGGGGAGAAACAACCGTAAGGGTGGAAACAATGGGAAAAAAAATAATAGCAATCGCAATACCCCTCATAAGGAGAATGCCAACCCTCCTCGGGAAGGCGGAAATGCTGGTGAGGATCGTAAACATAGGCGTAAGGTGAAGTTTCCTTGCAAACTCTGTGGGGAAGATCATCTTACTCACTTATGTCCTCGAATCAAAGAAGTATCGAAGAATTTGGCACAGAGCCCAGCTGTGTTAAAGGATCCCCTTCCTCATCATCAAAACATGGCTTCGCATGCTCCCACCATTGGATATGGACCTACTGAGATGGCAACGTCTTCTTCCAATACTAGTGGTTATGGATGTGTGAATATGATTCATTCGGAGGTTAGTGTTGCCACTCGTCAACTTGATTATGGTGCACCACAACCTAATATGGGGAGTGAGCCTCCTCCTCCTCCTGATAATTCCTTGCATATCGAGAAGCCCTCTAATATGCCGTGGATACCGAAAGGTGTTCTTAAGCGCTCTATGCATAATCCTAATGCTCGAGCCGCCCATTACTACTCAATTGTGGAAGATTTGGGCCAAACTCCATGTGCCATGTCGGCTCTTGAGGTCTTGCAGGCTTGTCCTTCTCAAAAGCATGCCCTTTTGAGTGTGTTAGGAGTTCAGGATGGGGCAAGTCCCAGTGTTATCAAGTTCGACACTACTGATGTTCAACCTCGCTTACCTTACCACATGGCTTTCCAAATCCAAGTGACGTGCCTTCGGAATTTTGTCAAACGTACTATGGTTGACGAAGGTGCTTCCACATCAGTAATGTCGTTAGCTTGTTGGAAAGCTCTTGGCTCTCCTCCTCTACTCACGTCTAGAACCATGCTTACTGCATTCGACGGTTAATCTTTTACGCCGCATGGAATTATCCCTTCCCTTGGTGTCTGCTTGGGAGGTAAATCTGTGCCTATTGAAGTCGAGGTGCTTGATGCACCCATCGACTACAACCTTTTACTGGGTCAGAATTGGATGTATGCTATGAAGGCTGTCGCGTCCACTGTATTCAGAGTTATCTGCTTTCCCCATGAAGGCAGGATTGTGACCATCGATCAACTGGATTTCGTTAACACTCCTTCCACAGCATTCACGAGATCCATAGTCCCGCAGGTTATCGATTCTCAGCCGGAAATTGGGAACATAGGTGTTTGTATGTACCCTTCATTGATGGTAACTTATAGTTTTCCTGCACCTGTGAATTTTATCAGAACCATTTCCGACGATGCGTCTCCTCCTTTGCATAATATGCCATTTCGGACTTCCTATTGTAATGATCCATGGACTTTACTGTCCACGAGTTCGACGTCTGGATACATTACGCATGTTGGGATGTCTATGCCACTATCTGTAGCTGAGCTTGCTTACTAGCATATTCAACAAGCCACTGTAGAGCCGGATCTCTCTTCTTCTCAGACAGTCAAGGAAGATCCTGTTACGCTGCCGGTTTGGGCAGCCAACTCATCTTGTTCACACGACTACCTTGATGATACTTTGCCTTCAGATGAAGCCATTATTGAGGCTATGTGTGGTAGTGAGAGACCTTGGGAAGATATGCACCATCGCTCTTATTTCCTTCCCAACCTTGATCTCGCCGAACAGGAAGAGTTTAGGATGACTCTAGCAGAGATGGTTCGTCACCCTGTGGCTCTTTTAGGGTTGCATGATATTTTCTCAAAGGGGAATATGGCCAATATTTCCCCGACTATGTCGATCAACATCTTTCGTACTCTCGAAAAATTGGAGAATGTCTACATCGGTGCCGATTGCACTCCTGAGGAGATTTCCATTTACACTGAATTGTTTACAGAACTTCGGGAAGCTTTCGCCTGGTCATATGAGGATATGCCAGGAATAGACCCCCACATTGTTGAACATGAGATTAGAATGTATCCCAATGCTAAACCGGTTCGATAACGCCTACGTGCTGTGAACCCTAGGAAGGCAGCCACTATCAAGGCAGAGGTGGAGAAACTGGTCAAAGATGGTTTCATCTACCTCGTTCCCCTTACTGAATGGGTGTCAAACCCCGTTCCTATGGATAAGAAGCAGGGAACGATCCACGTATGCACCGATTGTAGAGATTTGAACTGTGCATGTCCGAAAGACAACTTCCCCACTCCATTCATCGATCAGATCTTGGATGCTTGTGCGGGAAGTGAGATTTTTTCATTCATGGATGACTTTTTAGGCTATAACCAGATTCAAATCAAACCCGAGGACCAACATAAGACAACTTTCATTTGTCCTTGGGGAACGCTTGCATATCAGAAAATGCCCTTTGGCCTTAAAAATGCTGGAGCTACATTTCAGTGTGCGATGACCTACATCTTTCACGATCTTAAAAAGATTATGGAGGTTTTCTTGGATGATCTCATTGGCCATTCTCGCAAGAGAGTGGACCACCCCAAGCACCTTCGCTTGATTCTCGAATGATGTATATGCTAAAAGATTCGATTGAATCCTAAGAAATGTATCTTCGCTGTAAGGACTGGTTTCCTTCTGGGCTTCATAGTTTCGAAAGAGGGTATTAGAGTCGATCCTCTCAAAGTTGAGGCAATACTTCGGTTGCCTCCTCCGTGCAAATTGTTACAACTTCAGAGCCTCCAAGGGAGAGCTACTTTTCTGCGTTGATTTGTAGTCAATTATGCTAATCTTACAAAAGTTTTTGCGTGCTTATTGAATAAAGACACACCTTTTATCTAGGATGAGCAAGCCCAACAGTCTTTTGACGCCCTTAAAAAAGCTTTGGTATCGGCCCCTGTGCTTAGTCCATCGGATTTCGCACGAGATTTCATCCTTTATGTGGCCGCGTCTCAAGAGACTATTGGCATGGTCTTGGTTTAGGTTGATGACGCGCTCGTCGAGCATGTTATCTATTACTTTAGTCGAAATCTAGTAGACACGCTGAGCTAAGATATACTCACGTAGAAAAACTGGCGCTTGAGATTGTCCATGCAGTCTAGCGGTTACAACATTACATTTTTCTTAGAAGTACCACAGTTGTAGCACATATCAATCCATTTCAGTTCGTGCTATCACGATGCATTATAGGGGGGAAGTATAATAAATGGATTGTGATCCTTCAGGAATTCGATCTTGATTTTGCTTCGGCGAAATCGGTGAAATCATTGGTGTTTGATGAGCTTATGTAGGACCTTTCGAGACTTGATGAGGATGTCATTCATGAAGATTCCTTTGTGGATGAGCACATATTCCTTATCTCGTTTGAGGACCCTTGGTATGGGGATGTCATTGTATATCTCCAAACTTTGAAGTTTCCTCTGCATTATTCACGGGATGAGAAATAGCGTGTGAAACATCACGCTAAAGACTATACTATCGTCGGTGACACTTTGTATCACTAAGGAAAGGATTCCATTCTCCCTCGTTGCTTAAATCACGAAGAAGCGGAGCGGGTGCTTAATGATTTCCATGCAGGAGCGTGTGGCGTTCACTTATCCGGGCTTGCTACAACCCAACGTATTATGCGAGCTGGTTACTTTTGGCCTTCAATATTTAAGGATTGTATTAACGCTGTGAAGAGATGCCACCCTTGCTAGGTGTTCTCTCGGAATATACACTTGCATCCAATCTCCCTTCATCTAGTAGTCACCATCGGTCCCTTCATCAAGTGGGGGGTGGATTTCATGGATTGCAAACTAGCTTCAGCTGGGGGGCATCACCATATTATAGTGGCCATGTACTACTTTTCCAAATGGGCTGAGACCATGCCTACCATAAAATCCAACGGTGCTACTGCAGCCCATTTTGTGTTCAATTAGATCATTACTCGGTTCGGTATTCTGAAAGAGATTGTCACTAAACATGGAAGTCACTTTCAGAACAAGATGATGGAGGATTTGTCTCTCAAGCTTGGGTTTCGTCAAGAACACTCATCTTCTTATTATCCCCAAGCAAATGGTCAAGTTGAAGCAGTTAATAAGTCTTTGAAGAGAATTCTCCAACGTACCATCCAACAAAGCAAGAACAACTGGCACATCATGTTATATCCTGCTTTGTGGGCGTATTGAACCGCAGTCAAGACTGCCACTAGGTTCTCACCATTTCAGTTAGTACACGGTGTGGAGTCGCTTTTACTGATTGAATGCGAAATACTTTTGCTTAAACTGGCCATAGAGCTCCTCCCTGATACGACAGGTATTGAGCAATGTTTAATCCACCTTGAGTAGCTTGACGAGCAACGTCGAGATTCCGTTGTGGCTATAGATGCCAACAAACGTCGTGTCAAGGTTCAGTATGATAGGTCTTTCCATCCCCGACAGTATGCTGAAGGTGACTTGGTCCTCTTATATGACCAAGCTAAGGAACCCCTGGGGGCAGGCAAATTTAACCCCATGTGGCATGGTCCTTATATCGTGAGGTGTGTCCTGGAAAAAGGAGCCTATGAATTAGAATACTATGAGGGGAATGTCTTGAAGGAGCCTAGAAATGGGCTCTACCTCAAGCGGTATTACGCTTGAACTTTTAGTTTGAGCTAGTTCCCTTTGTACACTATTGTATAGTTATTTATGTACATAGCTTAGTTTGCTTTTGGTTTTGGGTCTGTTGATTTGCTTCCGTTTGATTGACAGATGTCAACAGAATTTCCTACGTTCTTAGGCTTCGCGGATGGTGCTAGCCGTCATATGTAGCAGCTTGCTTCTGCCGCATGGGTTATTTATTCGCCTGACCATCTAGTTCTGTCTTCAGGAGGTGCTTGTCTCTGTCCTACATCTAACAATGTGGCTGAGTATAGTGCCGTGATTGAGTTACTTCGGGATGCTATTTCACATGGCATCCAGTCTTTAGAAGTCCGCCTAGATTCACAACTAGTTCTGTCTCAGTTAAATGGTCAGTACCGTGTGAGAGATCCTACGCTCTACGGAAATTCCTAAGGGTAAGACTCTTGGAACGACATTTTGTTTCAATTACATACATACATGTTTCGAGAAGTGTTAATCATATATCTAATGCATATGCTAACTATGTATTAGATTGGCATTTTTCACATTTATCTTGAAGCACACAAATAAATGAAGACATTCACATGTTTGTACATACATGTATAGTAGAACTAGAGAACCAAAGTTTTTATAAATAATATGTCCAAAATGGTAGTGTCATGATACAAAACGGGAGCCCGTAGCCCTAAAAAATATACATATCGATACAAAAATAAGATGCTGACATATCTACTCCCTACGAGGAGGCCTAGCTACCGCCCCGACAGGATGTGTCTCATAGAAGTACTGCATTGCATTTGCTATCCGCTACAGCAGTTGTACCCAGTTACCCGACACTCCCACTACCTGGCGCTGCATAGCCTCTGGCAGCTGCGCCACCTCTGCCTGTGGAACCCTGGAAGTCATCCATGATAAGTTGGACCACAGAGTCTGTAGTGTCTGCTCTGCTATAGCACCTACCATCTCGTCACCCCTGCCCCGGCGACGATGTCTCGGGAAGCCATCGGGTCTCACTGGGCCCTTGTCTGAGATCAAATAGTCAAACATCAATACATGATACTACCCCCCCCCAAAAAAAAATATTTTTGCATTTACATCTATAATAAAAAATCCATAAAAAATTAATACATACAAAAACCTAAAAGAGTACTCACCGATGTCTCCGAACACTACATCTAATGGGAGCAACATGTCCCGGTCCTGCCAGAAGTCTATCCCTGCATAAGGGTAGTCATCTATCGCTATGACTTGTCGATCCCACCAGTAAAAGAACTCCTCTGTATATGGTGATGCCTAACGGCCACCACCCTGTCGTGTCAAGACCTCAGCCCACCGGGTCATGGCTGGGTTGCGGAGACTATGAGGAGGGACCTCAACCCTCAGACTAAGCCTCGGAACCCGCTCGAAGAAGAAGCTGCAAAAAATACTACCATAGCCAAAAATTTTCGCTTCCCCCTGCTTGCACTCTGTAAGTTGGGTCTTCATAGACCCCAGTAGCGTAGTACACCAGTCGAATATCATAGGCTGCATGCACTGTGATGCATAGGACATAACCGGTCTCGATGCCTGGTGAAGACCTTTGGATCCAGTAATCCGCACTAAAGTTGCCATAACAACCTTCATACTCAGGTTGACTATGGCTCGGATGGGCACCTGACTTCCCACTGCTCGAGTATTTGGAACACAATATCTCTCTATGTAGTTGGGGATGGTGATCCCACCACCCACAGTTCGAGATCGAAGGCTAGCCACCTCACCATGATGGGAGAAACCTGTGATGAAATAGATATCTTCCACCTCCAGTGAAAGTATTTGACCATCTAGGTTGAAGTTCTTTGCATCAACATCCCAATAGTCTATCAGACGACGGAGCAATAGGTTTTGGGCCCTCAAACCCCATGCGCTCCAGAACATGTATAAACCACATGCTTGCAATGCTTGCTGTGCATGTAGATCGTTACGAACAGCCTCATCTACTTGGTCATGTTCCCTCTCCCTCCACTCTAGAACCATCCTGGAGTGAGAAAAAACAAAGATTTTAGTCAATTTCCTTTGCAAAATCAACTTCACGGCCGTACGCGCGGGAAAATTTGCATACAGTGGTGGGTACCCACGGTCAACTTGTGCGTTGACTGCGAGTATGATGCCCTACCCGCAACCCACATAGTAGTAGCTCGCAGGTAGCGCCGAAGCCATATAGGGCATGGCCAAACTAAAAATCCAACCAATAAAATTTGAAATAAAAACATTGAAATGGAAGATGGGGATGAGATTACCAACCTGCTCCTGACGGTTTGATGAATGGATGCCTGTAGCTCCCAGAATCAACAACTGAACTTTGAGGGGAAAACTAACCACAAAACTCCAAATGGGTGAATAGCAAAAATGAATTGTAAATTGTAAATTTTTGTTACTATTTATAATTTTCTAGAGCCACTTGTCTATAGTTTTCACCATTATAAGCTGTTTGGAACTAATATACCGTTTTGGAGTAGCATTTTGGACCAGATCTCTTCAGCGGAAGTCGTTTCCGAGCATTTCACACCTACGGCAGGTACGTTTCACACCTGGCATATAGGTTAGATGTCATTTTCACATGCATTATGCGTTTGACCTTTTGACCACTTTCACAAACCCTAGGTGCGACCCCGCTTCTTAACTGACACGGAACCTTCACATTGCTATAGAAGTGTCGTTATGTGGTGATAGGGATTTTTTGAACATGGGTACCCTAGTTAGAACCCCTTTGTGCATTCTGGTGCCCATGCCGTTGTCTGTCCTTAGGATTGGGAGTCCTTTGTAGTTACACCATGACGTTGCAATAAAGACTCATACTCTACTTTGTCTTATGCTGGCCATCTCCCTTAAGGACTCCCCTCAGTATATCATGTTGTGATTGCATTGCATCATCCTGCTTGACGCTTGAGCCTTGTGCCGGCTCCCGCTTACTCAGTTGTTAGCCTGGTGCCTGAGCACTTTTTCTCTGTCAAGCCTTGCAGAGCTTCCATTTATCCTTCACAATGTGATGACCTCTTTTACCCTGAGGGAACACACCCCCAAGTGCCCGCATCCTGCATACGCTTCCTTGCATTGATCATAGGTATGTTCTACTACTTGGGACTAAGTCTTCCCTCTATTTGAAACTCGTTCCCTCACTTGTTGTATTATAAGCAATTTTATTCTTTTTCAAGCTTTCCCCAAATATGAAAAAAGACCAAAAAAATCAAATATTCCAAAAAGCCGGATGGGATTATGATTACTACTTCTAGTTGGTAGCTGTTGTGTCGCCTTTGAACAGAGCATTCATTCCACTTCATACATTATGATTCGAGACTATAGTTGGACCTTAGGAGCTGTACTTGTTTCTCAGTTTACTCCACCGATTGGTTAAGCTTCCAATAATTTTGGAGCCCTTTGTGGTGCCTCCTACATCACATAATCTATATCGAGTCTATGCTGTCTGAGTCTATCCATCTGCTCATGCTCTTGTTCAAAGGAAGTCCTGAAACTAGAGTCAGCCACTCCTCAGATATCTTGACTATTGCATGTCGGCCATCCCTATTGAGTCAGTCCGTTTCACCTGAGATCTTCCAAATATTTCAGCATAGCTGGTACCTCGTGCTAGTTGATGGGGGATGCCTTAATGCCCTCCTTCCAGTGAGTCTCGTTTCGTCGACTTCAACCCATTTATTCCGAGACTTGAGGCTTAGAGTTTAGTTGAGTACCTTGAGGCTTGCAGTCATTAGTGGCAGGTTCTCTTGCCATTGATAGTTTTGGGAATACATCAATGTCCCCTAATTGATGGATTCATCCTAGTGTTCAACTTCAACACATCTATTCACACTCTGATGATTGTACTCTATGCCTTGATGCCCATTTTCATTATTGGTGGGTTATCTCGTGTCTGTTAACAGTATACATCATTGATCGGTAATCAGATGATGTCACATTAGGTTCGACCCCAACTCCTTTATTCACTTGATGGGACTTGCACCGTCGAAGACTCCTGGCGATAGTGGCATTCAGTATACTACTTATGACTATGACTTTACATCTGAGATATCACCTCTCAGATATCAACAGTTTGTACCTCTAGTTTGCACCAGTTGTTTCCTTTTCAACAGGAGACCATATCTTACTATAGAGGGATCATGGCTATGATCACTTATGACATGTATTCATTATGTAATACCTATTCATGGCCATTGTATCAGATTGTTGTACTATACCGACATGTATTCAGGGATACTATTGTATTATGACAAGTGAGCTGTTCCTTCCACTTGTGTCTCCATCACTCCACTTCTGAGATTTATAATGTATTTCGGCCATCGTAGCATCAGTCTCTGACCTCACACATTAGGGGGCATCTATTACAACGTAATTTTCCACCTTGTGAGCATCAGCATTCTTTGGCCTGTAGGATCCATTTCATTGACTCAGATCCACTTTATATCCTTCAGACACTATTTTTCCCTATTTTTTCCCTTGTACGCTAGCTGCATCTCTATAGCCAGCGTACCCACAAGTTGCATCACTATAGCCCGCGGGTAGCATGTAAAATGGTAAAAATCACTAGTTTATTACTTTTTACTCCCAAAAAGCGGTCATAGGGTGACCTTTGGCCCTCCATTTGCCCAGTAACACTTCGATGTGTCCTTTCACTTACCTTTGGAAGGACTATATATTGAACGCATATGGCTTATGGACAGGAAGAGAAAGAAGAGCAAGAGAACTCTAGTGGATTTTTGCCCTATCTTGAGTCTACACTCATTGATCCTTGTAGTTGTGAACCCCTTATGTTCACCTTCCAGACTCCTACCATAGTTTGAGTTTGCCGTTAATGGAGGATTGAAGTGGTGGAGGCGCAAGTGGATTGATCCAGATCTTGGTTCATATTGGTTTCCGACAAGAGGTTGTATCTCATTGTACTTCTTCTTGTTTATTAATAGAAATACTCATATTCTCGTCCATTAATGTTGTGAATGTTGTTTATTATACATTGGGTTGCATTTACTTATAATATAATGGACCATTGCTATTGATGATGTTAATATCATTTATATATTATATGTACTTGTTGTATATCTATTGTCAAGACTAATTTGCAAATTCAAGTGCACAGATTGAAAGCTCTAACGGGGATCTACATCAAACGTTTGGATCGAGGTTGGTTAAGTTCTTCATTATCTTAACATTGTCATTTATATAGCATAGCATTGAGAATTGAGTTAATTTCTGGTAGTTAGCTGTCTGTTGCGGTCTATCCCAAGCCATAGTGAGTTTTCTCCAATACACTAGGATGCATAGTAAGTGCACCGAGGGAAACAATGATCAAGGTTGCGATGCTTTAGATCTTATGCTCAACATCTATAATGGTTGGTGTGCTCTAGGGCTTATTACCAACACTTATTAATTTATCTTATAAGGTTATATATGTGCTCCAAAGCTTACACTCAACACATAATATAGTAACCCATGTGCTCCAAGGCTTATGCCCAACACATAATAAAAGTCATCAGTGTGCTCTAGAGCTAATGCTCAACACATAATAAAAAAGTCATCGATGTGCTCCAGATCTTATGCTCAACACATAATAAAAGTCATCCATGTGCTCCAGAGCTTATGCTAAACACATAATAAAATTCATCCATGTGCTCCAGAGCTTATGCTCAACACATAATAAAAGTCATCCATGTGCTCTAGAGCTTCCGCTCAACGCATAATAAAAGTCAAAGCCTCGGGATATTACATCCCTCCGTGCTTAGAACAACACCATCTCGGTGTTAGGGACTCTAAATGAAACCCTAAAATAAGGCGGGGTAATCCTCTTTCATTGTGGTTTCATTCTCCCATGTGGCCTCATCAGGCCCGAAATACTTCCATTGCACTTTCAGCTGGACAATGGTTCGCTTCCTGAGTTGTACTTCTCTCTTGTCTAGTATATGAAGGGGTTTTGGCATAAATTCTCCTTCGGGTTCTACCTGTAACAATGACCAATCAATCATATGCGTAGTATCATAAACATATTTATTTAATAAAGATGCGTGAAAAACATTATGAAATTTCACATGGCAGGTATTGCTAATTCATAAGCCACTGGGCCTTTCTTGGCCAATATTTCAAAAGGTCCGAAAAATCTGGGAGCTAGGTTTCCGCATCTCCCCAAGATCAAACAGCTCCTCTTTGCTTTCACTTTTAAGAAAACATGTTCAGCGATTTGATATTCTTTTTCCTTCCTCTTTTTATCTGCATAACTCTTATGGCGTTCATGTGCTTCTTTTAGGTTCTGTTGTACCTTGGTGACCAACTGTCCCAAATATTTTACTAAATCTGGCCCCAACATGAGCCTGTCTACCGAGCTATCCCATGTTACCGGTGTTCTACACTTCCTGCCTTAGAGTATTTCAAAAGGACTCATCTTGGAAGAGGTTTGGTAACCATTGTTATATGCAAAATTTGCAAGGTGTAAGTAGTCTTCCCATATACATTCTAAGCATATCCTCTAAGATTTGATTTACCCGTTCTGTTTGTCCATCCATTTTCGGATGATAGGCTGTACTTAATTTTAACTATGTTTCCAAACCGGAGAATAAGGATCTCCGAAAGTTATTGGTGAACTTTGTGTTTCTATCTAAAATAATTTCTTTGGGTATCCCATGTAACCGAAAGATCTATTTTAGGAAAATATTTGCAATGTGTACGGCTTTGTAAGTAGATTTCACTAGGATGAAGTGTGCAACTTTGGATAGTTTTTCTACTACTACAAAAATGGGATCATTATGTTTCTTGATTTTAGGTAACCCTGTGATGAAGTCCATGCTAATAACCTCCCACTTCCATTCCAGAATGGGTAGAGGTTGAAGCAATCCTGAAGGATGTTGATGCTCAACTTTAACTAGCTAACATTCCTGGCATTTGGAAATAAATAATTCTATGTCAGTTTTTAATTTAGGCCAGAAGAAGTGTTTCTTTACTGCTGATATCATCTTCTGATACCCTGGATGTCTGAAATAGAGTGTTTGACGGAACTTAGTTAAAATGTTAGACCCTATGTACCCACTGTCCGGAACATAGAGTCTTTCTTTAGACCATAGTAACCCTAACTCATCAATCTTATACTCCTTCTATTGTTGAAACAACCTGTTCTCTTGTATTTTCTGAAGGATTTCAACATAAAAGTGGCCATCTTTACTTGCTTTTCTAATTCTGTCATGTAATTCAGATTCTGTTTGAATTACCGTTACCTCATATAGCATATGAACTCTGCGACTTAAAGCATCCGCAATTTTGTTCTCCTTCCCTTTTATGTGTTTTAACTCCAAGTGGTACTCACTAAGGAAATCCAACCATCTGGCCTGCATAGCATTTAGGTCTGGCTGATTAAATAGGTACTTTAGGCTCATCTTGTCTGTCTTCGGGAGAAATTTCTTTCCCTTGAGATAGTGCCTCCACATTTTTAAGGCATGGATGATGGCAGTTAACTCAAGATCATGCGTGGGGTAGCTCTTCTCATGTTCTTTCAACTTCCTTGATTTGTAACAGATCAGAAAAATCATTCTGCATAAGGACTCCACCAAGCCCTTCCTTGCTTGCATTTGTGCAAACAACAAAATCCCCATCGAGGTCCGCGATCCGAAGTATCAGTGCACTGGTTAATAATTATTTTAGCTTTTGAAAGCTTTCTTCACACTTGGCTATCTATAGAAATTTGGTTTCCTTTTTCTGTAAGGAGGTCACGGGACAAGCAATCCGGCAGAAGTTCTCAATGAACTTCTTGTAATATCCTGCTAATCCCAAGAATGAGCTTATGTCTTTGAGACAAGTGGGTGTTGGCCATTCTTCGATTTCCATAATATTTTTCGGGTCGACAGCTATTCCCTTTTCTGAGATGATGTGGCCTAGATATTATATTTGAGGTTTATATAAGTCACACTTATTGAACTTAGCATATAGTTGATGTTCATGTAAGATTTGTAATACGATCCTGAGATGTTCTTCATGTTCCTTCTCACTTTTGGAATAGATTAATATATTGTCTATAAAAACTAGTACAAATTTATCCAAGTATTTACTAAAAATGTTGTTCAGCATGCACATGAAGTTCGTTGGTGCATTGGTGTAATATCTGGAATTTTGAACTAACTATTTTTGATGTTATATTGGGCCACAACCCCAACACATATGATGTATTTTGAGTATTGGGCATGAGCCCTAGCACACATGATTTATTCCTTTATATATTGGCATACTGGGCATGGACCCTGACTGACTCCTTTATTGAGTATATACTAGGTGAGGAAGCCTTAATGTTTTGATTATGTTCTTTAGCATATGATGTGGGTACAAGCCCTAATATACTAAGATTATATTTTGTTACTTAATGTGCAGAGCTATGATTTCACATGATTGACTTATGTGGTGTGTTGAGCGCATGGGGGGTTCACTAACTGAACTTGTTGCATAGCACGATCGATCGCAGGATATTAAAGAATATCCCTAATTTCACTAAATATTGGAAAATGACTCCTAAAATTGTATTGTTGAACCCCCCTCCCAATATACCTTTCCAATTAAGAAAACCTCTAGTTTCACCAAATATTGTACGTATCCAATTTTATCAACCCATTTTTAATACCCCCTTTATATCATATTATCAAGTTGTAACAATCAGGAGCCCTAACGCATCTTAGTATAAGCAAATAAGATTCTAAATAAAATAATAGTATAATGCTAATAATGATCCCACCGATATTGCAAAGGAAACTAATCAATTTGTAGTTTTGGATAATGGAAGATCCAACAAAATAGTAACGAGGAAGGGAAAATGTATAAAAGGCAACCCAGTCAAGAGATCAATGTAACAAGGAATGTAAAAGAATAATAGTCCAATAGTCAATGCTATGCTTAGAAAAGATGAGAATTGCAGATGTTTTACACCACAACCTGCCAACCTACCAATTTTATATCATGTAAATACACGTATAGCCATATAGAGCTCGTCTTTTCTATAATCTTAATAAATTAAACTCCATAAAAATGCAAAATTGAAACACTTTTGTGGATGGACTTCCCTACCTTCCTATCAAAACAAACATCATTGATAATCTAGTGTATATTGCCAACAAATGCTAGTTGCACCCCTAACTTGATAAGAGATATATGATTTCATTAGTATTGAGTAAAACTAATCCCTATGAAGTTTCAAAGTTAGAAGTTCTTTAGAAAGAAAATCTTATAATTTTGATATTTCTTTTTTCAAGCCTTTTATTACAACTATGAATCTCCTTCTATTAAATCTTATGATTTGCATATTTCCCTTTTAGGGAATTTCTCTTATAATTTTGAATCTCCTTTTATTAAGAGTAACGAGCATAGATCCATCTTAAAAGAGGATCTACCAAGCGCTGAGAGGGATCAAATCTCTCGAGGTCCAAACCCTTTTTTAGAGTGGAAATTCTTAGGAAGCATTTTAATTTATCTAATTTGTGTAGTTTTATATAAATGTTGTTGTAAATGTTTTAAATCTAATTTGAGCCTACATGTCATTTTTTTATAATTTTTTTATTGTTTTTTAAAGACACGTGTCAACTCCAAGATGAACACGTAAGGAGTTACACATCCCCCTACTAGTCTGTAGAATGCGCTTCTTCAACACAATGAGTTCTCAAATGTTAATGCCTCCTTAAAGACTATGTATAAGTAAATACATACAACTTACTTTTCCAACAAATGCTAGATGCACCCCTAACTTGCTAAGAGATTTGTAATTTTATTAGTATTGAGTAAAACTAATCCCTATGAAGTTTCAAGGTTAGAAGTTTCTTTAGAAATAAAATCTTATAATTTTCATATTTCTCTTTTCCAGCCTTTTATTACAACTATGAATCACCTCCTATTAAATATTATAATTTGCATATTTCCCTTTTAGGGACTTTCTATTATAATTTTGAATCCACTTCTATTTGGAGTAATGAGTTGTCAATGTTAGTGTCTCCTTAAAGACTATGTATAAAGAAATACATTATTACCTTTTATGACTATGCCTATCCCTTATTCTTTAGGGTTTCATTTTTATTCCCAATCTAAATTTATTTTGGAAAAAACTTATTTGAGTGGATTTTATATAAAATGTTCCTTTCCTTGGTTTTCTTTTCAATCACACTTTTAAGTGATAAGGTGATAAGGGGACTTGCCACTTCTTTAGTTGATTAACCTTATCTAATTTAAGTTGCAGCAAGGATGACAACTCTAAGATTAATGTTAATAGTGTCTCCAAACAATTTAGGTGCTTTAGTCTCTTTGTTCAAAACTTATGTTGTTTCTCTCCAACCAAATTTTTAATTTAGGATAACATTAATTAAATTTGATATAAAATGTGCTTAACCAAAGTAATGACATCTACAAGAATACACCTGAGATGTGCTATTTTGATATTTTCAATTTATTGCATGTGCACTTAATAACTTATTCAAACGAATAGCAATAAGAGTATACACATTAAAATTTTATAGAAGATGAAGGGGTAGAGGGTGTGGCAAATAGCTACAATGGTTTCACTTCATTTGTGCATAATTTCCATCCTTGGCTTATGTGCACATCAATATTTAGTTACATGTAGATTTATCCAATCCATATATGTTTACATTACAATATTGGGTGTGCAAGTATCCATAACACAAGTTGACATGCTACTTCTTCTGTGCATCATAATTGTCACCAATTATCATGGATATTTTTGAAGCGATCCACAACTACCAGAGGATAACCATTTCCCTTGTTGGTAATTAGTAACTTCCTCCAAGTGTATCCATCGAAATCAACTCCCATGGTTTGGAGATGTAATTGGAATATACTTTTCCATATTCCAATATTCTATCTTGGACATGAATTTGAATGTGCAACTCCTTATTAAATTTTATACCATATTAGACTAGCATAAATACCTCTTCAAATTGTTGCTCCATTAAAAAATGCCATGATATTTTGAAATGGTGTCTCACACAAGAAGAGTCTATGATCTCCTCAAGGAACAAATGACTTACATCTTATAACGAGTCCTATCCTTCAATAGGAAACCTAGAAACTCTTATCTAGTAGGATCTACATAGAGCTCTATAAAATCATGTATCTACACACAAATTATGGAAAATGTGCATATGCATTTTAAAATCTTGAAGCTAAATTGTTGAAATTACACTAACATGGTTAATAGAATTGTTGGATGTATTGAGAGGAAGCATGTAACGACATTTTATGAATATTAAACCTCTCGAATAAGAAAACCATAATCTGACATTGAAGTACATTGCTTGAAGCAATAATAAACCTAGGAACAAGATGAAATAATAAGAGAGAGCAAAGAATAATAAAAACACAAGAAAAATGGATTAGTTTATTATCCTAGCCAAAAGAATTTTATATAATAAGTCAATGGGTCCACTCAAGACATGCATGGCCCAAGCGATAAGAAAGAAATAATAAACAAATCTTGAAGCATCCTGAAGTATGGAAAGATGCGTCTACATGCCATAATAAATAACTATCTAAAATAGATGGAAATGGAGAAGTGTTTCCCTGAAGGGAAGGGAACTATTGAATCAATGTTAACTACAATAGGAAATATTGAGTTGTGTCTTGCCAAGTTTGATGTCCTTAGGTTAAGCGTGCATCCTGAGTGTGGATACCACCTTAGGTATCTACATCATTATTTATACTTTCATTTTCATCGTTGATAATAATGTGGAATTATTGCAAATGTGAGATTCCCTTATTGATGGGAATTTTGAATATTTTCTATTTGTCTCAAGGAACTCGAGAGGATTTCCATAAGAATCCACCTCAATATCAAAGAATTGTTAAATATTAGGCAAGGTGAATACTAGAAAAGTCACAACTTCGTAACATATTAGTGAGTTAGGTTGGGTGGGATAAATAAGAAAATTGCAAAATAAAATTTGTTAAATAATTGTATAATTATCCAATTCGATGAAGCTCACATGTCATAAATGTTCCTTAAGAATTTGTAATTAAAAATAGCTAAAAATAGGTTTGTCATACGAAGTTAACCTTCATGTGGATCCATTCTAAATCCAATGTAAACAAGTTATATCTATCTGACTATACACTTCTTCACATTACGAAGTAACTTCTCTTTATACAATGGAAACTTGAAAAGCATCACTAATTATTCTAATAGTCCTTAAGACATCTTAATGGTTGTTATCTATGTATCTTCTAATGATTTAGTGGTAACTTGACTTCAAATCAAAATTATTGATTGGTCGATCATATCATCAATGTTATAAGAATAGATATTGTTTTGTATTTATCATATTTTTTATATTAAATAATGCATGTGCATTCTCTATGTAACATCCTTCATTGGAATAAGGATAATAATTGATTAACAAAGTGACATGTTGGTTTAACTTTGTCTCTTTCCCATGAATCTTCGAATCTAGCTCTTAATTTGGATGAACAATTCCCCGCCGCAAATGAATGGATGAATCAATTACATAATTGAAGACATTCCATGCGATTCTGCAAACAATTTTGACTAACATGCCTCCAATTTTTTGTGCTTGTGTGTTTCCCTATCATTCATGATCTGCATGCAATGAAGCTTGAGAGTCACCCGATTGGATAATTCCACTATGTCCTCCTCCTAAGGTAGAAAAACTAACATAATAAACTATATTAAGTTTTTAATAATAGGAGTCACTTTAGATCATGGTTGAATTTTAATATGAAATAACGTACTCATGCAAACAAAAGAGATTGGACAGGAAAGCGTTAGCATTTTCTAGCCAATCCCCCATACATTCATAATTTATAAGATTGGTAGGTATGATTTCGGGCTATAGATCTATTTGTAGAATACGAATGTGGCTATCACCCTTTGAGTGTGCAGCCATTCATATATGACCTAGTTACTGATAGATATTTCTGGATACCTCCTTTAGATGAAGGTTTGATTCTCGAAGCTTCTCCTCCTTGAAAGGATTGATTTATTGATTCTACTCCTACCCAATAGTTTGCAAAATGGCATATGGATTGGATATCCCGAGTGCACATCCTACTCCTTGAGAGGTCTGAGTTTGAGTGTGTCTGGTAGGTCATGATTGGGTTTGAGAAGCAGACCTATTTGAACTAATTTTGGAAATATGAAATTTTTAGTCCCTTCCTCTATCTGTAATAGATGGATTTTTTTAAGATAGAATTCTGGCAATAAAACCTTAATCTAGCGTGGTCTTCAAAATCATCCATCCATCTTCTTACTCAAGCAACAAATAGATTTCCAGGGACTAACCTCGCATAAGAAAGCATAACATAGCCTGACATTGATTTTTGACCTATTCCTTGAAAGAAAGTCTTCTCCTTGCTGTCAAGAATATAGTGAACACACAAAAACACTTTGGTATATTCAGAAGGCAATTCTTGCATGCCATTATATAGATACAAAAATTGTTCCCCCGATCCACGATTCATGAGATATGGGCAAGTTGTGTTTAAAAAATAACCTTTAAACCATGAATTCATGGTGGATGGAACCATAAGGCTCTATTTGCAAGAAGGATAAGGGAAAAATAACTATAAGAAGTCTTCATTCCGAGAAAATGGAGGCGAAATAATTATAAGAAGCTTCATTCTGAGAAATGGCCAGCGAAAATGGTTTCTCTCTGGTTTTCTTCATTAACTATTTTATATATATTTTATTTTAATAAATGTTGAATTAATTTTTTTTACAATACCCTTTCCATATTTGATATGTGTATCCAAAAAAGAGAATCCAATGAGAATTTAGTTGAACCATATAGTTCATCGTCTATATATATGTCATTGGACTTGGTAACGACTGAGAGGGAAGCTTACCATGTTTTCTAGGAAAGTCAAATTCTTGGGCTAATGCAGTTACTTCCATCTCAACGCAAAAACCAAGAGCGCTTCAAACCATTTCCCTCGATCTAACCTGCACATGCACCATAAAAATGATATATATTAGCGCTTCTAATGATTTATAACTATGCAAGCCATTATCAAACATCATAGCTCTCTCCTCAAGAACCGAGCGTCACTCTGTCTAAACTGCAGTCTTCAAATTAGTAAACTGCAGAACCGAGCGTACCTTTGGTTTATAAAGGAATTGAGCCGTTTAATAAACATAGTCTCCACTGAGTGCAAGATCGAAAACGACGACAGATGAAAGCAATAACAAATTTTTCATCCTGTGCTTCACCATGCTTAACTCCCCAATCCCCATCGCTCTGAGGAAATAGAGATATGTGTGAAGGCCAGATGAAATCTCTATCAAGGTAAGAGCAGGGGAAGAGAAGCTAAGAGCAGGGGAAGAGTGGCGCGCAATTTTTCTATCTACCATATTAATTAGCTTTAATCCCTAGCCTCTGCCAGCACTCCATTCATTGCGTTGGTTGAATGATGATCATGGGATGAGGGATAGAATTCCAAAGCGATCCATACCGCAAATTTCTTATCTTCCTCCATTATGAACCCACATTTTGGGAGCTCTACTCTAATTAAGAGCATTAATGGAGTAGTTGACAACTCATGCGAGACAACCCATTGCGTTGGTTGAATGATGATCGTGGGATGAGGGATAGAATTCCAAAGCGATCCATACCGCAAATTTCTTATCTTCCTCCATTATGAAACCACATTTTGGGAGCTCTACTCTAATTAAGAGCATTAATGGAGTACCTTAGAGCATTAATGGAGTAGTTGACAACTCATGCGAGACAACCCATTGCTTTCCACTATGCCATAACCAAATCCGAATCCAAATTCTACCACTCATAGCACTATAGGTATTGTTTTGATTATGATCCAATTTGATGAGTTTTAATGTGAGATCACATTAATATGTTGAATATGGAAAGAAATTTTATATTAGTTCACATATGGGATAGACTATATAAGTAAATATATATATGTATACATTAATTAAATCCTATGTATATAAACATAAACATATGGTATCGATCCATAAAAAAACTATAACATGGGCAAGTCATTCAATATATAAATATATGGTGTTGATCCATAAAAGTTATAAAATGTTTAATACGCTTTATGGAAATAATATATATTCCAAAGGATCGGTGGATCCCATATTGGGATTAATGTGGGGTCGAGCATATAATTGTATACAAGGTATTTAAAATTTAAATTATATATCCAAAATTATAATTCAAACATAATTTTTATTTAGAGATGGACTATATATTTTGCAAATAATAATTAGATTTTTATGCTAAATTCGAAGGAGGGGATATCAACTAAATTGAGTAATTACATTGGTTATACAATCTCGTCATCTATAGAAATAATCATGTGAAGATTAGGTATAAGCATAAGTTTACTTAAGTGTGCCTAGTTAATCATAGTGCAACTGATTATTATGATGTTTCCACTAGTTGTGTGAACAAAAGAAGAGAAATTGTTAACATATGCAAATCAAAATGCATAATAAATGGAATAGTGTAAATACATGTGGAGTTGTGTTATGTATTTTTAGTAGATATTTAAAAAAAATTATATATGTATTATGGGGATGTTATAGAGCTCAACAACATTAATCAATTTCTTTTAATTAAGTCAAGAAATCCATACACGAAACATAATTGCCTCTCATTGAGGGGAAAGGGAAGGAAAAGGTCAAAACAAGGGAGGGACGCCTTCAGTGGTGGGTTACAAGCAGGGTATTTTTTAAGGATTATAAAAGTATACCTAAGTATAGTATTCTAAGCGATTATTTTGGATAGAAAAAAACATATATATAGATTGGTAGGCGAATATTAAATATGAAACATATGATTTACTACTGAAACTTGTAAATTTTGGCGAATATTATGCTAAAAAAACATATTTTATGTAAATATAGGCGATAATAGAGGCTAAAAATGAACAAATAGCGAATTTATTTTTTGAAAAAAAGTCCGAAAAATAGCCAATTGGCTAAATTTCGCCCCTAAAAATTTCTCTGGTTACAAGCCAAGAGGAACTTGAGTAAGTGTGAATCCCATGAATGTGTGTAGACTGGTACATTGAGAAAACATTTTGAGAGTGTTGATGTAACAAGAGGAGAATCCTTGGCAATCCTTAGTGGAGAATCATTGGTTTTTTCATTAATTGTTTGTTTCCTCTAACCTTCGGATGCACTGATTTTTCTATTTTTTAATTCTTTCAGAGTTCATTCTAAGAGTAAATGGAAATTTCTTTTTTCTTTTCTCTTTAGCAGTTATTACTCTTCCAAGGATTTTTTTTATGTCTTTGAAGGGTACACATCTATTCATGTTCTATAGTTATCTAAAATCATGTCTATCTCACACTCTTCCAGAGATTAGTCTCATGTTTCTAATTGCAAGTATAGATAACCATAACTATGGATTCTAAAAGCGAGGTAGATTGACCTCTTTGAAAAACTATGATCTTTCTCATTCTGGATCCTCTATCTAACACTAGGATAAAATACAATCTCTTTTCAAATTCGGTATTCAGGGGAGTTCAAGATAACTTAAAGAAGTGATTTAAAGAAAAACTTACATGGCAAGCTTTTAGGATTATGTCTTAACTGCTAATCATAAATATTGTGGTCTATTTTGATTCCTAGTATCATGTATGGTTTCGTTGTTATACTAGTAACTATTATGACACCTTATTTTGTCTTTTCTCATCCGTTGTAATGAAAGAATATATGCGTGTTTATGTGGCCATGCTAATTGTTGGCCCATAACTATTATGACACATGTTTATGTTTCTTCTCATGTGCTTAATGGAAGAATATATGCATGTTTATCTATTATGCTAATTGTTGGCCCCTTGACATGGCATCTAAAGGTCTTATGCCATTTCCTAATATTAATCTAAAAAAAATGTAGTATATTCATGAAAAGATCCTCCACACTTGAACATTAACTAATTAGATAGGAACAGAAAACACATTGCATTAAAAATCATAATTGTGTCCAAGGATGATGAGGAAGTTTGGCTATAGGTGAACTAGTCAGTTTAGAGGTCAAAAAATTGTGGGGATACATAAATAAGACAAAAGATCAAGTTTATTGAGTTCAAAGATCTTTCGTAAAATATATATTTTCCTTTTAAATTGCTTTTCTTTTATGCAACTCTTTTGTACAATTGAGTAACTCATATTCTAAATTAGTAAGGTGTAGACATGTAGTTTTGATGAGTCTATTAATTGCTTTCAATTCTGCTTATGCAATCATTTCACTATGTAAATTATCGACGCGATGAGAACCAGCTATACATATTCATAGACGATTGTGTTCCTCGTTGGTTAACTTCTTCAATACATATATACTTTGACACTATGGCAGGTGCATACAAGTTTGGAAATGTTTAATTTGTTCGCTTACCACTAGATGTATCATAGAAGATTGAAGGTGATCCTACTGGTGGAAGAATTAGGTGGGACCAGGGTAAGTTGAATGGAGCAACCAATAAAGTCGAAGACATAATACAATTTCATATAGGGGATGTAGTAACATTACAGAAGGCATCACTTAGACCTGGTGGTGATGAATGTCTCATTTATGGGATTGCGTTGGGAAGTATACGGGAATTTCCACCATTTACATCCAGAGAGGATGTTGACTTATTCTCACATTTGGAGATGCATTTGAGGTAGGAGGACCCTCCTTTGTGTTCCAGAGATCACATGGGTTATAGATCATCTTATTTTCTAGTGAAGGTAAGCCTCATCCTGAATGTAGTGTGATGGTGTTTCTTTACAAATATATGAAAGGGAGCATCATAGTTGTGTTTTTTTATTTCTCACATGGGAGAGAATATTTTTTTGCAGGATGCGATTGATGGTGATATTTGTGCGCAGTTTCCCACCTTGCCACCTGATTTGTAGTGCAATATTGAATATGAAATTGATCGCACGCCTGGTGAAATATTGAATAAACTAGAAGACATTAGGAATAAGACAATCTAATTGAAATCGTGTTCACATCTGGGAGCAATGAAAATTTTAGGGGCAAAATTCAGCTAATGGGAAAAATATTTTTAGATTTAAAATACAAAGTGGGTGAATTTGTATTATTAACACTGTTGCAAATATCTTTGATTTCTCTCGATATTTCTGTTTTTTTTTAGTATTTAGCTTGTTGATTTTTCCAAGCTTTTGTGATTGTCTTTCAGGTCCGAGTTTATAAAAATTAAGAAGTGGATTACATTACTCCATAACTATAGTAGAGTTAAATTACATAGCCACAGCAGGCTTGTTATAAATCAAAAGAGTATATATGGTTCATTACAAACTTATACCTAAGGTTCGAATGAAGACCCTTATTACAATATAAATGAAGACACTTTAACAAAACCGAGGATTGAACCATCTCAGAGAAGCGAGAAGATAGTGTTTTCATATCTATGAAAACCCTAATGATTTATGCTTGAACTCAATATGCACAAATAAGTTTTGGGTTTTTTCCTCAGATAAGCAAAGATTTAATATAACTCACGATAATAATGTATTGTAATTTAAATGCACAACAAATTCAGTTATAACCCTTTACTCACCAAGAAATACATCCTAGCATCCACGAGTTGGCTCAACAATGGAGTTTGGATAGTGTTACTGGCACCGAAACGTCCAATTTCTAAGGGCATGGACACGGTCAAGCCAACTTTTAACTACTAATTACACCTATGTTAAACATTAAATCAATTAAACCATAATATTAAACCATGTGTTCAAGCAATGATGACCTATAATCAACAATGATTAGCAATAATATGAATAGAGTCACTACTTGGTACTGTCATCTTTGTTGACAATGAATAATTGACTAAACTATGTGTTGAATGATCAAAGGTCGAAGCTTACTGTATAAAAAAAATGACGACAAGGATTGGATACTAAGACGTCACCTCATTGAACCATCATAATATAACCTTGATGTAAAGATAAACAATGTCCTATAACAGAATTAAAAGTGTGCCAATTTAGAGAATTAATAATAGATGCATCCATGCTCTGTGAGGAGCAAACACTTTGATTTACTGACAATACAAGCATATTAACTAAACAATTAATACATGTAGCAAAATAGAAAACTCAAGCCTTCCAGACTACATGGTCTCCAAGCAAAAGTGTTATGGAACACAAGAAAACCAAATTTTACATAAAAAAAGAAATGACAAACTCTCTAATGTCCAGAGAAGAAGAAACTCTACTTTTGCATAAGCAAAGGGCCCTTAAGGTTAACCCATATGGGATGGGGTGCATTTCCCAGTTGTCTCAATTAAGATCCATAGACACTACTACCAGAGTTGTACTTTAAGTCGTGTGTTGGTTGCATATGAGTCGTCGATCTTAGGGAGAGAACTTCAAGTGTACTGAGTAGGTGACAAATCAAATCAAACTTTAATGTGACTTGGTGATTCTGTAATTATGCACCGTCTCTTGTATTCATATAATTGTTGGATATTAACTTTAATGCATATTATATTGTAATACATCCCATGTTATACTTATTATGTAAAAGGAAACCATTATAGTGTAGTGATAACTTTTTTGCACGATTCCAAGGATTGAATTGAGAGTATAAAACATTCACGCCAATATGTGTAGATGGACTTGAGACCATAACCATGGACTAATGTTTTTACTTTGGATTATTATTTTCCATGCAATGTAGTTCCTGGACTACTAAAGTGATAAATTTTACAATGTTTTCATTTGTACTACATCCCATCTAAGACATTAAATTAATACTTAGGATATCATCTTAAGTATTATATTTACAGTATTTTCCCCCTCCCTCCCCTCCACCGCTTCTACAAGAAATGTAATAAAATATACCCTAAATATTTGTATTTCCATATAACATAATTAAGCCCCCTTGGCCCCTTAATACAAGGCAATATATTTTATCATTTCTGTATCATAATTTACTCCCCAATATGAATGGACGTGATAGGATATTGCCTACCAACTGAACCCCCCGTGGTTGAGCGTGGGCTCAGAAACACACAGATGACCTATGTACTGGGCATAAGCCCTATGTACCTAGAAGAATGATTATGTACTGGGAGTAAGCCTTGATGTACATTGAGTGTTGGGCATAAGCCCTGGAGCACTCCAAGCTTGATAAATGAATACCGGATCCGAGGCCACTTAAATATTCTAGATGTGCCTCAAAACCACATTCTAGTACTAGTGTTGAGCAGGAAGCTCCGGAATAGCACTAACGTAATTCCCATGTGAGAGTGTTGAGTTAAAAGCTCTGAAGAGCACTCGGGCTTACTAGATCTCAAAAGTGTTGAGTCGAGAAGACTCTGAATAGCACTTCTATGTTTCATGACATTTATTCGAATTGGTTAAATGAATCTTTTCCATCTATCATCAAGTACTGTGGGAACTACCATGTTAAACGAGGGAATCCAACATGCAAGAGAGAGACTAGAGGTGCTCATCCAAGCTTACCAAAAGACCATCCCAAGAATTGGACCTTGTCCTTAATGTTAAAAGAAGTATCATGTGAAGATACATGATTAAATAAAAGATATTTACCATAACTTAAAGTATGAGTTGACTAAGAGTAGTCTTATATGAATAACATGCATAAACGTCTCAAGGTTAAATATTATTATTAAAAGCTTTAATAATAATGATGTATTATTTATTCATAAAAATATAAATAAATTGCATATATTTTATGCATAGTTCACTGCCACATTATTATTAAATAGTATTAATAATGCTATTAATATTAAGGTAGGAAATATAATTATTATTAATATTACACCGTAATCTTCCAAGTGTTACACCGTAATATTCCACCCTGTGAGCATCAGCATTCTTTGGCCTGTAGGATCCATTTCACTGACTCAGATCCACTTATATCCTTTAGAGATACTATTTTTCCCTATTTTTATTCCTACCCACATGTTGCATCACTATAGCATGCGTACCCGCGAGTTGCATCACTATAGCCCGCGGGTATCAAGTAAAATGGTAAAAATCACTAGTTTATTACTTTTTACTCCAAAAAAGCGGTCATTGGGTGACCTTTGGCTCTCCATATGCCCAAGTATCATCTCGATGTGTCCTTTCACTTATCTTTGAGAGGACTATATATTGAGCAGATATGGCTTATGGACGGGAGGAGAAAGAAGAGCAAGAGAACTCTAGTGGATTTTTTCCCTATCTTGAGTCTACACTCATTGATCCTTGTAGTTGTGTACCCTTTATGTTCACCTTCCAAACTCCTATCTAGTTTGAGTTTTCCATTCATGGAGGATTGATGTGGTGGAGGCACAAGTGGATTGATCCAAATCTTGGTTCAAATTGGTTGCCGGCAAGAGGTCATATCACTTTGTACTTCTTCTTGTTTATTAATAGAAATACTCATATTCTCGTCTACTAATGTTGTAAATGTTGTTTATCTTACATTGGGTTGCATTTACTTGTTATATCATGGGCCATTGCTATTGATGATGTTAATGCTGTTTATATATTATATGTACTTGTTGTATATTGGCTGTCAAGACTAATTTGCAGATTCAAGTGCATGGATTGAAAAGCTCCAACGGGGATCTACATCAAACGTTTGGATCGAGGTTGGTTATCTTCTTCCTTATCTTAGCATTGTCATTTATATAGCATAGTTCTGAGAATTGAGTTGATTTCTGGTAGTCATCTGTCTGTTGTGGTACACCCCAAGCCATAGTGAGTTTTCTCCAAAACAAAAATGGTGACTCCGCTGGGGAAAACATCCATCTTGGGGATTTTTTGAGCATTAGTCCATAATTAGAGTTGTTGTTTGTCGAAGCTCTGTGTCACTTATCTGCCGTTGAGATACACTATAGAAAACTTGCTTTTTCTGAGCCATTGGACTCTTTGTTTTCCATTTTACCTTTCTTCACCCGCGGGCTAGCTTAGCTCTGCCCGCGTACACCCGCTTCTATTTACTCTACTGCTCACGGGTACCCACAGGTATTCCTTCAACAGTAGCGTATAACTCTGGATTTTGTTGGTTTATGACCTTTGGCTGTTGCTGGGTTGGTTTTGGTTGATCCTGAGTCTTTGTTGGCCTGTTTCTTGACTGTTCCATTCCTTGTTTGTGACCAGAACTCTTCGTTTCTCTTGGTTGAGCCTTGTTGGTTTTTTACCCATCTTTGGATTTAGCCTTGTTGGTTTTTTCCTTTTGAGCTCATTTCTTTGGTTGAGTCTTACTATTTGGTATCTGCCTAGTTGTCTTAGTGATCTCCTTGGCATATCAGTGACTAGATAGTAGGATTTTGCTTGCATTTTTCATTTCCATATATTGAAAAATACAAAAAATACATAGTTTTTGCATTTTCCTTTGGTTTATAAGAGAAAATACAAATTTTTTTTTTGCTTTTATGTATTGCATCATGCATTGAGTGCTTTCTGCTTTCATTTAGATTCTGATTGTGCATTGAAAGAAATATAAAAGGATTGCATATTTATTTCGAAATCGTTGGTTTGATTGTGCATATTAGGGGCATTGTTTCCATTGGATAGATGAGTCTAGGATTTGACGTTTTTGCATACCATTGAGTCTTACACATCACTAGTTTCATGATCATATCCCTTGAGTAATCACATCCATTAACATTAATGCTTAATCTTAAAATTGATTAGACTGATTTTATTTATAGGGTACACCAACTAGGATAGGTTTAGAGTCTTGGGATAGATCATTGTGAGTTAACAATCCAAGACTACTAGATGAAACATTAGGTGTCTGACCAGGGAGTGGAGGAATCCATGGTATATATCGGTGTTCTCAGGAAGCTCTACTCAAGCCAGAGTTAAGCATGAGGTCACGGGAGGTTGGTTGAAGGGATATCCCTCTGATACCAGCTGAACGTGGGAGATATTTCCAGGATTTGTTCGTATCTGGGGGTACCAGAGGTTCGTCCTCTTATGCTTCGGGATTAGCTACCCTGCCCATATGACGGATCCCACCTGGGACTGTCCCCCTGAGCATTGGTTATATTGTAGTGACCATAGTTTCCTTACCTAGGTATCATACAGGGTACTTGCAGTGGTTATACTGTTTGTTTCCTGAGTCAAATAGGGATTGGACAGCACAGTTGTGTTTGTGCAGTGGACTTGACCCTGTACACACAGTGAAGCCTGGGTGTCTCTATAACTGATTATGTTACCTCTGGATATAGTTTGGGAGTCTCAAGCCTCTCCTAGGAGAGACATACCGGCTCTAGTGTCGGGAGCTCATTTAGCCACTCTGTTTGTCTGCTCTTGGCTGTAGTTTCTCTAGGTGTGTGCTTTTGATTTACTTTTTTTGATCGATAGTTGGCCTTTAGGGGACGTTTTGATTATATATTCTCTCCATAGATATTGTGGCACGGAGCCCTACTCTCCGTTGGTCCCGTCGGTTGGCTGGTTTAAAATTGGCCGAGGTTTCACGCCGTATTGATAGAGGATGCCAGAGGGCTCCCTCTGAGTCTTCGGATTCTTACGAGACCTATGTCCAAGACGTCATGACTGCTACACATTTCGATACTGAGGAAAAACCTTCGACTCCATCGGGTAGAGTTGACCACACTTCCAATCCCCATACTCCTCATGAGGAGTGGGGAGGTGATCCACCTGAGACTCAACTTGGTTCTATTTGGCCTAATCCACTTGAACACGATCCTTTGAATCTGGATAATTATCTTTACGGAATTCCAACCTTACCCGAGGACGAAGAATAGGATGATCCGTTCATTCCTTCGTTTCCGCGCAGTTATAGACACGGGATGCCAGAGTTACATGATGACACTGGCCCTATGATCAACCCGACAGCACTCTCTTTTGGTATGCCTATTCATAGTACTCTTGAACCTTCTACTACGTTTGGTAGTCACACTGGCACTAGTCATGGTGTTAGCCATACTATACCCACTGGGGGCACTACCCTCGCCGGGGGAACTACATTGTCCACCCACACACATAGTATGGGGACTGGTCATGTTCCTCCTAACAATGCTAATGTTAGAAGAAGACCACCTCCTAGGATTGCCCAACCTAATAGGAACGTTGTTCGAAACAAGACTCACCATCCACCACCTAATACACACGCCTCTACCCGTCAACCCAAGACTACTTTTACGGATGTTAATGCTCCTCCTAACCATGGGGGTGGACACATACCGCATACTTTTGTGTCCACTACCACCGCTAGTAATGATAATGTAGGGGGTGGGAATATCTCCTATCCACATGGACATCACACCACCATCCCTGCTACTAGTCACACCAATATTGGAGTTGGGAATACTTCTCATGCTTTTGGTCACCACGCGACTGCTCAAGCTAATCCTAATTCTAGGGGTGGGAACATACCATACCATTATGGTCATTACAACATGGTTCCCACTATGAATAATACATATATGCCCCATACTCATGGTGGCAACCCTTACTACAACACAGTCGGTGCTGGCCACCAGTATAACCCACCACCCCAATATGGTGCCCAAAACACGTACATACCTGCTTACTCTCAAATGGGTTAGGTAGGAGGAGGTTATCAATCCTATGGCCATGGGAAAGCTTATGGTCCGTCAGGTCCTTATTATCAGCAATTCAATCCTCATGGTCAAGCTTTTGGTCCATCTTATAACACGGTTCCATTTAACCAACCTTTTATGGGGGCTTATAATCAAGCTTTCCAGCCTCAGCTCCCATTCCTTGCACGCTTGAACCTTCTGGATCTTTCAAAGCTCATGAATGATCCAGTGTGTCATGACCCTACTTGGCCCCTGGTCCCTACTAAGCTCCCTTTGGCCATTCCTAAATTCGAGGGGAAAGGTGGTGAGGACCCGGGAGATCTTGTCACGACATTCCACCTTTGGTGTTCCTCCAACTCATTGAATCACAATTCCATTAGATTGCGACTATTTCAACGCACCCTCACGGGGGCAGCCACAAAGTGGTACGTCGAGTTGCCTGGAAACACCTATAGGGGTTTTAATGAGATTGCTTTGGTTTTCTTAGATCATTTCCAGTTGTCGGTTCGCTATGATACCGACACTGAACTTTTATCTACCTTCCGTCAGAATAAGGCAACACATATTTCCGACCACGTTCAAGAGTGGCGTCGGCAGAAGAGGTTAGTGAAAGCCAACATTCCTCCAGAGTTCCTGTTGGAATGGTTTTTCAAGTCTCTACTCCCATACATTGCTAAGGATGTTTCGATGTCCGGCATTGTGACTGATGAACAAGCTATCTTGAAAGTCCAGTAGTTAGACTTATTATACTCTCAGTCTGGCATTTTGTATGACATCATCCCTGATGCACTGCGTACACATCATGAGCCCACATCAGTTCCTGGACCGCATGCCGATGGATTCGTTGGATTTGCAAGAACTCGCCCCGTAGATTTGGTAGCTAATCAAATGCAAAATTTGTCGCTAAACTAGTCTACTCCCGGACAGGTTCACACCTTGTCCACTTCCACCCCATCGTCCGATGTACACAGTGTGCAAACGATGAACTAGTCAGGTAACCAACAACCTGGTGGTAAGAAAAAGAGGAGAAATAATCGTAAGGGTAGAAACAATGGGAATAACAATAGTAATCGCAATACCCCCCGTAAGGATAATGCCAACCCTCCTCGAGAAGGAAGAAATGTTGGTGAGGACCGTAAACCTAGGCATAAGATGAAGTTTCCTTGCAAGCTCTGTGGGGAAGACCACCTTACTCACTTATGTCCTCGTATTGAAGAATCATCGAAGCACTTGGCACAAAGCCCAGCTGTGTTGAAGGATCCCCTACCTCATCACCAAAATATGGCTTCGCATGATCCCACCACCGGTTATGGACCTACTGAGATGGCAACATCTTCTTCCAATACTAGTGGTTATGGATGTGTGAACATGGTTCAGTCAGAGGTTAGTATTGCCACTCGTCAATGCGATTATGATGCACCACAACCCAATTTGGGGAGTGAGCCTCCCCCCCCTCCTGACAATTCCTTGCATATCGAGAAGCCCTCTATTATGCTGCGGATACTGAAAGGTGTTCTTAAGCGCTCTACGCATAATCCTAATGCTTGAGCCACCCACAACTACTCCATCGTAGAAGATTTGGGTCAAACTTTGTGTGCCATGTCGGCTCTTGAAGTTTTGCAAGCCTGTCCTTCTCAGAAGCATGCTCTTTTGAGTGCGTTAGGAGTTCAGGATGGGGGGAGTCCCACTGTTATCAAGTTCGATACTACTGATGTTCAACCTCGCTTACCCTACCATGTGGATTTTCAAATCCAAGTGGTGTGCCTTCAGAGTTTTGTCAAATGTACTATGGTTGATGAAGGTGCTTTTGCGTCAGTAATGTCGTTAGCTTGTTGGAAAGCTCTTGGCTCTCCTCCCCTACTCGCGTCTAGAACCACATTCACTACATTCGACGGTCATTCATTTAAGCCGCATGGAATTATCCCTTCCCTTGTTGTCTCCTTGGGAGGTAAGTCTGTGCCTATTTAAGTCGAGGTGATTGATGCGCCCATCAACTACAACCTTCTACTGGGTCGAAATTGGATGTATGCCATGAAAGTTGTCACGTCCACTGTATTCAGAGTTATCTGCTTTCCTCACGAAGGAAAGATTGTGACCATTGATCAGCTAGATTACGTTAACTCCTCTTGCATAGCATCCATGGGATCCATAGTCCCGCAGGTTACTCATTCTCAGCCGGCAACTGGGAACATGGGTGTTGGCATGTACCCTTCATTGATGGGAACTTGATTTTTCCGCACCTGTGAATTTTATTGGAACCATTACCGACGATGCATCTCCTCCTTTGCGTAATATGTAATTTCAGACTTCTTATTTCGATGATCCATGGACTTTACCGTCCACGAGTTCCACGTCTGGAAACATTTCGCATGTCGGGATGTCTATGCTACTATCTGTAGCAGAGATTTCTTACCAGCATATTCAACAGGCCACTGCAGAACCGGATCTCTCTTCTTCCCAAATAGTCGAGGAAGATCGCGTTACGCTTCCAATTTGGGCAACCAACTCGTCTTGTTCCCATGATTGCCTCGATGATACTTTGCCTTCTGATGAAGCTATTATGGAGGCCATGTGTGGTAGTGAGAGACCTTGGGAAGATATGCACCATCGCTCTTATTTCCTTCCCAAACTCGAGCTCGCTGAACGAGAAGAGTTTAGGATGACTCTAGCAGAGATGGTTGGTCACCCTGTGGCTCTTTTGGAGTCACACGATGTTTTCACAGAAGGGAATATGGATAACATTTCCCCAACTATGTCGATCAATATCTCTCGTACTCCAGGAATAGTTGAGAATGTTTACATCGGTGACGATTGCACTCTTGAGGAGATTGCTATTTACACTGGATTATTTACAGAACTCCGGGAAGCTTTCGCCTGGTCATATGAGGAGATGCCAGGAATAGACCCCTGCATTGTCGAACATGAGATTAGAATGTATCCCAACGCTAAACCGGTTCGACAACGCTTACGTGCTGTGAACCCTAGAAAAGCAGCCGCTATCAAGGCAGAGGTGGAGAAACTGCTCAAAGCTGGTTTCATCTACCCTGTTCCCCTTACTGAATGGGTGTCAGACCCAGTTCTTGTGGACAAGAAGCAGGGAACGATCTGTGTATGCACCGAATTTAGAGATTTGAACCGTGCATGTCCGAAAGACAACTTCCCCACACCATTCATAGATCAAATCTTGGATGCTTGCACCGGGAGTGAGATTTTTTCCTTCATGGACAGATTTTCCGGATATAACCAGATTCAAATCAAACCCGAGGATCAACATAAGACAGCTTTTATTTGTCCTTGGGGAACATTTGCATATCGGAAAATACCCTTCGGCCTTAAAAACGCCGAAGCTACGTTTCAACGCGCCATGACCTATGCCTTTCACGATCTTAAAAATATTATGGAGGTTTTCTTGGATGATCTTGCCGACCATTTTCACAAGAGAGTGGACCACCCCAAGCACCTCTGCATGATTCTCGAACGATGTATACGATACAAGATTCGATTGAATCCTAACAAATGCATCTTTGCTGTCAGGACGGGTCGCCTTCTGGGCTTCATAGTTTCGAAAGAGGGTATTAGAGTCAATCCTCTAAAAGTTGAGGCAATACTTCAGTTGCCTCCTTCGCGTAATTTGTTACAACTTCAGAGCCTCCAAGGGAGAGCCACTTTTCTATGCCGTTTCGTAGTCAACTATGCTAATCTTACCAAAGGTTTCGCGTGATTATTGAAGAAGGACACACCTTTTATTTGGGATGAGCGAGCCCAACAGTCTTTCGACGCACTTAAGAAAGCTTTGGTATCGGCACCTGTGCTTAGTCCACCAGACATCGCACGAGATTTTATCCTTTATGTGGCTGCGTCTCAAGAGACGATTGGCATGGTCTTGGTTCAGGTGGATGATGCGCTTGTCGAGCATGTCATCTATTACCTTAGTCGAAATCTAGTAGACATTGAGCTAAGATATACTCATGTGGAAAAGCTGGCGCTTGCGACTGTTCATTCAGTCCAGCGGTTACGACATTACATTTTGCTTAGAACCACCATAGTTGTCGCACATATCAATCCGTTTCACTTCGTGCTATCACGACGCCTTATCGGGGGGGAGTATAATAAATGGATTGTTGTCCTTCAGGAATTTGATCTTGATTTTGCTTCGGCAAAGTCAGTGAAATCGTTGGTATTTACTGAGCTTATGTCGGACCTTCCGAGAATTGATGAGGATGTCATTCATGAAGATTCCTTTGTGAATGAGCACTTATTTCTTATCTCGTCAGAGGACCCTTGGTATGGGGATGTCATTGTATATCTCCAAAATTTGAAGTTTCGTCCACACTATTCACGAGATGAGCGATGGCATGTGAGACATCATGCTAAATATTATATTGTCATCGGTGACACTTTGTATTGCCAAGGAAAGGATTCTGTCCTTCGTCTTTGCTTAACTCACGAAGAAGCGGAGCAGGTGCTTAATGATTGCCATGCTGGGGCATGTGGTGGTCACTTATCTAGGCTTGCTACAGCCCAACGTATTATGCGAGCTGGTTATTTCTGGCCTTCCATCTTTAAGGACTGTGTTAATGCTATGAATAGATGTCACCCTTGCTAGGTGTTTTCTCGGAACATACACTCGCATCCAACGCCCCTTCATCCGGTTGTCACCGTCAGTCCCTTCACCAAGTGGGGGGTGGATTTCATGGATTGCAAACTAGCTTCGGCTAGGGGGCATCACCATATCATAGTGGCCATGGACTATTTTTCCAAATGGGCTGAGGCCATGCCTACCATTAAAGCCGATGGTGCTACAGTAGCCCACTTCGTATTCAATCAGATTATAACTCGGTTCGACATTCCTAAAGAGATTGTCACTGACCATGGCAGTCACTTTCAAAACAAGATGATGGAGGATTTGTCCCTGAAGCTTGGGTTTCGTCAAGAACACTCATCCTCTTATTATCCCCAAGCGAATGGTCAAGTAGAAGCAATCAATAAATATTTGAAGACCATTCTCCAACGTACCATCCAACAAAGCAAGACCAATTGGAACATCATGTTATATCCTGCTTTGTGGGCATATCGAACCGCAGTCAAGACTGCCACCGGGTTCTCACCGTTTCAGCTAGTTCACGGTGTGGAGTCACTTTTACCGATTGAATGCGAGATCCCTTCACTTAAACTGGCCATAGAGTTCCTCCCTGATACGATGGGTCTTGAGCAATGTTTAATCCACCTTGAGCAACTTGACGAGTATCGTCGAGATGCTGCTGTGGCCATAGATGCCGACAAACGTCGTGTTAAGGTTCAATATGATAGGTCAGTCCGTCCCCAACAGTATGCTGAAGGTGACTTGGTCCTCTTATATGACCAAGCTAAAGAACCCCTGGGGGCAAGCAAGTTCAACCCCATGTGGCACAGTCCTTACATCATGAGGCGTGTCCTGGAAAAAGGAGCCTATGAATTAGAAGACTATGAGGGGACTGTCTTGAAGGAGCTTAGAAACGGGCTCTACCTCAAGCAGTATTACGCTTGAACCTCTGGTTCAGGCTGATACTTTTGTATACTATTGTATAGTTGCTTCTGTACATAGTTTAGATTTCTTTTGCTTCAGGACCCACTTGTCTATAGTTTTTTGCCGTTATGGACTAATATAATGTCTTGGAGTAGTATTTTTTAATCATATTTCTTCAGCGAAAGTTGTTCTGAATTATTTCACACCTACGACAAGTACATTTCGCACTGGCATATAGGTTAGATGCCATTTCCATGTGCATTATGCATTTGACCTATTGACCACTTTCATAAACCCTAGGTGCGACCCCGCTTCGTAACTGATACGGAACCTTCACACTTCTATAGAAGTGCCGTTATGTGGCGGTAGGGATTTTCCGAACATGGGTACCCTAGTTAGAACCCCTTTGTGCATTCTGGTGCCCATGCCGTTGTTTGTCCTTAGGTTTGGGAGTCCTTCGTAGTTACGCCATGACATTGCGATAAAGACTCATACTCTACTTTGTCTTATGCTAACCATCTCCCTTAAGGAATCCCCTAAGTTATATCATGTTGTGATTGCATTGCATCATCCTGCTTTCCGCTTGAGCCTTGTGTCGGCTCTCGCTTACTCAGTTGTTAGCCTGGTGCTTGAGCACTTTTCCCTGTCAAGCCCTACCGAGCTTATATATTTTCCCTTCACAATTTGATCACCTTTTGACCCTGAGGGAACATCTCCCCCAGTGTCCGCATCCTGCATGCACTTCCTTGCATTGATCATAGGTATCTTCCACTGCTTAGAACTAGTCTGCTCGCTATTTGACACTCGTTCCCTCACTTGTTGTATTATAAGCAATTTTATTCTTTTTCAAGCTTTTCCCAAATATGAAAAAGATTAAAAAAAATCAAATATTCCAAAAAGCCAGACGGGATTATGGTTACTACTTCTTGTTGGCAGCTGTTGTGTTGCCTTTGAATAGAGCATTCATTCCACTCCGTACATTATGAGTCGGGACTATAGTTGGACCTTAGGAGTTGTACTTGTTTCTCAGTTCTCTCCACCGATTGGTTAAGCTTCCAGTCATTATGGAGCCCTCTGTAATGCCTCCCGCATTGCACATTTTATGTCAAGTCTATGCTGCCTGAGTCTATCCATTTGCTCATGCTCTTGTTCAAAGGAATTTCTGAAACCAGTGTCGGCCACTCCTCAGATCTCTTGACTATTGCATGTCGGCCATCCTTATTGAGTCAGTCCGTTTTACCTGAGTTCTTCCAAATCTTTCAGCGTAGCTGGTACCTTGTGTTGGTTGATGGGGGATGCCTTAATTCCCTCCTTCCAGCGAGTCTCGTTCCGTCGAATTCAACCCATTTATTCCAGGACTTGAGGCTTAGAGTTCGATTGAGTACCTTGAGGCTTGCATTCATTAGTGGCAGGTTCTCTCACCATCGACAGTTTTGGGAATACATCAATGTCCCCTGATCGATGGATTCATCCTAGTGTTCGACTTCAACTCATTTATTCACACTCCGATGATTGTACTCTGTGCCTTAATGCCCATTTTCATTATTGGTGGGTTATCTCGCGTCTGTTAACGGTATACATCATTGACCGGTAATCAAACGATGTCACATCAGGTTCGACCCCAACTCCTTTATTCACTTGATGGGACTTGCACCGTCGAAGACTTGTGTAGAAGACCCCAGGCTATTGTGGCATTCAGTATGCTACTTATGACTTTGACTTTACATCTGAGATATCACCTCTCAGATATCAGCAGTTTGTGCCTCTAGTTTGCATCAGTTGTTTCCTTATCAGCAGGAGACCGTATCTTACTGTAGAGGTATCATGGATATGATCACTTATGACATGTATTCATTATGTACTGCCTATTCATGGCCATTGTATCAGATTGTTGTATTATCGACATGTATCCAGGGATGCTATTGTATTATGATGAGTGAGCTGCTCTTTCCACTTGTGTCTCCATCACTCCACTTCTAAGTTTTATAATGTATTTCGGCCATCGTAGCATCAGTCTCTGACCTCACACATTAGGGGGCATCTGTTACACCGTAATCTTCCACCCTGTGAGCATCAGCATTCTTTGGCCTGTAGGATCCATTTCATTGACTCAGATCCACTTATATCCTTCAGAGATACTATTTTTCCCTATTTTTATTCCTACCCACATGTTGCATCACTATAGCATGTGTACCCACGAGTTGCATCACTATAGCCCGTGGGTATCAAGTAAAATGGTAAAAATCACTAGTTTATTACTTTTTACTCCCAAAAAGCGGTCATTGGGTGACCTTTGGCTCTCCATCTTCCCAAGTAACATCTCGATGTGTCCTTTCACTTACCTTTGAGAGGACTATATATTGAGCACATATGGCTTATGGATGGGAGAGGAAAGAAGAGCAAGAGAACTCTAGTGGATGTTTTCCCTATCTTGAGTCTACACTCATTGATCCTTGTAGTTGTGAACCCTTTATGTTCACCTTCCAAACTCCTATCTAGTTTGAGTTTTCCATTTATGGAGGATTGAAGTGGTGGAGGCACAAGTGGATTTATCGAAATCTTGGTTCAAATTGGTTGCCGGCAAGAGGTCGTATCACTTTGTACTTCTTCTTGTTTATTAATAGAAATACTCATATTCTCGTCCATTAATGTTGTAAATGTTGTTTTATCTTACATTGGGTTGCATTTACTTGTTATATCATGGGCCATTGCTATTGATGATGTTAATGTTGTTTATATATTATATGTACTTGTTGTATATTGGCTGTCAAGACTAATTTGCAGATTCAAGTGCATGGATTGAAAAGCTCCAATGGGGATCTACATCAAACGTTTGGATCGAGGTTGGTTATCTTCTTCCTTATCTTAGCATTGTCATTTATATAGCATAGTTCTAAGAATTGAGTTGATTTCTAGTAGTCATCTGTCTGTTGTGGTACACCCCAAGCCATAGTGAGTTTTCTCCAAAACAACAAGGACTAGATACTTTAGTAAAAATATCTTTTAAAGATATTAATTACTTAATTTAAAGAAACTAATTAATTATTAAACAACCATAATTCAAGACTCCCCTACATAAAGAGGGCAGATCCCATGAATGGGGGATCATCATCTTTTTCATTATCATTCTGTTATGGTAATCAGAGAGAATTTTCTTCTCCAAGAACTGAAGCAATCCCATTAATTTTCCAGATCTGCACCAGCAGTGAACCTAGGGCTCTATCTCTTATTGCATGTTGGAACCAGCTCGGGGGGATCCAGTTAAGACCAGGAATGGTCTAAGGGTCATGGTTGAGAGGAATATGGTAGTCCCAAAGTTATCCAGTTGAAAGGTCAATCTACAGGCCATCCAAGTCCATAAGCTTTCTGCATTAATTATTGTTTGGGTGTGCAGGTATTGCAGAGGAAGAGTAAGCTACAATATAACCAGGCATGAATAACTATTCTCCATTTCAGTTTATAGTAGCATCTAGGATTAATGTTTTAGGATTTATTTTGCAGCATTGTATTTCTCCCCAAATATTTATAATTTTTATCTCTCCCATAAGAGAAAGGGCCTTAGGGCATGGGCTCGCAAGGCTATACGATAGGTGAAATTTTGGGTTCCCTTAAATAGAACTTTCCTTCATTGTAACTAAGTTTGAAACGAGTCACTTAGAAGTCTAGCAGGGCTAGCCTGTGCTAGACCCCAAAGACAGAAGTTAAACTTTAGGCTACCCAAACATTTTGTAAACTAAGGATTAAAGCTCTTACCAGTTCTATACTTAAATTGTATTTTATTGCTGATAACAGTTATGCTATATTTTTCTTTTCTTTTCCAGACTTAGATTCATATAGATACAAATTTCTTTCATTATCTTTTAACCATTCTTTTAAAAATAGAAGAACATCGCAGACATGAAAGGAGACTCCTCCCGAAAGAAACCACATTACTTTAAAACCCAGATCTTATCAATACACACTACAGTATCGAGATCCGGCCATCAAATCCTTACCAAATAGTAGCGAAACTTTACCACACAGAGTTAATAACTCTCATCATCAACGTTTTCACATCAAACTACCAAAACGATTAACATAGGAGTATTCATTCATAGTAAACCATTCATTAGTATTGATTTATACCATTCTTTATACAGCCAGGAAGACATTGACTACGATTTCCTTAAAATTAGATTTTAGATTTCAAGCATCTCATCAATCAGTTAAACAAATCCATCAAAACCCCAGTGAGACTCCTTTCCACAACAGGAGTCGGACACACATTAAAATGAAATCGATACTGTAAACATTTAAATACAAAAACGAAAGAGAAGGGATTGTTATACACTATCGTTGTTTTTAACCCTGACCAACTTTGAAATTTCCCACAATATTAACGACCCCAACTTATTATCTCAAGCAAACAAATACAAGCATAGGAGCAACCCAAGTCGCCCAGACTTTAGCTAGAGACATTCCCAGTTCAAAGATAAATGTAGGTTTCTTTTAGCAGAACCAAGAGTGCCCATTTAAATTACTCAACCGAGGGTCTTTAGGACAAGAGCCATGATAGCCACACAGAGGACAGATAAACATTAGCCACATAAATTCCATAAAGAAAACGCAGAGGCTTAATATCTTCACCTTTCATTGTTAGAGGTTCAAAGTTCAATAGAAAACACAGAGGCCAAAACTATCTCTATTTTTCATTTATATATTGTTTTAAATAGAAAAACACAGGTAGCAATACTATGGTGCCGAACATCCAAAAATCATATACTTAGGGCATATTCCCCTTTAAAAATGCTTAGAGATCTAGATAGTCAAAGGGCCCAGCCATTACAACAAAACCCAAGTTCCCCAGGGTGTAACCATGTTTTACAAATTAACACAGTTAGTCAATGGTCCAACCAAAGGCGACCTCCCGAGACTTCAAGTAAGCTTTAGAGATCCAAAGGGCTCCACAAAGTTCCCACATGACTAAACAAATATCACACCCGCCATAGATGCGAGAGGGAAGGGCAGAGTTGGTGAGACTGGACTTACCATTCTCAGTGCCCATATCATCGTATGTGCTGATCAAACATCTAGTGAGCCATGCAGAGGGGAACCCCCATCAACCACCTACCAAGCAAACAATCAAACATGAAATTAAACCCTGAGATGAATAAACAAGTTATGGATAAATGTGGAAGAAATATAGCAAGGAAGGAACAGTTGTTACCTGAATATGCCGTCACATCCTTCATCTCTCAGTTTAATTATCCAACTAGTGCGATGACCATGAGAATAGCTTAGGTCAGGGCACGAGTCCCCCCTCTAGGTGCAATTTGGGGCTGTCTCAAGGAAAGAATAACATGCAGAGCAACGAATGTCAAGGATAAAAAACCCAAATCGAAACCCTCATTGCCAGTTGGTCACCATTACACGTTGATATCACATGGGGTATTTAAGAATCCACCAAATTCCATTTAATAAATTTAAGCGCTATGGTGCAAGCCATATGGGTATCACGATGGTGGTATCAAAGTATTAAACCAAGGTTGTAAACCTTACCCTTTAAAACCTTAAGTAGCAAACTTGTTAGGACTTGGGGATAGGTTACCAAAGGGTGGGACACTCCATAATGATACCTGCACAAACACAATTAAAACAATACTTTAGCAATTTGCTAAGTAAGTCCAGATTTCCCAAAAACTACCCTTACCTCTCGGCAGCTCTGCCAGGGGTACTCTTTCCTTTTTAAGATACTAGTGTTCCATCATGGACCCCAAACTTCCATCAACAAAGGTCCATCTCACCTGAGAATACGAGTTAGAATTTTATGAATATACAGCTGATACTTGAAAATAAAAGAAAGAGGATTTTGAACAGTTATTCTAGCATTTGTACACATGTGATAGGGTCAGTCTATCTACCCTATACATTGCTTCCGTAGAAACAAAAGAATTGAAATAATAAGACTACCTTACTTAGGGAACCATAAACTTTTATTGACATAGCCAAACTACTGATGCAAGTTCCAGTGCTAAAGTTAATTTTAGGAATACATCATTTACAAATAGGTTTTAATTGCAGTAAGTGAATTTTTTTAATTTTTACTATTTTTAGGGACATTACAATTGGTTATCCCAAAAGGAATTACCACAAACTCATAGTGGCCATATCGGGTCCTAAAGGTGGTTTTGTTTATGTCCTCGTCTCGGATTCTCACTTGATGGTATTTGGATCATAGGTCGATCTTTGAGAAGTTCTTTGCTCCCCCAACCTGGTCGAATAGGTCATCTATTATGGGTAGTGGGTATCTATTCTTTATGCTCAGTTTGTTGAGTTGTGGGTAATCAATGCACATACGCATTGTACTGTCTTTCTTATTTACAAAAATTATAGGTGCTCCCCATGGAGACACACTGGGTCTGATGTATCCCTTCTCTATCAGTTCTTGCATTTGTAGCTTTAGTTCTACAAATTTTGGAGCACTCATGTGGTAGGGGGATTTTGAAGCCGGTACCGATCCTGGTATCAACTCTATGGAGAAACATAAATCCCACTTAGGTGCTAGTCCTGGTATTTCCTCTGGGAACACATCCTTAAAATCTACTAGAACCAGAAAATCCTAAATTTATGTTCCCTTTCTTCCTCCAAGTTGTGAATGTTAACTGCATAAAGTTTGCATCCCTTCCTTATGCATTCCTTTTCCTGTAAGGATGATATATTTCTGACAGAGACCTTCTTAGTTATTCCTTGTATCTTTATTTGATTCCCTTGCTTATCCTTGCATATGAAAGATTTGTTCAAACAGTCAAGCATGACACAATGTTGTTCCAACCAGTCCATGCCTATCAGTAAGTCATATGATCCTAAGGGTAGAATATTCACATCTACTTCTGTCTGGAAACCATTCATATCCACCTTTCAATATTTCACAAGTTCTGAAATATTCCTCTTTGTTCCGGTGGATGATTGTACTGGCCACGGTTTACTATGCTTCTCTTTGTTCAATTTACATATGTCGACAATTTTGTGGGCAACATAGCTATGACAAGATCCTAGGTCGATCAAAATTGAAATTGGTGTGTTTGATATTTTACCTTCTATCTCGACCATGGTAGACTGGTGGTCTGCTTGTCAGTCGTCAAGTGCTGCATAAATCCTAGGTGTCCTTTCCATGTATTCCATAGTTGCTTCTTCTTGTAAATTTTTCAGGACTCCATCCATTTTGTTTTGGCAGTCTCTGTAGTAGTGGGATCCTTGTCATTTCCAGCATCTAATTGGCAGTGGATCAACTCTGGATCCTCTATCTATTGTTGGTTTGTTGCCACTTGGTGCGGGAATATTTGGTTTTGTGTCGAACATGTTAAAATTTATGTTGGGCGGAAAACTATTATTCTGCTTTCTGTAAGGAGGTGGTCTGAACCCTCTCTTCCGTTTGTCTGAAAAGGTCTTGAACTTTTCTCTATTTTTATCTAGGTTCTCATTCCTGTGTTGACCATGTTCGTAACATAGTATGGCCTTGTTGCAAAGTTATGTCCAAAGTTTTGGGCATATCAAATTCAAATCTCTCTCTGAAAGTTGGAGGAAGGCAGCCCAAAAACTGTTGTATCTTTACCTTCTCATCTTTAATGTAAGGCACATAGTGTAATAGGTTTAGGAATTTGTTGATGAAAGTATCCATGGTTAGGGAACCCATTTGTAGCTCGTGAAACTCTTTCACCTTCTTGTCGAAAAATCTCTTTGACATATACTTTTCGTGAAATAGTCTTCTGAAGGTACTCCATCCGATATTCTTCACTTTACGCTTCTTAGTATGTTTCAGATCTCGCCACCATCTGGCTACTTTCCCATTTAAATTATAGATGGCCAAATGGGCCTTCATCTCGGTGGAATAGTTATGTACCCGAAGTATTTAGTCAGTCCCAAAAGCCATTCCTCATCTTTTTCTCCCTTATCCATTTTTCCCTCGTACATTGGGGATTTGATATTTTTGAATTCTCCCTGTAGGCTATCATCACCCTTCTGTTTCTTCTTGAAAGGGGATGGTGAGTAGTCATTGGAAGAGCTCCCATACTCATCTTCCATGATCTCGGGTGTTTTTTCTTCTCATCCCTTAATTCTCGGGTTGCTGGCCCATCTTTCATGTTGATAGTCCTCTCTGGATTTGTTGGTTGAATGAGTAGCCTTTCCTTGGGGTTTTGTTCTCCTCAAGTTCTGAAGCAGTGCTTCATTTACTATCTGTTGTTCCCATCTCTCATTCAGGTTATTATCCTTAAATATTTGAAATTCTAATTGTAGACTCTATAGTGTTTTCATTAGTTCAGATGGCTTAGTTGTCTTGATGCTATCATTTAATTCCACCACTAGCTCCTCTTCTTGAGGTGGTGAAGTCAAGTTTCTGTGTCGACTATTGTTCCTCTCTATGTTCATGATTCATTTCTCTTATATTTCCTGGATTCAAGCAATGTGTAGTAAACAAGATGTTGTTAGATTTATAAAAACATAAATAAAATTCAAAAATATTCTTCTGCAGTGGATTTCTTTCAAGTAGTAAGCTTAAAAGGTCTCGAGTGTTTGAATCTGGGCTCTGATACCACTTGTAATGTCCCTAAAAATACACTCTCATTTTTTTTTATTTTTTTTTGTATGTGTCTCTTGTTGTTTGACTTGGTCATAATGATTCTTTTAAATTAACTTCAGCACTGAGAAGTGAGTCGAGGAAGTCGTTAGTTTAAGATATGTTTATTCTGGATGTTTTCTTTGTCGGTTAGTTATAATGTTTATTTTAATTCTGCAGTTGATGATTGCATGACTGGTTGTTTGTTAGATGGGTTTGGATATTGTGAGCATTTCTTTTATACCTACTTTTATAGTGAGATGGAGAAATTTGAAGGAACCGAGTCTACTTATCCTTGAAAGCTAATACATTTGAACTGTCTAACTCTTGCAGTTTCTAAGGCTTAGTTCATTCTAAAGTGTGTTAGTCCAAAGGGGTAAAGCTGGGTCTGTTCCTAAATTGTAAAGGTCCTAAGTGAGATGGTGACTATCATGGTGATATTCTATGTGATAAACCCTATTCGATGTGTTAATTTCTAGGTACTAATTCCTATATGATTAAACCATATGTAATAATTTTCAAGGGATAAATTCTACCAAAAACTATGGTGACTCGACCTATACTTCTACACTAAGGGTTTGATGATTTGTCCTATGCTAAACGAAGGATTGGAGTAAATCCCTGGATTTGAAGTTTGGTGGCACATTGAATGTTGCCATGTGAAGGGAACGCTTCACTTGGGTCCACGTAGGCTAACGCCTTCTTGGTCATTTCAGTTTCGTAGGGCTCACTTATGATGTTAGTTCATTTGTGTTATCGTGGGTTTGGAGGAGTGGGAAGCCTTGAGATTCTCCTCTGCGCTTCTTTGATAGAAATTAGGTGGGGGTTTCAACAACTGCTTACTGGTTTGGGTGAATTTACTTTCGGTGGTGGTGTAAGACTTGGTGAGATCGAGTACTAATTCCAGTTGCAATCGTTGGGTTTGAGGAATGGTCGTATTCACTTTTTGGAGGTGCCATGGTTGAAACTACAATGCTCAGGTAATAAATTTACAACCTTGTTACTATCTCTATTGTAATTGATTTTTACTCTACTGGTCTTTACTGACCACTTATGGAATTTGATTTCTGTAGGTGCAGGGGATCGAGTGCTAGGAGTTGCGTGTCCCATGTGTTGCTCTACCTTATGGTAAGCTCGTATTCCTTCAGACTCTCATTCTTGCTGGTGGAAGAATGATCCTCTTGTTTTTTGTTTAAATGGAAGCTGGAGTCTAGGGTTTTATGCCTATGTGGAGTAACAAGGGTTTTGTTTTGGGCATTTGTTTTTGCTAGGCATTTTTCTTTTGTACAGAGCTCTCATATCCTTCTGGAGAGGCTCTTTGCTATAATGTAAAAGATCTAGGGTTTTATTTACCCTTATTTCCCAGTTCTGGTTGTCAAGGAAAATCTAAGCCTGTAGAGGAGTATTGTTATTTATAAGATGATGTTATGCGTAAGGCTGGTAGTGGGATAATTTTTCTTTTTTCCTTCGGGCTTGTGTAATTGATTAGCTCTATGTTTTAAACTATACTATGGATTTTCTAGGTTGTAATATTTTTGTTTTGGATAATAAGGGATTCTATTTCTTGTAAGATGGGCACACTATTTGAATTTCTGTGAGATGCTCTGTTTCGAAAATTGTTTGACTAGGGTTTCTGGGTAATGGTTTGTTCTTTTAAATGATATGTGCCTCTATACAGTCATAGTCGTCTATCGTTAATACCTATCATATTATGGTTGAGCTCTAGCAAAAGCGAAGCTATGCAAGAGTGAATCCGTTACTGGATTCAATCCTTGGTTGGATGTCTGCGATTTTATGGGATAAACCCTTCGTTGGTCATGATTTGTGACTATTTTCGTTTGGTTGCTAAATGGTACTTATTCTCGGTCTATCATAGCGTTTAATGGTATGATTTAAATGTCTTGGGATTTTAATTTATGAGCAGCGTAATTCTAGGCGCGTTGAAAACTATGCTCAGGGTTTTGTGTCTTTAAGCTTGGAGTGCCAGCATGTTAAGTTTATGGTTTGCTAAACTATGTTGGGTGGAAATAACAAGGTTCTGTTTGATTGAAGGAAATGGTTTTAACTCATAATGAATAGAGTTTTGGTTACGAGGTTCTTGATATGCTATTTCTGTGTAAAACGTCAGTTCTTCCATGCATAGTTTCGTGTGTGTGAATCTATAAAATAGTAGCAGAGTTCTATTTATTTGCAAGATAATTTTAGGGTATAGTTTGGATTATGAAGAAGTTTAGTTAAGGTGGGGTCTTGGGATGACCCTGGTTTTCCTACGGCAACATGATATTTTACAAAACCCTTATGTGTCATGACGAATTGTTCTATCAATGACCACATATTTAATAAAAGTAATAACTAATAAAAATTTGCAGAATGATATTTAATCTAGAACTCTACAATAATTCCTTCCATGAACCTTAAAAAAATACTACCTATGAAATTATTTTGGTATGCAAGATATAAATACAGATTAATAAAATTCACTATAGAAAATGTTACCTAGAAATCCTTTTGAGATACAAAGTACAGACACGGGTTCATAAATTCATAATAAAAATACTTATCAGTCCTGTTTTGATTTGACCGACTAACTTCGAAACTGCCAAGTTCCTCCCAACCATAGATCTCAAATCATTTCTGGTTCATTTTACAGATCACCCCCGAGCCGAATCGAGCATGCAATGAGACTAGGAGGCCTAGGAGATGTGGTTATCTTTCTTAGTAGGGACTTAATCTATACTCCAGGATGTAATATTTTGATGCTCCAATATTATTTTTCAACACCCATCTCTTGTACTGTCCTTATATTTATAAGTATTTTAGTGAGGGGTGAAACCTAGGGTTTTGAACTTGAGATGGTTTAGTTCAGTTTACTTGACTTGACAGTTTCATCATCTTAAGTTACAAGAGACTCTTAGTGTCTTTATTTTACAACATGTAGTTTTAACTTTTAGTTAACTTTTAAATATATAATATATATATATATATATATATATATATATATATATATATATATATATATATAAACTCTTTAGTTATTAATCTTTGAATTATATATCTATAGTTGAACTCTTAGCTATTTACCTTTTAATATATATATTTATAATTGGACTCTTAGTTTAAATAATGACTCTTGTTACTGAGGAGACTAATTGGACTCTTAGCTTCCTGCCTGTTTCAATTCTACCTTTATAGCCCTCATACCTAAGACTGATAATCCGGTTACTCTCTCAGAGTTCAGACCTATTTCTTTGTGCAATTGTATTTACAAGATTGTGTCGAAGGTCATTGCTCGGAGACTCAAGGTTTCACTTTCAGAACATATCACTGCTGAACAGTTTGGCTTTCTTGAGGGACGTCAGATTCATGAGGCTATAGGGGTGGCACAGGAAGGACTTCACAGCATGAAGACTCGGCACATCAAAGGAGCTATTCTTAAAATCGATCTGTCCAAAGCATACGATAAGGTGAGTTGGATATATATCCGGCTTCTCCTAACTCACTTGGGTTATGGTATTGACTTTATTAGATGGACCATGTCTTGCATAACTACTGTTTCTTTCTCTGTGTTACTGAATGGTGCTGCCACCCCTTTTTTTCATGCGGAAAGAGGCCTAAGGCAAGGCTGTCCGCTCTCCCCACTACTCTTTCTGTTGGTGGCTGAAGGTTTGAGTAGGGCTATTATTGATGCTAAATTACAGGGGCGGTTTAAGGGCATTAACATTGGGGATCGGTTATTTGTTACTCATCTTTTATTTGTGGACGATATCATCATCTTCTGTTCAGGAGATCGAAGGGATACTCGGACTTTGAAGGAGATCCTGGAATTGTACTCTATTGCGACGGGGATGGACATTAATGCTGATAAGTCCACCCTTACTACTCATTTGCTTCGACAGGAGGAGGAACGGGCACTTGTTGAAAACTTTCCTTTTAAATTATCTACTCTTGATGAGGGTTTAAAATATCTGGGATTCTCACTTAAAGCAAATACTTATCTAAAGGCGGATTGGAGATGGTTAATTGGCAAGGTGGAAAAAAGATTGAATGTTTGGAGTCACAAGTGGATGTCGCGTGCTGGCAGGCTGGTTCTGGTTAAGGCCGTTTTAGAAGCCATCCCTGTATATTGGATGTCCTTGTCCTGGATACCCAAAGGAATCCTTGAACAGATCAGGCGGTTATGCTTTAGATTCTTGTGGAGTGGTAAGAAGGAAGGTCAGGTCACACCCTGGGTCAATTGGAAGAGGATTGCTGTTCCTAAAGGTCTTGGGGGCTGGGGATTAAAGAATATTTATCTGTTTGCTCAAGCGTTGGCAGCTAAGGGAGGATGGCGACCTATCAAGACTAATAGTCTTTGGACCAGGGTTATTAAATGTAAGTATCTATCAGATACTTGTCTGGAGGAATGGATAAGGAGCCCTCGAAAAACACATGCTGGGGGATCCGTGATATGGAAGGCTGTGGTTAAATCTTTCACATTGGTGGAAAATTTCTTGGCTTGGGATGTTGGTAATGGAGAAAAGGTGAGAGTTGGCAGAGATCCATGGATTGGAAGTGAACAATCACATATTTTGCCTGCTCATGTTATCCATACGCTGGAAAATCGGGGTATTTACACTCTTAATCATCTGGCTGAACAGCGACCAGATGCACCGTGGATTCAATACTGGAAAACTGCGGATATGTTGGGCTTGGGGGAACCGGAGGTTGTTTTTCTGGGTAATTACATTCATGGCTTGAATCGGGCAGGCATTCAACTCACGGAGGTGGAGGATGTAATGACTTGGGAACTTGATCCGGCGGGGATTTATACACCTAAGATGGGCTATAATGTACTTAGTGCTGGAGAAGCTATTCGGGATGAGGTCTGGTGGTGGAGATCTTTATGGAAACTAAAATGCCCATCGAAAAACAGACTCTTTATGTGGTGTGCCTTGGAAAATCGGGTTCCGACCTGGGATATTTTGCAGAAGAGAAGCTTCCAGGGCCCGGGTTGGTGTGCCTTGTGTAAGATGGATTTGGAAACCATTACACACCTCTTCATCAAGTGTCCATTCACGGTTGCTGTCTGGAATGAATGTTCAAAATTGTTGGGCTTTGATTGTCGTTGGGATGGAACCTCTGTTAGCGTAGCATGGGAGCGCTGGTGGAGATGGGCGCGCACCACGAAACAGAAGGTCCTACCATTACTAATCATTTGGGGGATATGGTTGGCTAGGAACGGGTTAATTTTTCTGGATAAGCCATGCATACCAGAGATTATTGGTACTATGACGGTGGGTCTCTACATGGCTTACCCCGAACATGTAAGGGTTACACAGCAGAGACGTACTATGGAAGTGGAGATTGACAGAACATACCCGTGGGGTTTTTTTGACGGAGCTGCTAGCAATGAGATATGCGGTGGGGGAGCTGTTCTATATTTAACCGAATCACACTTCTTTATTATCACTATGGGACTTGGTATGGGTACAAACAATTTTGCTGAAGTTATGAGTTTGAAATTGTTACTCATCTTTGCAGCGGAGAGGGGCATTAATAGATTGGCGGTCTTTGGAGATTCCATGAATACTATAAACTGGACCAATCAAACTCAAGCATGCAGAGTTATTAGACTTGCAAATATTCTTCACACTATTCAGAGGCTCAAACAATCTTTTGACATTTTCATATGCCGGCATGTATACAGGGAAAATAACCAAAAAGCGGACCAGGCTTCCAAAGAAGGGCAGAACATGGGCTTCGGCACTTGGAAAGTTGTAGAAGAACAGGATGGACAGAGAACTGAGAGCTCTCTCAGACCTTACATTGCATAAAACAGCGGCTGTTTATGACACAAAGGTTGAAAAACAATGTTAATTCTGTTTTAAGTATTCCCTTAAATCAGCAGAATGTATGGCTATTTATTTAAAAACTGTAAAGGTATTAGTAAGACAGTCCGTTGGGACAGTTCCATATATTTATTTTTGGAAAACAGGGAAGCGACATTTTTTTTTGTTTTTTGAAAGAAGACGTTATAGTCTCATCACATGAACCATAATTTTGGATATGGTCAATTCACTCTTACAGTGAATACTGAATGTAATTCTGATCTCTTTGGATGAATGGAATTATGCTTTTTTTCTTATGAAAAAAAAAAAATTAGACTCCTAGTTTATTTATCTTTTTAATAAAAAAAAGTATATATTTATGCTTCTACCCTTAGTTATTTAATCATAGGATTTTAATTATCGTATTTATCTAGTTGGTTTAGTTTTTCAACTAATTGGCTGTCCTAATCCCTTTGCATGTTCGGTCCCTCTTTGAGTGGTAGTATCAGTCAATCTTTAAAATAACAAAAAAAGGATAATTCATTTAATCAGTGAAAAAATATGATTACTAATGCTCTAGAGTTTTTGGCTCAACATTAGTAATGTGATGAGTTTTTGTGTTATTCAGAGTTTTTTAGGCTCAATACTTTTAAGTAAAGTAACTCTAGTGCTATTCAAAGCTTATGCTCAACACTTTTAAATGAGAGTTACTTAAGTGCACTTAGGGAAACAATGATCAAGGTTCCATTGCTCCAGAGCTTATGCTCAACATATAATAGTTGGTGTTCTGCAGGGATTATTCCCAACACTTATTAATTTATCTTATAAGGTTATTTATGTGCTCCAGAGCTTATGCTCAACACATAATACAGTAACCCATGTGCTCCAGGGCTTATTCCCAACACATAATAAAAGTCATCCGTGTGCTCTAGAGCTTACGCTCAACACATAATAAAAAAGTCATCCATGTGCTCCAAAGCTTACACTCAACACATAATAAAAGTCATCCATGTGATCCAGAGGTTACGCTCAACACATAATAAAAGTCATCCATGTGCTGCAGAGATTACGCTCAACACATAATAAAAGTCATCCATGTGCTCCAAAGCTTACGCTCAACACATTTTAAATATTGTTCATGTTTAATTTATTTTAATATTTCATTTTTATTTTACATTTTATTTATTTATTATACTAGCCATTATCGTACTAGTCACTCATTTTTTGTGATCAATTAAGAGAAATTATGATGGATTTGAGGTGAAAATTGAAGTGGTCGTAAATCTACTTCAAATACTATAAGATGCAATAAATCAACAATAAAGAACTATAATAATTTTGTATTTTGATACATTCCCATAAAAGTCGGCTTTTAAAATATTATGTTTGGCATAAACTTTAGCAAGTGCCGTTATTAAAACTATAAAATTTTATGTGGATACATTCAAACAAAAAAAAATTTTAAATAGTAGGTTTTGCATAAACTTTATCAGCTTTTTTAAATATGGAAAACATAGGATAGGTTCTAATGAAACATACGATGGCTTCTGAAGTCACTAAAAAAAAAATAAAAAGGTTGATGAACATGGATGCTGGAGACGCCAGATCATCAGTGGATTTTGTCACTCATTGGTCGTTGTTAAATTTTGAGCATTAATTCACAATACTCTAGGATCTTTACTGAGAGAATAACATATACAGTATATCAATGCATAACAATCACAATAAGCATCACAAGCATCACAAGAATCAAAAGCATGAGAGACAAGAGACACAAAGTTTTCGTGGGGAAAAACCTAAGGTGAAAAACCCCACAACTTCCTCATAGATAGAGAGAGCAATGGCTCAACCAAAGTACAACCAAAATACACTGAGATAGTCTCCTAGTAGCAGATGATCCTCCTCCTCACTAGTGCGCCACTTTTTTGAGTGAGAGAAGTATGAGTTTCCGAGTGATCCAAATAGAGATCTCCCAATCTCTATTTATACTTAACCTGTTTTCCCAATAAACCACTTATACTATGAAACGAGAACTATATACTATGAACGAGAACTCTACCCATAAAAACGATGATTTTTGCAAAAAAAACACCAAAAACACCCCCCAAATAAAAAAGTGTTGATACCAGTATACACGTATTTTTTTTTAGGGTAAAAAATAGAGCCATGGCCTAAACATCCCATATTGTTGTTTAACAAAACTTTAAAATCAACCTTAAATTGGAAAAAAAAAAAATTCTTGAAGAGATAAATTACAACTTTCAGGAAAATTGCATATTAAACAAAAAAACAAATTTCTCTAATAATTTCACCATTATAACCATATAAAAAAAAAGGAATTATGATGCGATTCATAATGAGATAATATATTAGACCATACAAGAACAAATGGTTCATATAAATATTCAAAAAATCCTCTAGAGTTTCAATTACAAAAATCATACTAGCAAAAAGCATCTAAACTGCTTCTTCAAATTCATCCATGGATTCTAACACCCCATCACCAAAAACTCCTCTAGAGTTTCAGTTACAAAAATCATACTAATAAAAAGGCTCTACACTGCTTCTTCAAATTCATCCATGGATTCTGACACCCCATCAGAATCTACATTTTCTGCAGATGAAGGACTTGATGAAGATGTAGATGACCCATACTCTTCTCTATTATCAATGGGCGCACAATCTGAGTCTACATCTATACCCATCATTTCAGATGATCTACGGCTTGGTTTAACACACTCCCATCTTGCACGAATGCTCCCTATTCCACAAATATTAGCTTTGGGTTTTAAAAAACAAATTAAAAACAAATTAAACTAACAAATTTTAACTAATGTTATAATTAAAAATTAAAAAAAAATTAAAAACAAACTAAACTAAGATAACATTATAATTAAAAATTTAAAAATACATTTAAAAAAAACTAAGTATCTATATACTAACCAAACTAACATTATAATTTTTTTTTAAAAAACTATACAAAAACTTAAAAACAATTAAAACAAAAATTTAAAAACAATAAAAAAATCAAACTATACAAAATTTTAAAATAAATTAAAAAACCAAATAATTAAAAAAAAATTAAACTATACAAAATTAAACAAACTTTAAACGAAATTTCAAAAAAATTAAACAAACTTTAAACAAAAAATTAAACAAAATTAAAAAAAACATAAACTATACAAAATTAATCAAAATTAAAAACAAAATAAACAAAATTTAAAAAAAATTGAAACAATCCAATGGCGGGGAGGTGGGCGGTGGCGGTGGAAGGGAGGGCGGCGGGGGGAGGAGGGAGGAGGGGAAGGGGGAGGGCGACAGAGGTATAAGGGAGGAGGAGGAGGAGGAGGTGGTGGGTGGCAGCGGTGGAAGGGAGGGCGGCGGGGGGGGGGGGGGTGGAAGGGAGGGCGGGGGGGGGGGGGGGGGGTGGGGGAGCTGGAGGGGAGTGGGGAGGAGGAAGGAGGAGGAGGGAACCGCCCGCTTGGGCGCCAAAGGGAAGCCCTCACGGCCCCCGTCGATGCTCGGCATCGACGTCGATGCCGAGCATCGATGGGGACCGTCAGGGCCGCCCTTTGGTGCCCAAGCGAGCGACCTCCCTCGCTTGGGCTCCAAAGGGCGGCCCTCACGGCCCCCGTCGATGCCCGACATCGACGTCGATGCCGAGCATCGACGGGGGCCGTGAGGGATGCCCTTTGGCACCCAAGCGAGCGACCTCCCTCGCTTGGGGGCCAAAGGGCGGCCCTCACGGCCCCCGTCGATGCCCAACATCGACGTGGATGCCGGGCATCGACGTGGATGCCCGGCATCGACGTGGATGCCGGGCATCGACGTGGATGCCGGGCATCGACGTGGATGCTGGGCATCGACTTGGATGTCGGGCATCGACGTACGTCGATGCCCGGGCATCGACGTGGATGCCGGGAATCGATGTGGATGTCGGGCATCGACGTACGTCGATGCCCGGCATCGACGTGGATGGTCGTCCTCGACGTCGATGTCGGGCATCGACATCGATGACGGGCATCCACGTCGATGCCCGACATCCACGTCGATGCCGAGCATCAACGTCGATGCTCGGCATCAACGTCGATGTCGGGCATCAACGTCGATGCCGGCATCAACGTCGATGCCGGCATCAACGTCGATGCCGGCATCAACGTCGATGCCGGCATCAACGTCGATGCCCGGCATCAACGTCGATGCCGGCATCAACGTTGATGACGTTGATGCCGGGCATCGACGTTGATGCCCGGCATCATCATTAACGTTGATGCCGGGCATCGACGTTGATGCCCGACATCAACATTAATGCCGGCATCGACGTTGACGCTGGGCATCCACGTGGATGTCGGGCATCGACGTCGATGCCCGGCATCCACGTCGATGCCCGGCATCCACGTCACGTCGATGCCCCGGCATCGACGTCGATGCCGGCATCCACGTCGATGCCCGGCATCGACGTTGATGATGTTGATGTCGGGCATCAACGTTGATGCCCGGCATCAACGTCATCAACGTTGATGCCCGGCATCGACGTTGATGCCGGGCATCGACGTTGATGCCGGCATCAACGTTGATGCTGGGCATCAACGTCGATGCTGGGCATCAACGTCGATGCTGGGCATCAACGTCGATGCCGGGCATCAACCGGAATCGACGTTGATGCCCGGCATCAACGTCGATGCCAGGTATCAACGTCGATGCCCGGCATCGACGTTGATGCCGGGCATCAACGTTGATGACGTCAATGCTGAGCATCAACGTTGATGACGTCGATGCCGGGCATCAACGTTGATGACGTCGATGCCGGGCATCAACGTCGATGCTGAGCATCAACGTCGATGCCAGGCATCAACGTCATCAACGTTGATGCTCAGCATTGACGTTGATGCCGGGCATCGACGTTGATTCCCGGCATCGACGTTGATGCCGGCATCAACGTTGATGATGTTGATGCTGGGCATCGACGTTGATGCCCGGCATTAACGTCATCAACGTTGATGCTCGGCATCGACCTTGATGCCGGGCATCGATGTTGATGCCCAGAATCAACGTTGATGCCGGCATCAACGTTGATGACGTTGATGCCGGGAATCGACGTTGATGCCGGGCATCGACGTTGATGCCCGGTATCCACGTTGATGCTCGGCATCCACGTTGATGCCGGGCATCGACGTTGATGCCCGGCATCGACGTTGATGTTGGGCATCGACGTCGACGCCCGGCATCCACATTGATGACGTTGATGCCGGGCATCAACGTTGATGCTGGGCATCGACGTTGATGCCCGTCATCAACGTCATCAATGTTGATGCTCGGCATCGACGTTGATGCCGGGCATCGACGTTGATTCCCGGCATCGACGTTGATGCCCGTCATCGACGTTGATGCCCTTCATCGACGTTGATGCCCGTCATCGACGTTGATGCCCGTCATCAACGTTGATGACATTGATGCCGGGCATCGACATTGATGCCGGCATCAATGTTGATGACGTTGATGCCGGGCATCGACGTTGATGCCCGGCATCAACGTCATCAACATTGATGCTAGACATCGACGTTGATGCCGGGCATCGACGTTGATGCCCGGCATCAACGTCATCAACATTGATGCCTGATGCCGGGCATCGACGTTGATGCCCGGCATCAACGTCATCAACATTGATGCCAGACATCGACGTTGATGCTGGGCATCGACGTTGATGCCCGGCATCAACATTGATGCCGGTATCGACGTTGATGCCGGGCATCAACGTCAATGTCGGGCATCAACCAGTATCGACGTTGATGCCTGGCATCAACGTCGATGTCGGGCATCAACCAGTATCGACGTTGATGCTCGGCATCAACGTGCATCAACGTGGATGCCGGGCATCAACCAGTATCGACGTTGATGCCAGCATCAACGTTGATTCCGACATCAACGTCGATGCCGGGCATCAACGTTGATGCCGGCATCAACGTTGATGATGTTGATGCTGGGCATCGACGTTGATGCCCGTCATCAACGTCATCAACGTTGATGCTCGGCATCGAACTTTATGCCGGGCGTCGACGTTGTGGCATCGACGTCGATGCTGGGCATCGACGGGGGCCACCCCCGTTGATGCCCAGCATCGGCATCAATGTCGGGCATCGACGGGGGCCGACAGGGCCGCCCTTTGGCACCTAAGCGAGCGACCTCCCTCGCTTGGGCACGAAAGGGCGGTCCCCGTTGATGCCCGGCATCGACGAGGGCCTCCCCCGTTGATGCCCGGCATCGACGAGGGCCTCCCCTGTTGATGGCCGACATCGACATCGATGCCGGGCATCGACGGGGGCCGTGAGGGCTGCCCTTTGGCGCCCAAGCGAGGGAGGTCGCTCGCTTGGGCGCCAAAGGGAGGCCCTCACGGCCCCTTTCGATGCCGGGCATCAACAGGGGTGGCCCCCATCGATGTCGGGCATCGACGGGGGCCGCCCTTTGGCGCCCAAGCGAGCGGCTCGATGCCCGCCCCCGTAATTTATTTTAAAATTTTGTATAGTTTGTTTTTTTTTAATTTTTAATTTTTTATAATGTTATTTTTATTTTGTTTTTAAGTTTTTTTAAATTTTGTGTATTGTTAGTATATAGTTAATTAGTTTTATTTTTTAATTATAATGTTAGGTTAGTTTATTGGGTTTTTATTTTTATTTTTAATTTTTAATTATAAGAACATTAGTTTAAATCTATTAGTTTTAATGTTAGTTTATTTTTTTTTAATTTTTTTTGAAATGTTAGTTTATAATGTTGTTAGGTTAGTTTAAGTTGTTTTTAATTCTTTTTTAAATTTTTTATTATAATGTTGTTAGGGGTTAGTTTGATTTGTTTTTAATTTTTCTTTAAATTTTTTATTATAATGTTGTTAGGAATTTTTTATTATAATGTTGTTAGGGGTTAGTTTAATTTGTTTTTTAATTTATTTTATTATAATGTTAGAGGGGGGAAACATGGAGCAGAAGAGGACATGAATTTGGCCTGCATGATATTGTTGATTAGTTTCATGTTTTGAAAAAAATGCTAAGTTTGACAATATTTTGATAAGATATAGTAGTAATGTTTTGACTTTCAGACTTAATTTTAGAAATAAAATTTCTATATATAATGTTTGAAATATGTTTTTTACAAATAATTTGTATAATTTTTCTTGAATTTATGTGAATCAACACTTTTCGGAAAATAATATGAAATAGTATCATTTTTATACAAAACATATTTGAAAATTGATTGAAAATGGTTTAAAATGTCTATATTTTCTGGAATTTTTAACAATTTTGTCAATAAAAGTGTCTTATTTTGTCCATTAAAATGTCTTATTTTATAGAAAAAATTGCGAAATGTATATGTTTTTCATTATAAATTGCTTAAAAATGTATGTTATTTTGCTAAATTTCTAAAAATGCACCTGAAAATAGAAACTAAATTTTTTTTTACGATCAAGATAATTCAAAGGTCCCAAAAAATGCCTCGAAATGAAAATGTGTGATACTGGCATCACCCCTTTTTGAAACGGAGCTAAAAATACCTACTAAAATTAGGAGAGAGAAAAACGAGAACTGTGTCGAGTTCTCGTTTCATAGTATAAGTGGTTAATATCATTATGGGGCCGACTTGTCTAGTTAGGTACATCAATTACATATTACATAAAATAGGGCCGACCCCACACATGGTGGTCTAATAACCCATCGGCAAGTTCACACACTTGCGACACTTGTCAATACACATGACGACACTTCCTTATAGAGGAATAACACATCTCTTATAAGGGTACAATAAATATATATAAAATACATAGATGGAATACATTCCGAAGTTACATATACATCAACAATCCTTCTTAACTAGGAAGGTATTTCTCAACACAGATCTGCTAGACACGTCTTCTTCTCGGGATCATTGTCATCGATGTATCATCATCATCATCGCCACTGCTACTGCTATCTCAACCAATCTCTGACTCTACTCGTCATAGGAAGTTTTACAGAGCTAGTCCTTTTTCATACTGGATGTAGGCCCACCACCTGCAGGTCTTCGTCATCACTGGCCATACTATGGAATCCTCAGGACTTATTACGTGCGTCACAAAACCTTGCAAGAGCATCCCAGGCTGTTACGAGCACACAAATCTACCTATAGGATCTCCCAAGGAGCTATTACATGTGACCCTACCACAAAACCTTGAAAGAGAATCCCAGGACTGATTACAAGCACATAGCTCAACCTATCAGATCTCCCAGGGCACTATTAAATGTGGTCACCACAAAACCTTGCAAGAGCATCCTAGGACTTATTACGGGAACAAATCCCAACCTATTGGATCTCCCAGGGCGATATTACATGTGGTCATGGCAAAACCTTGCAAGAGCATCCCAGGACTTATTACAAGCACACAGATCAACCTATCGGATCTCCCAGGGTGCTATAATATGCCATAGGACAAAACCTTGAAAGAGCATCTACCAGATATCCCAGGGAGCTATTATATCCCAGCGGAAAAACCTTGCAAGACTATTTGCAGATCTCCCAGGGCGCTATTATATGTCCTCTCAGAGCAAAACCTCGAAAGAGCATTTGCCAGATATCCCAGGTCGAAATTATATGCCATAGGAAAAACCTTGCAAGACTATCTGCAAATCTCCCAGGGCGCTATTATATGCTCATCTGCACAACCTGATCCATGGCCACAGAGTATCAACTTGATACTCACCATACATCATCCTGATCATCATCACTGCAACATCCTGTTGCATGTCATCTGGAGCAACATCCTGAAGCTCGTCATCCATGATCATCTTGATCATATAATGCATCCACCTGATGCATACCAAGTATCTGCCTGATACATATCATCATACATGATCCACCTGATCATACAATGTATCCACCTGATACAAATACAAAAACATGATCCACCTTATCATACTTGATACATATCAACATACATGATCTACCTGATCATACACAGTATCCACCTGATACATATACATATACATGGTCCAAGCATCCAACATGATGCATATACAAAACATATACAAATGATCCTACTGATCATATCTAGCATCCAACATGATGCGTACATACATATACATATAAATGATCCAACTGATCATATCCCGCATCAAACATGATGCGTACATACATATACATATAAATGATCCAACTGATCATATCCAGCATCCTCCTGATGCATATACAGAGCAGTAACTTGAGCATCGTCCTGATGCTCATCATCCAGCGCTTACATCCACATCCATGTGAAGGATCCTCCTTCCAATATGCTTGGAATGGATTCTGCAAATGTGTCCATCACTTCTTCCTCGAAGTGTCATCAATCTGAAGAACACCAAGCCTCTCCCTGAAGTACTCGAACTTCACCCTGGCTAGTGGCTTCGTCAGCACATCTGCAATCTGCTCATCCGTCACAATGTACAGGAGCTTCACAGCTCCTCTCTGCACCATATCCCTGATATAGTGATATTTGATCTCTATGTGTTTCGACCGGTCATGAAACATTGGGTTCTCGGACAGCTTCACACAACTCTGGTTATCACAAAAGATGCCAGTAGCATCCAACGGGAGATCAAATAACTCGGACAGTAGCTTCCGTAGCCATACTGCCTCACAACTAGCTGAACAGGCTGCAACATACTCTGCCTCAGCTGTACTCAGTGCTACGCAGGACTGCTTCCTGCTGAACCAAGAGATCACACCTGATCCCATACCGAATCAACATCCAGATGTGCTCTTCCTATCTGCAGCACTGCCAGCCCAATTTGAATCAACATAACCCTCAAGGTTAAACTTTTGATTCGCTTCATACTTGAGCCCATAATCCACTGTAGCCTTCAGGTACCTCAGAACATGCTTTACAGCAACCAGGTGAACACTCCTCGGATTAGTCAGGAACTGGCTCAATGTGTTCACCACAAACCAAATATCTGGTCTCGTGTTCATCAGGTACATCAAGGACCCAATCATCTGACGATACATAGAGACATCAACAGGCTCAGATGAAGCATCACATAGAAGCTTCAGATTCGATGCCATAGGTGTGGCCATGGCCTTGCAGTCCATCATCCCGAATCTCTTCAGGATATCTACTATGTACTTCCCTTGACCAAGGAAGATCCCACCTGCACTCTGCCACACCTCCATACCTACGAAATAATGCATCATTCCCAAATATTTCATATCGAACTCGGCAGCAAGCTTCCTCTTAGTATCTGCAATCAATTTGTCATCTCCAGTTACAAATAAGTCATCCACATATAGGAGCATAATCACAGGATTCCCTTCCTCAACATTGTAGTAAAGGTTGGAATCCGCTTTACTCTTGGTAAAGCCCAAACTAGATAGGAAACTGTCCATCCTACCATACCAAGTTCTGGGAGCTTGCTTCAAGCCATACAAGGCTTTCTTCAATCTGCACACATATGAATCCCTATCATGTATTTCGAAACCGAGTGGCTGCTCCACATATACTTCCTCTTCAACTACACCATTTAGGGAAGCAGTCTTGACATCCATTTGGTGTATTTTCCATTTCATTGCTGCATCCAGGGCAAGTACTGTTCTGATGGAAGTATACTTGGCTACGGGTGCAAAAGTTTCTTCATAATCTATTCCCTCCTTTTGAGAGAAGCCACGAGCTACTAATCTAGCCTTGTATTTCTCTACACTGCCATCTGCAGCATGCTTGATTTTGTAGATCCATTTGGAAGTCACAACAGACTTCTCTTTAGGTCTTGGGAAAACATCCCAAACATCATTCTTCATTATTGATTGGAATTCCTCGACCATGGCATCCTTCCATTCTTTCTTTTCCGCTGCTTCTTCATAACTGGAAGGTTCTTTATTCATGATGTCACAGAGTAAAGCAACATAGCTGGTATGTGATCTGGTTCTCTTCTTTGCTCTGTGTTCTTCTTCTGGAATGCCAAATCTTTATGCATCTTGAATGAGCTCTCTAACCCATGCAGGTTTCCTCTTGTGAGAGTTATCTTCATGGGGTGGATCTACAGGTTCTTGCGGATATTCAAACTCACGAACAACTTCTGGAATTGCTTCAGTCATGGTAGTGTCTTGAAATCTAGTTTCCTTAGGTTCTTCATAAACTTCGATAGGTGCCTTCCTTGATTTGATGAATGCTGAGTTTTCATCAAATGTTACATCCCTGCTTACATCAATCTTCTTGAATCCTGGAAAGCATATTCTGTAAGCCTTCGAGCTTTCACTGTAACCCACAAAGATACCCTTCTTTCCTGAAGGATCTAGTTTGGTCCTCTTTTCCTTTGGGATATGAGTGTATACTGGACAACCAAATATTCTGAGATGGCTAACTTTAGGTTTCTTACCAGAAAATACCTCTTCTGGTGTCTTGTTGTCCAATATCTTGTGGGGTGTTCTTTTTTGCACATACATAGCTATTGTAGCTGCTTATGCCCATAGATGCATAGGTAGATCCTGGTCATGCAGCATTGCCCTTGCTACTTCCATGATTGTTCTGTTCTTCCTTTCTGCAACTCCATTCTGTTGAGGATTATAAGGAGTAGTCAACTCCCTCTTAATCCCTGAATCACTACAAAGCTTCTTGAAGTCACCTAAGGTGAATTCTCCACCATTGTCGGATCTGAATGTTTTGATCTTCTTGTCAGTTTGATTCTCCATCGAGGTTTTGAATTCCTTGAACTTATCAAACACCTCATCTTTGGTCTTCAAGAAGTATACCCAAGTCTTCCTGGAGAAGTCATCAATAAATGAGACATAGTAAACATACCCACTCAGAGAACTGGATGACATAGGACCACATACATCTGAGTGGATGATTTCCAGGATACCTTTTGCCTTGCTTTCACTGCTTGGTAAATCCTTCTTAATGTTCTTACCTTTTTCACATCCTTTGCAAACACCTTCATGTTTGGTCTTGATTTCAGGAAGACCCTCTATAGCCTTGCTTGCAATTGGAAGTGCCCTATCGTGCATATGAGCAAGTCTTCTATGCCAAAGTTCACTTGGATCCATGGATTCATGCACAATGGCATGTTCAAGTTGTCCTTTCAATTTATACAAACCTCCCTCTTGCTCTCCAATCACTATTGCATCATCTATGGTCTTTCCCTTTGGCCACATTAGGACTTGGCCATCCACAAATGCAACCCTCATACCTTTTGCATCCAATGCAGAGATGGAGAGTAAGTTCTTCTTGAGCCCAGGTACATAAAGGACTTCTTTCATCTTCAAATATTTTCCAGAATCTAAGTTGTAGGAGGCTTCACCACTTCCTTTGATTGGGTATTGATAATCATCCCCAAGTTTCACCTTATGGGGCGATTCATGTTCAGATAGGTTTACAAAAGATTCCTTAAACCCAGTCATGTGTTTGGAAGCCCCACTGTCAATTAACCAATCATTACAACCATGGGAGATAGTACTTGTGAGAGCAGAGATTAGAACATACTCTTCTTCACTTGATGAGTCATCATCACTATCATCACTTTCTGCCCTAGCCTTCTTCTTTGGAGGTTCATCATCTTCGGCAGCATGGGCATGGAACTTTCTTTTGTTTCCCTTCTTCTTCTTGCTGGAGTTGATGTTATCCCTTTTGTTCTTGGGACATTCTGAAGCAAAGTGACCCTTCTCATTGCATGTGAAACATCTCATATCCTTCTTATTCTTTTGTTGGTTGTGATAGGATCTCCTGTGGTGAGAGTGTTCCTTCTTGGGCTTGCTTCTTTTGGTGTGGGATGCGAGAGCTTGATCTTCACCTCCCATCTTTTCTTCACGAGCTACAAGCCTAGCTTCTTCTTGAGAGCATTCCTCCCACAGTTTACTGAAAGAGATCAATTTCTTTCTTGCACAAATTCCTTGAATAAAGGAGTCCCATGACCTAGGAAAGCCATTCAGAGTGGTCATAACAACTTCACCATTACCCACTACTTCATCCACAGCTTCAAGTTGTTCCTTGATCTAAGAGACCTTGGAGAAGTAAGATTGAATGGTTTCTCCATTCAACATCTTGACCCCTTTCAATTGATTCCACAGGGTCATCTTCCAATTTATGTTCTTCCCTTCAAATAGCTTGGTCAAAGAGTCAAACATAGCCTTGGGTGTCTTTAGAGAAGACACATAGGGCATGAGATGGTCTTTGATAGAATAAACGATGATTCTCTTTGACTTGAGCAAGTTCTTCTTATGCAATACCTTAGCCTCTTCATCCTCTAGGATAGGGATGTCTTCTTTTATATATGAGTCCAACTCATTCTCTTCCAGGATTAACCCAATCCTATACTTCCAAGCTCAGAAGTTATCAGCCCCTTCAAGCTTATCCTCAAGCTTGGTGTGGTGAGACATCTTAAAGAGTACTTCAAATGGAAATAGAAAAGATTTAGGTCTTACCACTTGAAATGTTGAAAACTGGATCTGGTCTCGGATTAGGGTTTGTCGGAAAAACCCTAAAAATTCAAAATGTGAATTTCAACTTTCTGAGAGGATAGAAAGATGCGTCTTGATGAGCTGATCAGCCTGGTGTATTTAGAATTTGAGATCAGCAAATCTTTACCCTTCAGATTTGCCTTTTTGTCCTCCCGGGTTCACTGGGAGAGCCCTGAATTAGGGTTTGAGTTTCCCGGAGATCTACCTAGCCAAAAAATATCGATCCAAACCTCTAAACTTCGATTTTTGCAAGGAGCTTCCAGCTATGTCTTCAGATTTCAAAAATTCCCATTTTTGTGGAAACCCTAATTTTTAGGGCCAAATCTGAAAATGCTCAGAATTGAATTCTGATTGGACAGATAGATTCTCCTTGATGAGAAGAGTCAATCTACTATACTGCTTTTCCAAAAACTATGGAGAGAAACCCAATAAACCAGAGACTCAAGTTTCCATCACTGCAAAATGTCTTTTTTCTCAGGTTAGCTCTGATACCATGTTAAATTTTGAGCATTAATTCACAATACTCTAGGATCTTTACTGAGAGAATAACATATACAGTATATCAATGCATAAAAATCTCAATAAGCATGAAAAGCATCACAAGAATCAAAAGCATGAGAGACAAGAGACACAGAGTTTCTGTGGGGAAAACCCTAAGGTGAAAAACCCCACAACTTCCTCAGAGATAGAGAGAGCAATGGCTCAACCAAAGTACAACCAAAATACACTGAGATAGTCTCCTAGTAGTAGATGATCCTCCTCCTCACTAGTGCGCCACTTTCTGAGTGAGAGAAGTATGAGTTTCCGAGTGATCCAAATATAGATCTCCCGATCTCTATTTATAATTAACCTGTTTGCCCAATATCCTTATGGGGCCGACTTGTCTAGTTAGGTACATCAATTACATATTACATAAAATAGGGCCGACCCCACACATGGTGGTCTAATAACCCATCGGCAATTTCACACACTTGCGACACTTGTCAATACACATGACGACACTTCCTTATAGAGGAATAACACATCTCTTATAAGGGTACAATAAATATATATAAAATACATAGATGAAATACATTCCAAAGTTACATATACATCAACAGTTGTTACTTTGAGAATGTGGTGGTTACTACGAATTTACATATGCATACATTCACCCAATCAATACGTGTCACATGAATAAATTCATGGCGTGTATAGTCCAAGTTCGGTTTGATTTAACCGTTCTTGCAGTTTTTCAATGCCTTCGCGAGTGAAGTAACTGTTGCTTACGCTCAATATATATATGTTTTTATATATACTTAAAATGTCAAATTTTTTTTTTTTTTTGCAAAACCAATAAACTAAATGTGTATTATGAGGGAGTGTTAGTTTTTTAGCATTTAATTCAATCTGATCTAGGATCTTAACTGAGAGAACAACATGTACAACATATCAAACAAAAGAGACAAGAGACACAAAGCATTTCATAGGGGAAAACCAAGAAGGTGAAAAACCCCACAACTTCCTCAGAGATAGAATGACCACCGATACAAAGATCACAAAGATCAAGCCCCAAGATAAGAGATAGTCTCCTAGCAGCTTCTCCTCCTCCACTTGTGCGCACTCCTCCTCTCTCTCACGAATGTGAAGTGAGTGAGTGTGTGAATGAATAAATGAGAGAATCACACTCTCTATTTATACTTTACTTTGACTTTCCTTTTAATCTAATTGGGTTGACCTCCCTTAGGAGAGTCTAATAACCCATTACTACTTGTCACTGGGCTGAACCCACTGGGGTGGTCTAATAACCAAGGAAAATTTTAGGGGCGAATTATAGCCCATGGGCGAAATTATAGGGGTTACCAAGAAACCGTGGGCGAATTTTTAATATGAAATGAGTTTTTTCAAATTTAACATATTAGCCCCATATTTATTTAACCCATAGTCAAAGGAAATCGAATAGCCAAGGTCGCGAAATTGGAAAAATCAATATAGCCAAATAAAAGAATCCCGAAATGGTGAATTCGCCCAGAATTTTGGGTAATGGAGGCTTAGAAGAGCTGGTTCGCCCACCATTTAGGGTAATGGAGGCCGCATACAGTTGGTTCGCCCACCATTTTCTGGTAATGGAGGCCGCAAACAGTTGGTTCGCCCAGCCAGCGGCCCAACAATTTATTATTTGGGTAATGGTCTAATGGAGGGCCAAGGCCGCGATTGGTAATGGTAACTTGGTTGAATGGTTTGAACTTCGCCCATGATGATGCCCACGAGCAGCTGGCTCGCCCCACGTTTTCGGCAATGGCGGCCCGACGTTGAGGTTTTTATGAAAATCTCATTTCAAAACATCAATTCGCGAATCTGCCAATTCATCAATTCGCCCATCAAAGGCCAGTAGAGGCAGGACGAAGGTTTCTGTTAAAACCTTGAATAATAACCACTTTAATATCGAGGTGTAGTTCTCATTTTTCCTGCTATGCGAAGGGATTTTACATTTCAGAGGCATGTTTTGCCTACTTTGCGGAGGGTTTTCGCATTTTAGAGGCTGAAATCAAGCGGCGGGATGAAGGTTTCCATCAAAACATTGAACATTAACCGCTTTAATTTTGAGGTGCAGCCCACAGCTTGAAGCTCTGTCGTCCATCTCATTCTCAAAAGTATTCTTTTTCTTGCTATGTAGAAGGATTTTGCATTTTGGAGGGCCTGTAGAGACCTGAATTCGAGCGTCAGGATGATGGTTTCCATCAAAACCATGAAGGGCACAACCACTTCAATATCGAGGTTTAGCCACCAATACTGTAAGTCATTTTTTCTGCCTCTTTATTGCACATCGGGGTTTCGAATTTATTATGTTTGTTTGATTGTTTGGGCTATGTCATATGAATTGTTTTATTAGGGTTAAATTTTGCCAAACAAGTGGCTAATTTGTTGTCAGAGTTTTGGTTTTCACTGGCTTAGGATTTATTTGTCAGGGTCCAAGTTAAATTCCTGTTGTGGCTCATTGTTATGTTGTGGTTCATTATTAGGTTGTTGTATTTTGTGGTTCTACCCGGGACCTCTCCACTACTCATAGAACCAGGCGAGCATTCACAGACCACAGAAGAGAAAGAATCCAAGAATTTCTTCACTCTGATTTTTGAAGATGATCAAAAGATTATGTGAGAGGAGGGAGATGGCCTTCGAAGAAAAAAGAGTGGATCAATGCCCCACCTTGTTACAACCTCTCTGCTTTACATCCCATATTAGCTGATCTTCGATATTTCCTCCCCAGTGGTAAGGTCGGCCAACCATAAACATTATATGCGTCATGCATCTATGTTGTTTATTGCGTGCTCCCTACTTATCAGCATGCAGGGGACCCTAATTTCTGGCTTATGGTTTTATGTTATTTTAATTTTGGTTTTTAAGTTACGGAATTTCCCAGATTTATATCCTTGGGCCTATTTCAGAGTGGATATAGGGAATTTTGTTTTCTCGAATTGGACCTTCTATTATGTTGGTCAGCTGATGTCGTTGTGATTTTGCTTGTTTTTGATGGGGCAGAAAGCTTCTGGGCCATCTGAGCACTTGCGAGCATTATTAGATGCAGTTGGGCCTGGTTTGATAAGCATGGGAATCAATGGAAAGAACGTGGTGTAGGTTCAGTAAAGTTACTTAAGCACAAGGAGGCTACAAAGTTCCGATTTGTCATGCTGCAATACAAGACATTGAAAATATGTGCAAACCATTTAAGTATGTCAACTTGCTTTCCTGGATTTTTTTTATAGTTTTATCTCCTGAGATTATAATAATAGCTTATCAAAATGGGTTGCTTCGAAACTACTGTTATGTTGTATTTTAAGAATTTTTCTGCCCTTAAAATTGTGTTCTTGCCTATTTTCTTGTAGTTGTTCCACCGATGTCACTTCAGGAGCATGTAGGTAATGATAAATCTTGGGTCTCGTACGTGACTGATTTCTCAGACGAGGAACTGAAGGAGGAACTCGTTTGCATCTTGTCTTGGTTCTGTAGAGATTCAATACTATTCTTTCATTCGGTATAGTTTCATCTCGTGAATACTCAACAAGTTATATATTCTTTTGTGATATTTTTTGTTCTGCTTTATCATATTTTATAAATTGAAATTGAGGATGCACTTGATGTTATTCATAAGATATACTTCTAATTGTATTTTATGAATGCAGATTCTATAAAGTTTATAGATCTTTGAAAAGATTGTTGATTCTGAAGTTATGAATACATAAGAGAGTGAGGATATTCATAAGAGAGTGAGGAAGCTTCAGAATCAGCTGTTGAATTTATCAAAAGTTTAAAGGTTGGTGAAAAGAAACATGATTCAAAGGAAGAAAGTAAAGTGGAGGAAAAGGAAGATGACAAGCCAAAAGTCAAGAAAGAGAAACCTACAGGGCCAATTTCAACTTAAGATGAAAATAAAATCGCACAGATTAAAATAAATGTTCTCATTTGCTGGAGAGATATAGAGTTGTATGACTTAGTATTACCACTTTAATTGGAGAGATATAGAGCTGTATGACTTAGTATTACCACTTTAATTATAATAATATAGTGTCCATGTTTCATAAGCTATTTTATTTCCATTGCTTGTAAGATTTGTTTTACTTAGTAAATCGCACTGCATTCATAGTAAGCTTATACAATGAATATGTGTAATAAGCATAGGCTCTAATCCCATAGAGCATGTGTAGCAAATCAATAATTAGAATGGCTTCTGTGAACACCTCAAGAATAAATATTTAAATCTATGCATATATATACACAGGATACTTAATATTATATATGTTTCACTTTGCCATTGTCATTTAAGCTTCATTGATTCTTATTAAATTTTCTATACTTTTCATTTTAGAGGTATTTTTGCAATAACATGACCTATAGTTTGGAAGCTATAGTGTGGTTTATGTAGTTTTTCAGGGGCATTTCTGCTGAGTTTATTGTTTTTTGTCCTCGTGTAATTGGCACAAAATTTGGGTATGCTTTGTTAGATAATCATTGCATTATGAGTCAGGTGTCGGGGGTTTTGACAAGTAAGTCCAATTACTTGTTCTTTTGCTATTGCTATCCAGAACTTCATTCATGATTGTTCCATGACTGGCAGCTTTCAGTTATTACATTTTTTCCAAACGATTTGGCCACGTGACAGGAGTGTAAGTGTTTCCAATGACACTGGGAATGCATGTGGATCTAGTTATCTATATTATAGATATTCACTATAAATGTGAGAATTCTGTTATACTTGTTGTCTGCAACCATTTTGTTACTTTGAACTTCTGAGCTTGTTTCACATTCATTTGTAATGATGGTTTATTGATGTTAGGCATGTTTTACTCTAGTTCTTGGAAGTTCAACGGAAATTTGATTTTATCACATTAAAAGTGATTTTTTTTAATATAGTTATTGAATGGATACCTGCGGTTATGCAAACAATTGATTACATTTTCCTTGTTTAGGAAAAATCATTTATTTCCTATTCCGTGGAATTTTAGCATTTTTGTACGAGTAGGTATATTGATCCTATTGCTCTATTGTTTGACAATTTCTTGTACGAATTGGAGGTCCAATTGCACTAGTTCTGCTTGTATGTAGTTGTAGATGCAAAGAATTTTGTGTACTTTGATTTTACTATCAACAGGGAAATCTTCTTGAAAAACATTTCCAGTGACACTGCATATTTTTTTCATTAACTTGCATTAAGTTGTAATTGATTTTAAGTTGATCCATTCTGCGAGCAATATATAGCCGAAATTTTGTTAATAAGATCATTTGGTTGGAATGATTTCAAATTTCTAATGATTAAATCTGATGTCACAAGTATTCAAATTCAAATTGTATTTGTTTCATTACTTTGTATTCATGTTTTGGATTTTTTTAGGTTAATACCATTGTAATTATGGATCTTGAATGTGGGAGGATAAATAATTACAAGACTAATACCGTTTTAATTATGGATATTTAATGTGGAGCAATAAATACTTACAAGACAAAGATATTAGGAAGCAACTCAAATCCTCTGGCCGGGGAGGCCTGCTATTCATTTCACGGAATTGATTTAATGGCAGCAAAGGAATGCAATTGATTCTTTATCAATAGATTTGTTTAGTCCTGTATGTATTATTTTTAAAGAATGGAATAAGCAAGATACAATGCTGCCTCATAGACTGTCACTCAAGATGGGACATGGACACATCATTGAGCTAGAACTGCATCCAAATTGTCATTGTTTCTCCCTGTATATATCCAAAATTATTTAAAGACAAGATAGAAAGAATACTGCAAGAATGATTGAATATGGGTCATATAGTGCCTAGGAAAAGCCCCTTTGCATCTCTGTTAGTGTCAATAAGGAAGTAGGATGGCTCCTTCCATATATACTAATACATTGATTACATGGAATTAAACAAGAGAACTATTAAAAATAGTTTCCCTATTCCACATATATATGAATTACTGGTAGAGTTACACAGGGCAACAATATTTACAGAAGTTGATTTGAGATCTGGATGTGGCTTCATGTGAAACATGTCGAAGGGATAACACATATTGTAAAGTCCAAAATTGTTGCAATCTTTTCCCATTTCTCATGAATAGTTGTAATCCATTGCTCTGGGTGGGAGGAAAAAAAACTATTTTTTTTGGTAATTGATTGATTGGCTAAGCATGATCATTTTATTTCAATGGGTATTGCTATCAAAGCCTCAAAGGTTGTTGAATTGTTTATGCAACATATCAATAGGCTGCATGAGCTTCCAAGGAATATTGTTAGGGATTGTGACTGAAATTCATAAGAAACTTTCTTAAATTGTTGTGTAAACTTGTTGGTACCTCCTTGATGCCAAGTACCAGTGACCATACTCAAATAGATGGACAAACATATATTGATGAACAAATATCTAGAGGGTTACCTGAGAAACTACCTTGTATGGCACCAAACTTCCTATCCAAAATGGTTGCACTTGGAAGTGAATTGGTAGAATGCAAGATACGACACATCCATTGGAATGTCACCATTTAAGGCCCTTTATAGTTATGCCACTCTTTTGCTGATCGATTTAACCATTGAAGACACTCAATTGCCAATTTTTAGAGATTTCTTGGAGAACAAAAGCCATCAAATATTGAAGGCTGAAGCAACTAAAGGAGGACATCAAATTGTCCAAAGATTAGATGAAGTCCCATTAAAATGAACACAACAGTGAGCTGGAATTTGAATTACGGATTTTGTCTTCTTGGGACTACAATATTATAAGCAGATATCTTTCAAAGGTAAAGAAGGGGTGGAGAAACTTGAGCCTGGATACTATGGGCCTTATAAGCCTCTAGCAAGTGTGCAATTGGTTGCATATGTTCTCGAATTGCCAATAGGGTCACAGCTGCATACTACATTTCATGTCTCATACATAGGGAAAACATTTCAAATACCTTGCCTTCCCTAGATAATGAAGTACAAGTTATGTTGATTTTGAAGATCATTTTGGCAACCTAAGAGAAGACGTTGAGGACTAAGGTATTGCTAGGACACCTCATTCAGAGGAAGGATTTGCCACTGGAAGATGCTTGGAGGAAGGCCTTGAAAATTTGAAATATAGAAACATTCAACACTAAAATTGTTTGGTGCAAAACAATTTCGAGGGGGGGATGTTATGATGTCTAAGGAAACCCATTTCAGTGTTAATCATTGGTATTTTGCATGAGTCATTAGAAATGTTTTATTCATGTATAATTCTCTGTTAGTCCACCACCTTCAGGTTAAGATAAAATTTATGATGGTTGTACTTTTCTGTTAGTTAATGGAGTTTTATGTAAATTGTAGTTGTCCCACATGGAAAATCCAAATGCCAAAGTGGGATCATTAGCTATGAAAAGACTCTTAGGCAGTAGGGTAGGGGTGTTTTGGAGAATGTGCTATTCCAGGCAGTCTATAAGAGACTATTATTGGCCATGTGTAGTGCCCATACTGCGCTTGGATTTGGGCTTGAGTTGGCAACCATACTTATCAGGCAAGTTTTAGTATTTGTGTTGTAGTTTTCAAATATTGAGATGTTGTTACTACTGCTGGAATTTTCTTCTGCCATTAGAACTCTAGAATTTTCTATCAAATGTTTTACTGAACATTGCTGGAATTATAGCTGAAATAATGGAGCATACTGCTGTTAGTACTAAATTTACTGCCTTTACTGTGACTTCTCATGTTGTTTACTACTGTTAGTTCCCTATTAGTATTATATTTAATATTAGTTTCTAAGTTCCAACTTCTGTTGTGAGTTTCTTTCAATTTAGATTTCCAGTTAGGCTCAAAATAAGCTAGGACATTGAAAGGAAATCATAATAATTCATGGAATGGAGAAGCATGGTTAACTATAAGTTCCATACCTGAACAAGTGAAAACATGCTTTATGAGATACTCTCTAGGAGTTGCTTTTGAACTCCCACAGTGTCTTCACACTGGATGTATCTTTAAGTCCCATTTACCTACTTTTTGTGGTCATTTCTTGAACATGAATATGATTATCTATCTTATGTGATTTTATAGTCAACCTGGGATTATCTAAATTTATTAAATAATATTGGTTGGCACTATCTTTTCACTCCACTTTCTCAATGGATTGGCACTATCTTTGGTCCACCCATCACTTTATAAGAATTCCATACTATAAAATTTGTTTTGCTAAAGTTAACTTCTCTGTTTCACCTTGAGCTCCCATTGCATAACTTTAGCAATCTTATTCTTAGGGATATCCCCTGTGCTGGAGGAGAACCGACCTAAAGTGAGAAGAAGGCTGCTGTAGTTACAATGGGAGAGTATAGTTTAAGATGGCCCAAGGAGAGTAAAGTTCACCATGACGAAGATGAAATCCCAAGAAACCTTATGGTGGGAGTGTTCACAAAAGAACGGGGTGAGTCAAGGTAAGTAGAAAATCAAAATTTGGGAAGAAATGAACAAGGATTCTGGAGCTAAATGCCTAGGGTGGGACTATTATAAGATTTAGTTTGGACATTTAAGAAGTTAAAAACAAATCAATTAGCATTGCAAGAGTAATTCCTACCATCAAACTATTATCACTCTGTTTGGATAATTTTAGAGCTTAAAATAAATTCATTTGTCATTTGACATTTCTGATCTACTGCATCATTGTTTAAAAGTTGTTCTTTATTTTATCAAACCCTAACTTTATAAAAATCAACATGGTATCAGAGCTAGTTTTGTAGCTAACTCTATTTTGCAGCCTATCAGAATCTACAAAGTTCCTCAGGTAAGGGTTTGAGCACTAACAAATTTGATTTCAGAAGATTCAAGTATGGTCAGTGGAAGAAATGCGGGGTGATGTTTACAATTAATTATAATAAATTATGATGTTCTCATGTATTGAACTCCATCAATAGTAAAAGTTGCACCTTATGCAATACTTCTTGTATTTGTAAAGATTTGGAATAGCTCTGCAATAAGATAACACGAAAAATTAGGGATGATAAAGAAATTTTCTACAGCATAATCGATGATGCCAAGTTTGACCATGCTAAGATTTCAAAGGGAACAATACTTGGCTAAGTTTAAAGAGCATTAACTACAACCTCAAGTAATGGATAACACGTATCAACTTCATGAAATCAATGACCCATGGGATCTTGTCACCAAGAAGTGTAGACTTCCAAGTGATGGAAGTGGGTAAGATGCTAACAACAAAGATTTGAGGACTATTCCCAAGGCTTGTCAAAAGGACAAAACCAGAACACATGTTTTACCATTCCATCTTTATGAAAAAAATGGCATTTAGATTAGGTAATGCCAAAGTACTTTACACATGGCCTGAATAGAAGGTTGCACAAAATTAAGGACCAAGCAAGTCAAGATGGAGTCCAGAATCATACATCAAGTCTGCTCAATGTATGATTCCAACATGGATTGAAGTTGAAACAACCATGTGGTCTGCTTAGAAAGAAACTTACAAGCTTTGTCCATTTTTTGAACCACTTCATATGATTCCACCTCTAGTCTCTCCACCATTTGGGGAAGGTGAGTCTAACTATAGAAACAAATCCTTTGTAATGAGGTTCTTTGACCATGTTAATGATGATCCTATCAATAGTATTGAGTTGAAAAATCTATCTTCAACTTTGGCTAAGGCTTCCAATAATGATTCTAAACATCCAAGATCCCAGATGGAATGATCAATAAAAGACAAACCAGTTCATAAGGAACTTCCTTTCCAAGTAATTCAATGCTCGATGGCTCCTGAAGCCTTCCAAATCCAGGCCTTCAAAGGTGCTCCTTTAACAATCTTCCCTATAAATCTCCTAGCCAGAGTTGTTTCCATCAATACTACAACTTCATCTAGACTCACATCACTGCCAACCACCATTTTGATGCACTCTGCATTCACTCTGATGCATTTCCGATTTCGGGAAGTTTGGCTGCCACTAGAACCATTCACTCTCATTTAATACCTTCAGGTGCTCATTGACACCCTTATCCCTTGACGTTCTAGAGGAAGTACAGTGCCAAGGGATGGGGCTTTATTCTTAGGACAAGGACTAGAGTATTTTCTTGGAAGAAGAGGGGCTAGATTGCAATTATTTCAATACTACCTAACCACATCCAAAGACTTCAATACCTCTCTAACAAGATCCACCTTCCCCATTCACTACCTTAATTCCTCTATCCCATGCTGGCCCTTTTCCTCCACCACATGCTTGTCACTTGTCTCACTACCTTCTGGTCCTTTGTCCTCATCCTCTTAGATCAAAACCTCGCTTAAAACTTTAGCATTTCCCCAAATCTCCATTAATTCTCGATGTGAATACAATATTGAGGTGGGGCTTGTGACATTCCCCTCCTTATAATCCTCCAAATCGATGTCAGTATCCATTAGGTTTAGTCTTTTTCTATGTTACACTAGGTCTCCGCATTTGTGGGGATGGAATGGATAAAGCGCATATCCAACTTTATCATCATTATCCGAATTTTGAAGTGTCTAGGGCATGTAGTGAAGTGCCTGGGCAAACATGGAAGTGGACGGGGGCATTTTTATCTTTGTAGCGAGAATTTTCATGTGCTTGGGGAAATATTGAGTGTATGGGCGTTTTTATCATCATTGGGAGGGTTTTGAACTGGTCGAGGCAAGTATTGAAGTACATGAGATGTTTCTAGCATCATTGGGTCAATTTAAAAGTGCATGGGGCAAGAATTGAAGTCCCTGGGGGTAATTTTGAAGTTCTTGGGGAAAATATTGGGGCATTTTTATAATCTTTCAAAGAATTTTGAAGTGCCCGGGGCAAGTATTGAATTGCTCGGGGGCGTTTTTCTTGTCAATGGGTGAATTTTGAAGTGCATGGGGCATTTTTCTCATCACTGGGTGAATTTAGAAGTGCATGGGGTTGTTGTTTATCAATGTAAAGATGCTTTTATAGTGTTGGGACATTTTAAAACAATGATGGCCAAAGTTATCACATGTTAAGGCAAATTGGTGTGTAATGGAGCATTTTTGTGATTGCCTGGTTGATTATATCATTGTCGGGTGTTTGTTTACCTTGTCGAGGGAAAGTATTGAAGTGCCTAGGAAATCTTTATCATAATTGGATGACTTTTGAAGTGTCTAAGGCATGTAATGAAGTGCCTGTGCAAATATGGAAGTGGACAAGGGAATTTTTATCTTTGTTACGATAATTTTGAAGTGTTTAGGCATTTTTATCATCGTTGTGAAAATTTTGAAGTGGCCGAGGCAAGTATTTAAGTGCATGGGTCGTTTCTATCATCATTGGGTCAATTTAGAAGTGCATGGGGCAAGTATTGAAGTGCCCGGGGGGAATTTTGAAGTGCTTGGGGAAAATATTGAAGTGCATGGAGATTTTTATCATCCTTGGGAGAATTTAGAAGTGCCTTGGAAAATATTGAAGTGCTTAGGGCATTTTTATCATCTTTCAGAGAATTTTGAAGTGCCCGAGGCAAGTATTGAAGTGCTTAGGACATTTTTCTTGTCAATGGGTGAATTTTGAAGTGCATGGGGCGTTTTTGTTGTCAATGGGTGAATTTTGAAGTGCATGCGGCATTTTTCTCGTCACTAGGTGAATTTAGAAGTGCATGGGACATTTCTATCATCATTGAGTCAATTTAGAAGTGCATGTGGCAAGTATTGAAGTGACTCGAGGGAATTTTGAAGGGCTTTGGAAAAATATTGAAGTGCATGGGAAGTTTTTATCATCCTCGGGAGAATTTAGTAGTGCCTGGGAAGATATTGAAGTTCTTAGGGAAATTTTATCATCTTTCAGAGAATTGGCATACTCGGGGCAAGTATTGAAGTGCTTGGGGCGCTTTTCTCGTCACTGGGTGAATTTATAAGTGCATGGGGCATTTTTCTCATCACCGAGTGAATTTAGAAGTGCATGGGTGATTTTTCTCCTCACTGCATGAATTTAGAAGTGCTTGGGGTTGTTATTGATCAATGTATGAATGCTTTTATAGTGTTGTGACGTTTTAAAATAGTGATGGGCAAAGTTATCAGTTGTTGGGGCAAATTTGTGTGGATTGAGGCATTTTTGTGATTGCATGGGTGATTATATCATTGTCAGGTGTTTTTCTCCCTTTCCTAGGGAAAATATTGAAGTACATATGGCATATTTATCATCATTGGATGAATTTTGAAGTTATTGGGCAAGTAATGAAGTGCCTGGAAAATCATGGAAGTGGATGGGCCCATTTTTATCTTTGATGTAAGAATTTTGAAGTGCCTAGGAAAAAATTGAAGTGCCTGGACAAAACTTGAAGTGTTTGGGTGTTTTTATCATCGTTGGGGCAAGTATTGAAGTGCCTCGAAGGAATTTTGAAGTGCTTGGGGAAAATATTGAAGTGCATGGGGAATTTTTATCATCCTTAGGAGAATTTAGAAGTCCCTAGGAAAATATTGAAGTGCTTAGGGCAGTTTTATCATATTTGGGAGAATTTTGAAGTGCCCATGGTATGTATTGAAGTGTCTGAGTCGTTTTTCTCATCACTGGGTGAATTTAGAAGTGCATGGGGTTGTTATTTATCAATTTATGGATGCTTTTATGGTGTTGGGACATTTTAAAACAATGATGGGTGAAGTTACCACTTGCTGAGGAAAATTTGTGTGGATTGAGCCATTCTAAGTATTCACTAACAAATATGCAACTCTCCTACCATTCGATTCGCCAAATTTTTACTATATTTTATAAATCAGTTATATATTCGCCAAATTTTTACTATATTTTATAAATCAGTGAAAGATTCACCAATTTTTTACAATTAAGTGAAATATTCGCCAATATTTTACAACATCTTATAATTTAGTGAAAGATTCGTCAATATTTTACAACATTATATAATGAAATGAAAGATTCGCCAAAAAATTATATATACATATTATATTATTGATAAAATCTCCTTCAAGTTTTCCTATGTATCGAGGAGATTCGCCCATTTTTTATACATATAAATTTCGGGGGGGGGGGGGTTCTTAAAATCATCCCTGCTAATAACCCTTTAACCCACACTGGTCCGACTCTTGTAAGGTGGTCTAATAACCCATCAAGTATAAGTTGCGACACTTACAATAATACTTGTGACATTTTCAAATACAAATGACGACACTTCCAACCAGAGGAATAATACATCTCTGCTGGGGATGCAATAAAGTACAACCGTAATACATACAATATATAAGTGAATAGCTTCCGAAGTTACAAATACATCAACACTCCCTCTTAACTAGGAAGGTATTCTCTTGACACATGTCATCAGTACATATAGGCACAAGTCTTCAATACTGGAGTTGGCTCATCGTCACTGGATCATAGAGCATCATCATCACTACTGCTGCACTGGTCATCTTGATCACTGGTGATATCTCTCAATTCTTCTCGTCATAGGAAGTTCTACAGAGCCAACCCTTTTTCATGATGGTTGTAGGCCTATCCTCCTATAGGTATTCATCATCTCTACGAGCTGTCTATCCTGTGGAATCCTCAGAATTGATTATGTGTGTTAGCAAAACCTCGAAAGAGCATCCTAGGACTGATTACGAGCTTACTTCTCAACCTATCGGATCTCCGAGGGAGCTATTACATGTGACCACCACAAAACCTGAAAAGAGCATCCCAGGAACATTTATGTGCCTAGCACGACTAGCAAGATCTCTAAAGAGCATCCCAATGCTTTTACATGCCTAGCACAACCTATTGGATCTCCAGGACTGATTACATGTGGTCTTGGAAAAACCTCAAAAGAGTATCTGCAAATCTCCCAGGGCGCTATTATATGTCCTTCCAAGCAACCTGTCCATGGCCATGGAGTATCATCCTGATACTCATGATCAACCTGATCATCCTTGCACGGAGCATCATCCTGATGCTCATGTTCATACTGATCATCATCATACAGTGCATCATCCTGATGCACATCATCATCACATGATCATCCTAATCATCATCATAGCATCGTCCTAATGCATATCATTTGGATCATCATCCCGATGCTCATCACACATGATCAACCTGATCATCATCATAGCATCGTCTTATGCATACCATCTGGAGCATCGTCCTCATGCTCATCACACATGATCAACCTAATCATCATATAAATATCCGAAGCATCATCCTGATTCTCATCACACAGCTCTTACATCCACAGCCATGGGAAGGATCCTCCTTACACCATGCTTGGAATGGCTCCTGCAAATGTGTCCCATCACTTCTTCCTCGAAGTATCTTCTATCTGAAGAACACCAAGCCTCTCTCTGAAGTACTCGAACTTCACACTGGCTAGTGGTTTGGTCAACACATCTGCAATTTGCTCATCCATTGCAACATACTGGAGCTTCACTACTCCTCTCTACACCATATCCATGATATTGTGATACTTTATCTCAATGTGCTTTGACTTGTCATGGAACACCCAGTTCTCAGAAAACTTCACACAAATTTGGTTGTCACAGAAGATACAGGTAGCATCCAATTGGATATCAAACAAATCAGACAATAGCTTCCTTGTCCATACTGCCTCATAGCTAGCCGAAGAAGCTGCGACCTACTCTACTTCGGCTGTACTGAGTGCTACACAGGATTGCTTCCTACTAACCCAAGAGATCACACCTGATCCCATACTGAAGCAGCACCCCGAAGTGATCTTCCTATCTGCAGCACTGCTTGCCCAATCTAAATCAACATAACCCTCCAGGTTAAACTTTTGATTCACATCATACTTGAGCCCATAATCAATCGTACCCTTCAGGTACCTCAGAATATGCTTTACAACAAACAGGTGAACATGTATAGGATCCGTCAGGAACTGGATCAAGGTGTTCACCGCAAAGCAAATATCTGGTCTTGTGTTCGTCAAGTACATCAAGGACCCAATCATCTGACAATACATTATGGCATCAACTGAATCTGATGAAGCATCACTCAATAGCTTCAGGTTCGATTCCATAGGTGTGGCCATGGCCTTGCAGTCCATCATCCCGAACCACTTCAGGATCTCTACTACATACTTCCCTTGTCCAAGGAAGATTCCATCTGCACTCTGACACACCTCCATACCTAGAAAATAATGCATCATACCCAAGTGCTTCATCTCGAACTTGGCATCAAGCTTCCTCTTCGTTTTGGCAATCAACCTATCCTCTCCTGTTACAAACAGGTCATCCACATACAATAGGAGTATCACTGGATTTCCTTCCTAAACCTTGTAGTAAAGGTTGGAATTTGCTTTACTCTTTGTAAAGCCCAACCTGGACAGGAAGTTGTCTATTCTGTCGTATCATTTCCTGGGTGCTTGTTTCAATCCATACAAGGATTTCTTCAATCTTCACACATATGAATCCATGTCATGTGTCTCAAAACTGAGTGGCTGCTCCACATACACTTCCTCTTCGACTACACCATTCAATAAAGCTGTCTTGACATCCATTTGGTGTATCCTCCACTTCATCACTGCATCCACAACAATTACTTGTTCCGATGGAAGTGTATCTGGCTACAGGTGCAAAGGTTTCTTCATAATCTATCCCTTCTTTCTGGGAGAAGCCACGAGCCACAAATCTTGCCTTGTATTTCTCTATGCTTCCATCTGCAGCATGCTTGATCTTGTAGATCCACTTGGAAGTCACATCAGACTTCCCTTCTAGTCTTGGGACCACATCCCAAACATCATTCTTCATGATTGACTGGTACTCCTCGATCATGGCATCCTTCCATTACTGCATCCCAGATCCTGGGAACTTTAGATTCTTCAATAGGTATTTTCTTGAACTTCTTTGCTGGAACAAATGTCGTTGTTGAGTCTTCGTTACTTGTTCTTTGAAACAAGTCTCTCTTGTAGGTGATGGTACACGGTCTTTCCTACAAGACAAGTTCAATTGCATGATTAGAAACAACTCATAGATTTCAAAACAAATTTTTACACATAAAGATATATGTCATATAGTCATGCAATTATCTTAGCTAATGCTTCAATACAACATTTATCCCTATCTCGTAACTTTATAGATGTCTTCCATCTCTACCAGAACATTGTTAAGAGTGTGCACAACACCCAACATGTCAGCAAAGAGGTTTCATTCTAGATAAGTAGCAATGGAATGTTGTATAGTACCATAGGCCACTTACCCATTACTTGTATATTAGTAGTATCTTGTTCATTAATACAACTTTTCTAATATGCATAATATACATCCTAAATCTAGGAACATAAGTATGTACATGACTGAACAACATTATTTAAGTAATAAGAAATGAAAATTCAAATACTTATCTTTGTTTGCTTGTTGGGTGGACTTCCTCTCAATCTTTGCTTCCTTACAGGAATTACTGGAGTGTGCTCCCTCTTGATCTTTGCTTCCTTGCAGGAACTACTGGAGTGTGTTCCCTCTTGATCTTTGCTTCCTGGATTATTTGTCTTTGAACTTATATCCATCCTGGACCATTATGCATGCTTAAGTGTGCACTAGTGTCATCATTGTGTCATCCTCAAGATCTGATACATAATCATACATGCATTAGTATAATCTCAATGCTATCAAAACATTATGATTCTAAATAATCTTAAACATGTATGGTTGTAATCATTTCATACACAGGTAATTTATCACAAGCGTTAGTATTCAAGGTTTCACGGAGTACTTGTTTTACTCATGCATATTCTTATTTGACCATAGGAATCTTCATATCATTAATCAAAATAAGAAACATAATATGCATAAACCCTTGATTATTTAAACTTCTAACTTCATGAATGATCATTATCAATCATACAAAAATATACTTATATGAGATCCTAACACAAGGTGGGATTCTAACTTGATACAGGAAAAGAACATACCTGGATTATCATGTTTGCTAGTTATGTCTAACATACCCAAACAATGTCTTCTTTGTTCTCTTCAATGATTTAGAAACCTTGTGCTAGTAACCTGTATATCTCATAAGTTAAGCATTGTAGAACCAAATTATACATACCTCGTAAGTAAATCTTCTATGTGATCAATGGCTATGGATGAGTCTTTGTCTTCATGTCACCATGGTCATATGTTCTCGATCTAGAACTTGATTTGTCTTTCTTGGTGTACCTTTCATGTTAGCGGACAACATCATCCTCATACAACACCACAGTGCATTAGTATAATCATAAGTGTCATAACCCTAATCAATGAATGTCTTCTATAATTCACATGCATTCATACTTTTACTAAGGTGATAAGACAAGTCTAAAATTAATCAAGATTGTACTAACCTCAATAATATGAAGACAAACTTAATCATGAACAGATTTCAAAACATACATGTATCTCCTCAAGTCATACTTGTCGGGATTGCTTGTAGTCTTCTTTTGTAAGGCCTTAGCCTCATCTCCCTCTGGAACTGAAACTTCTTCACTTATGAAGGTGTCCAAATCATTCTCTTCTAGTATTAACCCAGTCCACTTTGATTTGCTGAAACTGGATCTGGAGCTGGCTAGGGTTTGGCAGAGAAACCCTAAAAATCCAAACTTGTAATTTCAAACTTCTGTCTAGATAGGGAGATTCATTTGACTGAGGCGAGCAAGATGGTGTGCTCAGATTTTGAAAAATCCAAAAATTGACTTCTTAAAATTGACCAGCGAGTTTCGAATCTGCAACTTCTATCAAATTCTAGTTTTCTGATCAAAATCCCGAACTAGGGTTTGATAGAGCCAGGGGTTCTACCCAACCAAAAAATTTGATCTTGGTCTCTAAATTTCAATTTTGATGAGGAGCATCCAGTCATGGTCTCAGATTCCAAAAATTCAAACTTTTGCAGAAACCCTAATTTCCCGCAGCAATGACGAGCCAAAAAATGAAAGTACTCAGAATCCAATTTTGTTTGGACAAAAATATATGCCATATTGTTTCTGATGTATCTATGAAATTTGGGATCCTCAGGGTTTGAAACTTTGGCTTGTGGTAGACTGACCTATCATCTTTCCAATCCCACATATCTGAGCTCTAATGGATCCCCCATGAGAGAGATATGCTAAGTGTCGCAACATGACCTGTTTATGGGATGAAACAACATAGAAAACTTGTACGGAGTTCCATGTGTCACTGTTTCAACTTCGGTCTTTGAAACCTGGACCTATGAAACTACAGTCCATTCCCTAACTGCCACTTTTTATAGAATTCCATTTGGAGCTTCCTAGCCCGATATATGACCTATGTGCCTAGGTCACCTGTTTAGGGCTACATTCTGGAAGAGGTAGAAACCCTAACTTGTACGAATCATATCTCACAAAGTAAAATGAATATGTGGCTGATCTTCGGACACAAGGTACATGAACATTTAATCTTCATCCTGTAAACGTTTCAGATCCCGAACCTTTGCCAAAACGGATTTATAGTGAAAGTTCCACGATGACTAGTTTTTATTATACCAAGCCCTAACTTCCAATTTGTGGCAAGTGCAACAAGTGTCGTAAATTCCATACAATGCCTTCCTTCAGGCTAGCTCTGATACCATGTTATTTTTTCATCATTTAATTCAATCTAATGTAGGATCTTAACTGAGAGAAAAACATGTACAACATATCAAATATAAGAGACAAGAGACACAAAGCATTTCACAAGAGAAAACCAAGAAGATGAAAAACCACGCAACTTCCTTAGATATAGAATGAGCACCAATACAAAGATCACAAAGATCAAGCCCCAAGATAAGAGATAGTCTCCTCGCAGCTCCTCCTCCTCCACTTGTGCACACTCCTCCTCTCTCTCACTAATGCGAAGTGAGTGAGTGTGTGAATGAATAAATGAGAGAGTCACACTCTCTATTTATACTTTACTTTGACTTGCCTTTTACACTAACTGGGACAACCTCCCTTAGGAGAGTCTAATAAACCATTACCACTTGTCACTGGGACGACCCCACTAGGGTGGTCTAATAACCCTTTAACCCACATCAGTCTGACCCCTCTAAGGTGGTCTAATAACCCTTTAAGCCACATTGGTCCGACCCCTCTAAGGTGGTCTAATAACCCATCAAGTATAAGTTGCGACACTTACAATAATACTTGCAACACTTGCAAATACAAATGACGACACTTCCAACCGGAGGAATAATACATCTCTGTTGGGGATATAATAAAGTACAAATGTAATACATACAATATACAAGTGAATATCTTCTGAAGTTACAAATACATTAAGAGGGATTACTCGCATCCAAACCCTTGATTATGAGGGAGTAGCCCTTCAATGTCATAGGTGCCACATTTATGGCCACCTTGCAAAAAATTATAAGTAGGCTTTCTCCTTCGGCTTGGATCGGCCCAAGAAGAGGGCTGTGGGACGCGGCATTACAGAGGACACCACCGAATCCCCAAAATAGGGTTGCATGGAGGAACAAGCTGAAGACATCACTCACGACAAGCGGGAGGAACCTCGTACTGCAGATACCCTGATTTTTTATTTATTGATGGCGGATGACCCTTCTCTGTAGACACCGAATGCGCCAGCTAGGCACATACTGGAACATGCGACCTTGGGTAAGCAATTTTCACTTCCCTCACACCTCTCTATTTTGGTTGAAAATTTACATGCACTTAGCTTTGAGGGCTCTGACCCCACCCTGCCCCCTTCCCCTCTTCTTCCCTGGGAGAAATCCCTGTTAGTACCTCCGGCCTTCCCCACTCTTCTTCTTTTCCCTCCTCAGTTTCCTTTCCTTCTACCTCGGCACCACCCTCTTTTCCCTCTCCCCTCCCCCCTCCCTCCCTTTCCCCCCCTCTCATTTGCCACCCTTACTACTCCCGAGGCCTCCTGTCCGATACGCTTCCGACTTCGGTCCAAAGATGTTCCCATCGCTTCTTCATCTTCGTCTCTACACCTGGTTTTGAGGAAAAATACAATTCCTCTGGGTCGTGTGAATTGTTGAGGGAGACCCTCTCACCTCTCAATGGCACAAAGTCATGTTCTTTTGGAACTTGCGGATGGAAAACAAAATCTATTTTTGGGGCGCTTAGAGTACCGGAAGCCTTGGGTGGGGTGAATCCATGAAATTTCTATCCCTTAACTGCAGAGGGTTGGCAAGTGAGCCTAAAAAACTTGCACTAAAAATGTTGATCTCATTGCATCAAGCTGATGTACTTTTGCTTCAAGAAACGTTGGGCTCAGAAGAGGGAATCACTACACTAATTTCCTCTCTTTTTAATTACATGTATTTCCGGGCACTAGATGCTCGTGGCCACTCTGGGGGTGTTTCCGTTGGATGCAACACACAGATGGTTCAAATTAAAAATTCTTGGGGTTTGAGCTTGATTTTGGGTGTGGAGATTCACCATGCTGTAATAATTCCAGTTTCAATATTTTAAATATCTATAGACCTTATGTGCATCGGGTCCCCTTCTGGGACACTTTTATGTGGATCGGGTCCCCTTCTGGGACACACTAAAAAAGACTTATTTTTTACATCTGGAAAATCTAATTATTGGTGGGGACCTAAATTTTACTCTCGGCAACCATGAGATTTGGGGCCCTAGTGCCAGAGCTGATTTACTGGCAGATTATTTTGATCATATGTTGCATGACTAAAAGCTGGTGGATCTTATCCCTTATAAGATTAAACCTACTTGGACCAATCAGCGAGATGGGGTGAGTAGGATTGCTAAAAGATTGGGCTGTTTTCTCCTGGTAGAACATCTGATTGGACAAAACCTAAACATCCGTCAGTGGGTGGACATGGGAGGTATCTTGGATCACTCTCCTATCAATCTGAAAATTAAGGAAGAGGTCACAAAACCTCCTGCACCTTTCAAACTCTGTGCAACATGGTTAAAGAAAGAGGAGGTCACTTTGATCATCTAGGATAACTGGGTACCATACTGTCTAGCGGAGGGTTACCATGATACTACACACTTTGTCAAAAGCCTTTCGAATGTAAAAAAGTGTCTAAAGGAATGGGCCTTCAAAAAGAAAGAAAAGGATGAATTTTAACTATCACCGGTGGAAGGGGAGATTCAGCTGGCTCAGGATTCAGAAGGTTGTGGTTTCCTGTCTGATGATTCCTCTGCACAACTGGGACTACTTGAAGCTTGTAGGCGCAAACTATTACAGACCCAAGAGGATATTTGGAGACTAAAGAGTCGAGCTATTTGGTTTGAATGCAATGATGATAATACAAAATTCTTTCAAAACTTTGCAAAAGGAAGAAAGTTCAAAAACACCATCTAGGAAATTCAAAATGATAATCATGAGAACATTTCCTCTTTCAATGGCTTGGAATCCCTTGGGACATCTCATTTCTCCTCCCTTTATAAAGCAGACAACATAGAAATCTGGCCGACATCATTCAGATGTCCCAATTTTTTCCTGAATTCATCACTCCGAAGGACAATCTAGATCTCATGGAGGAGATCTCTGAAGAAGAATTAAAATAAACCCTTCATAGTTTCCAAAAGGATAAAGGTCCCAGACCGGACGACTGGACCATTGAATTCTTCCTTGCACACTTTGAGGTCATTGGTGCAGATCTTCTCCAACTGGTGGAGGAGTCTCGCTTGCGGGGACTTGTACACCCACCCCTGAATTCCACCTTCATTTCCTTAATTCCAAATTCGGATCTTCCGACCTCTTTCAATGACTATAGGCCTATTTTCCTCTGCAATATCACATACAAGGTGGTGGCATAGATCATTGACAAAAGGTTCAAAAAAATTCTCTCAAAGGTCATCTCTATGGAACAATTTTGATTCTTTGAAGGTCGTCAGATCCATGAAGCCACTAGACTTACTCAGGAGTGTTTTCACTCGATTAAACTCAAGAAAATAAAAGGAGCAGTCATAAAACTTGATCTATCAAAGGCCTTCGATAAGTTTAGATGGATTTACTTAAGAATGTTGATGACACACCTGGGTTTTGACTACTCTTTCATCAAATGGGTCATGAGCTGCATCTCTACTACATCTTTTGCAGTCCTTATTAATGGTTCCGCTTCAAACTTTTTTCCTGCTAGCAGGGAGCTCTGTCAGGGTTGTCCGTTCTCCCCCCTACTTTTCTTATTGGTGGTAGAAGGCCTTAGTAGAGCTATCCTGGATACAAAGCGCAGCGGCAATTTCAAAGGTATTGGTATCTTAACTTCACTTTTCTTAACACACTTACTTTTCATCGACGATATCCTCCTCTTCTGCAACAATTCCATGAGGGATGCAGATACCCTAGATGACATTCTGGACCTATTTGGAAGGGCTATAGGAATGGAGATCAACATTCAAAAATCCTCGCTCTCCTTGTCAAATATGAATGATTGGGATTCTCGTTACTACACTACTCTCTTTCCCTTGAGTATTCTGATCTGGATACTGGACTAAAATATTTGGGTTTCATTTTAAAGCCAAACAACTACAAAAAAGGTGATTGGGGTTGTTTAATTGAAAAATTGGAGAAACGAATTTCATCTTGGAGTCATAGGTGGCTCTCTAGGGCTGGGAGATTAGTACTCATCAAATCTGTGCTGGAAGCTATTCCAGTTTACTAGATGTCTCTTTCCTGGATCCCTAAGGGCATTTTAGAAAAGTCCTGAAAAATCTGCTTCAGATTTTTATGGTTTGGAAATTCTGAGAAACATGTATCTCCTTGGGTCAAATGGAAACACTTGAGAAGCCAAAGTCTCAAGGGGGAAGGGGACTAAAAAATATTCATCTTTTTGCTAAATCTTTGGCTGCAAAGGCTTGTTGGTGTCTTTTGTCGACTGATAATCTGTGAACAAAAGTGGTGATCCAAAAATATATTGTGTCGTTCTCTCTCTCTAATTGGGTCAGAAGTCCAACTCGCATCATTGCGGGCATCTCGGTCATTTGGAAAGCTATCCTTTCCTACTTTCACATCATTGACTTGGGGCTGGGATGGACGGTGGGGGATGCTACTCAGGTCCGCATTGGTTTCGACCCTTGGTTGGGCTGTCAAAACAGACACCCCCTCCCTCAGCATCTTATTATCTTTTTGCATGCTTGTGGTTTTCACCACCTCTCTCAAATTGTCGAGCTAGAGACCACAAATATCATGCAGCAGGGATGGAAAGGCCCTGCTCAACTTGGACTACGGACAGGATACTGGTACATTTGGAATGAATGCTTCCTTTCCCTTCGATCCACACATGCCAGAATTTCTACAACTCAGGACACCTTCATTTGGTCCCCTTCTCCGCTTGGACTCTACACCCTAAAGATGGGATACAAATTATTGGCTGGTGAATTGGATGGAGGAGAACTACTGTGGTGGTGGAAATCAATCTGGCATTCAAAATGCCCTCTAAAAACCAAACTTTTCATGTGTTGCTCACTGTCAAACAAGGTTCCGGTCTGGGAGAAAATGAAAAGTTGGCACATTGAAGGACCAAGGTGATTCCCTCTGTGTAAAAAGGCCTCTGAAACTCTTCATCATTTATTTATCACTTGCCCCTTCATTCGTCATATCTGGAGACTACTGTGCTCCACCTTAAATCTTGGTCCTCTTTGGATCGGCAACACTCTAGAGGATGCATGGAGAAACTAGTTTGATTCCCCTGCCATGGCTCACTACAGGGCACTTCCTCTCCTGGTTAATTGGGGAACTTGGCTGGCTCGCAACAAGGCTCTCTTTCTCTAAAAACAATCTGTCCCCGACCTGGTGGCCGCACAGAGTGTGTATGTCTTGGCCTATTTCCCCCAAATTAAACACTCTCCTCCATCCACACTATCATCATTGAATCCATTGACCCCACTCTCCCTTGGGAATATTTTGATGGGGCAACAACTGACCAGCTTTGTGGCAGGGGCCTATACTTCACCTGTCACACTCCTCCTACTATCATATTCAGATGGGAATTGGACCTGGAACAAACAACTATGCTGAACTCTTTGCTCTCAAGATTCTTCTCTGTTTTGCACTTGAAAAGAAATGCACACATATTTAGATCTTTGGTGACTCTATGAATGTTATCAACTAGGTCAACAAAATTTAGCAGTGTCACAATCTGTTTTTAAGTAATATTTTGGCAGATGTTTTGCGACTATTGAGGTATTTTGAAACCTTCTCCTGATGCCATGTTTACAAGGAGCGAAACACTACAACGGATCAACTTTCAAAACAAGGACTGAACTTACATCTTGGACAGTGGAAGATTTTGGCTACTAAACATGATCAAGCTTTTGTATATTTTCACAGACCCTTCATAGAGGGATTGGAAATCATTGATATATGATACTCTCTGAACACAACATTATTTTTTGATCGGGATCTATATTTTTTTGACTTATTTAGAGGCCCACGGTGGACCTTGGAGTACTCATACATGTATATATAGGTTGATTGCTCAATCAGAGCAGTTCTTATGATACAACACTATGCTGGACTCTCTATCTGAAAGGCATTATAAATGCTTTCTGCAATATGTAATTTGGCTATACTCTTAATTAAATTACGCTTTTTTCCTTGGAATTTTTTTTTTAAAACATATTTTTATTTATTTATTTTAAAAATAAAAATCTTGTATAAATAATAATATGCAATTATATAGCAATATTTTTATATATTGTATTAATTAAAAATACATATACTAATAAAAATAAAAATAAAATGATGACATATAGATAGATATATATTGTTTATATTAGTGCTAAGTCAAAAGTAAAAAAATGTATATTAAGAAAACTTATATTTATATAATTTTTTTATCAATTGAAAATATATATACTAATAAAAAGATAATCATATGTTTATACATAATGTACTATAATAATTTATATATATTAATTCATAAAAATGTTTAAACATTTATATGTTATTGTTTTCAATAATTATTATAATTTTGAATTACAAAATAAGATTTAAAATTATTAATGATTAATTTGAATCAAACTATAATTTCATATTCTTGTAATTTGAATAGAACATTAACAATACAATGGAGAATCTCTTTCATTTTGCCATAAAGTATATCCATAAAAATAAACTATAGACTTAAAATTATTTATCAAATAAAATATAGTGATTTTGAGGTGACTACACAATAATATGTGTATTTTCCAAAAAAAAATTCAATATTCAATATAATATATTCTATTAAATTTCCAACTAAACAAAATTTATAATTATTATTACATAATAATATATAATACCTTCTTAGCTCCTCGTCGATTAATAGCTCTTGGTTTCGATTGCTAATAAAAAAGAAATAAATGAATAGATTGCTATATTAGTATAGATCTCAGATCCAAACTCTATTTATATATGTATGAGTATGTGCGACCTAATAAAAGTAAAAGATATATTAAAGGGGTAACCAGCTAACTCACTTTGGATAAACCAAATAATTCAAAAGTTCCCAAATTGATTATGAGTGTTTTTTAAACAATTAATATACATACTATCCATAATTATTATGTGTAATATTAGATGTTGCTTTTGTATTTGTAAAATAATTAGTATACATATTATCTATGACTCTGTTAATTTGAGATTTTTTTTAAATAAAATATTTTTTAAAAACTAATTGTCACCTCCAACTAGGGGTATTTTGTCAAATCAAACCTTACAATCAATAAAATATAGTATTTTTTAATTTCAAAAATTAAAAACACAATTTATTATTTTTAAAAATTTAAAATTTAAAATGATTTTTTACATAACATTATAAAGCAACTATTAAATTGATAAAATTAAGAAAAAGTCAATTTAGTTTGACAATTATCCATTACTATAATCCATGTCGAAAGTTATCTTAAATTATTAAAATCTTAATATTGTTATCATACACCATGATAACATAATTTAATAATAATAATAATAATAACAATAAATGTATTATCTTTTCATCCAATATGAAAATATTATTTTTTACAAAACATTTTAAAGTAATTATTAAATTAATAAAATTAATAAAAAGTCAATTTAGCTTTGACAATTATCCATTGCTATAATCCATGCCTTGGTAGGGACTAAAATGATATAATTTATGAAAGTCATCTTAAATTATTAAAATATTAATATTGTTATCATAAACAATGATAACATAATTTAATAATAACAATAAATATATTATCTTTTCATCCAATATGAAAATATGATTAATTTAATTTAATTTAATCTTTGTTATTATTTAATTTGAAAATATTATTAATTTAATCTAATTTGTTACATCATGTTTAAAATTTTAATTTTATTAAATAAAGTCAAACTTCTTAGTTCACTTCGACTTTATTTGTATATTTCTATAAACGATGCATCTAGAAATTTATATGCTACGACAAACCATTTATGTCAAATATAGAATATAATATTTTATAAAAATTAAAATTATTCTAGAAAACACAAAAATCAAAACTAAGTGCATCTCCATTAACATATAAAAACTAACTTAAATATGGGTAGGAGGATCATGCTCTTAATATAAAACTACATTTGACAAATCTACGCCGACTTATTGGACCTTTATGTTGTAGGCTGAATCGAGGCAAGCTTGAGTTGCAAGAACCGCCATAGGGTTTCATTTCTGGTTGGCATTGTCATTCTGTAAAAAATTCTACAATTCTGTTGGAGGTCTTGCTCGACGAAAAATGGATATTCAGTCTTCAATTCACGCACAAACAGAATTCACAGTGGAGTTGATGAAACAAGTATTGGAAGCAAGTATTGGGCAGAATGCTGTTTTCTCTCCTTTGAGCATAAGCATGGCATTGAGCCTGGCTGCAGCCGGTGCAAAGGGCCCGACACTCGACCAGATTTGCGCTTGTCTCAAGCTCAAGGAGGCTTCCCAACAATCCCATGAATTCTCTTCTCATCTTCTTAATATGGTTTTGATTGATGGAAGTCCTAATGGAGGGCCTAACTTATCGTTTGTTCACGGAGTATGGGTGGATAAATCCATGTCGTTGAAGCCCAGTTTTGGGGATATTGTGAAGAAGCACTACAACACTGAAGCTCGACTGGTGGATTTTCTGAATAAGGTACATGATAATAGATATACGCTACTTTCCAAGCCATATTTATTTCCTTTTTGTACAAAGAAATTGATGCAATTTCTTGTATAATTTGTCTTTTCAAAGCTCATAAAATGTTTGAATACAATTTGAAAGCAACAAAGAAATGTTCTGATTTATTTGTCATTTTTTTAATCTTTCAATAGTCGAATGAAGTTAGAATGGAGGTGAATAAATGGGCTGCAGATGAATCTAAGAGGCAAATACAGGAACTACTTCCAGCTGATTCTGTGGACAAATATACCAAGTTGGTCTTGGCAAATGCCTTGTACTTCAAGGGTACATGGCAGAAGGAATTTGATTCCTCAGCAACAAAGGAAGGTACTTTTAATTTGCTTGATGGTGAAACTGTGCAAGTGCCCATGATGACTACAAAAAAGAAACAATTTATTAAGAGAGTTGGTGACTGCAAAATTCTAGGTCTTCCCTATCTCCGAGGACACGAGAAGCGGTCATTTTCCATGTATTTGCTCTTGCCTGATAAGAAGGATGGCTTGCTTGATCTTGAGAAAACTATTGATCTTAATTTTTTTGAGAATCATCTATGCAAAGTAGGTGAAGTGAGTGTAGGGTCTTTCCAGCTACCTCGCTTTAAGATTTCCTTTGCTCTTGAGGCACATCAATTTTTGAAAAAGATGGGTTTGGTCTTGCCTTTTTCTGATGGGGCAGACTTCACAGAAATGGTGGATTCACCTGTGGCCAACTTTCTTTACATTTCAAACGTTTTTCACAATTCATTTGTGGAGGTTAATGAAAAGGGAACTGAAGCTACAGCTGCTAGTGCGTACACTGTAGAATATACTTGCTATAAGCCTCCTGAGGACTTTATAGCTAACCATCCTTTCATGTTTGTGATTAAAGAAGAGCTAACTGGAGTGATCTTCTTTGTTGGACATGTACTGAATCCTTTGGATAGCTAAGCTCGAAGTTTGCAAACTGGAAATTTTCGAAGCAGGGGATGAATAAAAAATCATGTATGTACTATGAACGAATGATTTATTCCAGTGGTTTGAAAAGATCATAAAGGTTTGTTATGTGGTTTGAATACTACTTTCACAAACTGCAGAGAACTTTCTTTTTCTGGCCACAGCCTATGGCTTTGGGTAAGCTTAATTAACAATTTCTTTTTTTGTCGTACAATATCTCTTTAGTTTTCATTGATGATACCTGAAATTTTCCGATTAATTAAGGTTTTCCCAGAGGATTGAGGACTCTCTCTCTATTAAATCACTTAGACTGTAAAAGTTTGGCTTGCATATTCTTGTTTATTTTCTTTATTAAAGCTCTATTACACATAGGCTTACGATAATTTTAATCTCAGATATATGAGTTGACTGATATCTCCATTTCTGAATGAAAATTGATAATAGGCTTTTAGCATAATGAGATGAATCGATAGCTTTTTATGAAAGCACCACTATAAGAAAATCTGTTTTCTCTGATCAAGTAAACGTTTCTTTCTATGGACCTTTATTCTCTTGTATTAAAGAGAGCTAGCTATAAACTTCAAACCCAATCAAGGCAAGTATCAATTTCTAGTTAAAGAAATGATAAAATGCAGTGTACCAAAAATCATGCTTTATACAATTTGAATTTCAAAATTTAACTTTGAAATCCCATTGCTTATTGTTGTAAGATAAATATTCCACATTCACTGATGACTATGGCTAACAGCGTTTGAAAAATATTACTAATAAGGTGACAGTTTAGATCTTGCATAGATAATGTATGGCCTTAATATTATCCTTGTTTACTGGACAATACAAGTATGAAGTACTGAGTTTTGCACAGGGTAACGTGATTCTCATTACGGTCGGCAGAAACAACCACATGCAATGTCTATTGTAAAATATGGTAATGTATTGTGACTTGGAAGAACGTTTGGCATGTAGCTGTGGGCTTTTAGTTCCTATTTTCTCTACTCTTAATTCGAAATATAAAAACATAACTAGCTTAATCTCAAATAATATAATTTAATAGTAAAAATAAAAATATTTCTTCTCTTAAAGATATGGTTAGTTTAATCTAATCTAAAACAATATAAAATATATAATTAATTTATCATTTATTATAGATAATATGGACACTAAAAAGCAAAGCAGTATGGATTGCTAAAGGCGATGACAATACTAAGTTTTTTCACGAGTATGCTAACCACAAGAAAATGTGTAATTCAAAAAATGAAGCAGTCATTAGATAGCTTCACTTTGAAAATCTTTTTAAAAGTGAAAGTCTTGATAATATTTGCATAAATGGTAAGTATAATCAAACTATTCCCTACTATTGTGAAAGTCTTGATAATATTTGCATAAATGGTAAGTATAATCAAACTATTCCCTACTATTGTTGATGAGGATGAAAACCTAAGGCTAATGAAGGAGGTTTCTAGTAATGAAATTAAAGTTCTCCATAGTCTCAAAAATGACAAAAGCCCTAGACGTGATGGTCTCTTGGACATAATTTTTTTAGGATATTATGATGTCTTAGTACAAGATCTTTTAAGAGTGGTCCAAGAATTCATAGAAATAGCTGAGAATCGGCAGTAAAAAGTCATGGCATCTGGTGGAGAGTCTGCGGTGGCTTGAAACGTCAATTCACTCACCGTAGACTCTCCACCAGATGCTATGAGGAATTCATAATCAACGGAAAAATATTAACAGTGTTCAATTCTACTTTTTTGGCATTGATCCCTAAATATGAAATTCTCTAGTAGGCTTTGATATATTCCGACCTATAGGATTATGTAAAACAATCTACAAACTTATATCAAAGATTATAGCTATGAGATTAAAGCCCCTTCTATCATTATAGCTATGAGATTAAAACCCCTTCTATCATATGCCATTTCCCAAGAGCAATTTGGGTTTTTACCAGGTAGATAGATTCATGACGTAGTTGGTCTTGCGTACGAGAGGATTCATTCCATTAGATCCAAGCATTTAAAATCCATGGTGATTAAAATTGACTTATCTAGAGCTTATGATAGAATGAAATGTCTTATTTAAGAAGGGTTTTCTTCTTAATTGGGGATCTGCAACTCTTTCATCAAATGGATAATGCGCTTTATAACTACAGTCTCTTTTCCAATGTTGGTTAATGGTGCGGCCTCCAATTTCTTTAGACTTGAAAAGGGTATTCGATGGATCCTCTTCTTTTCCTCCTTATTGATGATGGACTTATCTGGGCTTTATCTTTAGCCAAGTTATCTGATGGTTTCAAGGGATTTAATATAGGTGGTCGATTTTGGATATCCCGCATCTTGTTCGTTGATGATATTTTAATTTTTTTTTAAGGTTCCTTGCAGGACAAAGATAAGCTTCTTTCCATCTTATCCATGTTTTGTTCTATAGATGGTATGAAGATTAATGACAAAAAAATCTATATTGCTTCGGAAGGTCTTGATGGGATGAACTGGCAAGTTATCTGGATGGATTCAAGTTCAATATTTTTTATTTAGGCAATGATTTAGACAATGGAATGAAATACTTAGGGTTTTTTCTTAAATGAGGGTCCTATGTCAAAAAAGATTAGGAGTGGCTTTTGGCTAAGTGCAAAAAATTAATCTCATTCTAGTGTTATCGTTGGCTTTCAAAGGATGGGAGACTAGTCCTAGCCAAAGCTATGTCGTAGGCTATGCCGGTATATTGGCTGACAATATCATGGATCCCCCATGGCTTTTTAGACTAAATCGAGAAGCTTCTTTTCCAATAATTTTGGGCAGGTAGTCTAGATCATCATGGAACTATGTAGATTAAATGGCAAGATCTGTCTATTCCAAAATCTCAAGGAGGATGGGGAATCAAACTCCTTCTTCTTTCTCTAGAGCTTTAGCAACAAAGAGCATTTGGCGTTTGATTAATGTATGAGGGCTCTAGCAAGATGATGTTATTCAAAAATACATTGCTCCAACTACTATCCTAGAATGGATCAAACTGCCATCCAAACCTATCTAGAATGTTTCCATCATGTGAAAAGCTTCTATTTTATCCTTTCCTATAATTGCCAACAGCCTTGCATGGAAGGAGGGTGATGGTGAAGTGTTTGAGTGGGGGAGGATGCTTGGATTGGTGTAGCATACCCTTTTTGCTGAAAAACATTTTTTGTTAGCAAACATTATGATAACTTTTATTGTAAAGTTTTATGCTGGACAGGTGTCCAAGGATGACTGTAATTTGCACAATATATTAAATTATTAAATAAATAAAATAGGAGACAAACACCTAAGAGGACTGTTGAAAGAGTGGTTACTGAACCACTAGCACGGGGGCTTCACTAGAAGGCAATATAATACCATGTTCATTCATATTGCAGTATTAAATATTCATGAAAACCTAAAAATTATATTGCTTATATATTAAGGGGCAAATGTTTTTTTTATTTAATGTAACAATACAAAAATACTTTGGGGTCTTTTTTATATGGGCGGGATGACAAATATCTGCCAAATGGAGATGGTGGGATCACAGCTAGATGAGAAATCGGGTTGAGGAAAGGCTCGAGCTTACCAGTACGCAGGGAAATCACATCTTTAGGCATGCTTGAGACCAGTGGTTTCATGGTGAAGTGGGTTTCTAGTCGATCATAGTCGAGAGACAGTGGTCATTGACAGCCACTTGTTACCAATAGCACTTAGCCAGTTGTTACCAATACCCTTGGGAGGCTCTAAGCCTCCAGGGCCTGTTATAGGCCATCGATAGGCCTTGGGAGCTTGAATACCCAACCACTCGTGCCTATTACAGGCCTTCGGAGGTTTAGTTAGCCTCCTAGAGCTTGTTACAGGCCTTGGGGGCTTGGATACCTAGCCCACAATAGGCTTAGTCAGCGATTGGGGAACTGCAACATGCAATCTAAATGTTTTACTATGTGCATTGGCTCTAGTGACATACAAGAAGTGATCTCCTATCTCTTCATTAGACCATTAGATGTTGCAAATCATAATGATATGTGGTTGACTAATTGCATTGTGGGCGAGGTAATGTGCATCCACAATATACATCTAAAGAAGCAAGGTGCATTGTAGAATGCATGTGGGGTCATAAGAGGGGTATCATATCAAAATACTAGGTAGAAATATAAAGGGGTATAAAAAATGTTAATGAAAGAATTGATACATACGATATCTAGTGAAAATATGATTTTTCTTAAAATTGGGAAGGCATATTGGGAGGGGGTTAAAAAAAATCGATTTGTGAAGGTATTTTCCAATATTTAGTGAAATTAGGGGTATTGTTTCATATGCCATGAACGAACGTGCTAGGATAGTGGTTTATTGAGTGAAGCCCCCGTGACCACTAGGTGGAATGGAATTTGGGGTAGAAGGCAATGGACAAGTTGTAGCATCATGATGCAACTAACTAGCTGTTGGTATGGAACAACTCCCTTGAAATGTGGTCATAGTGCCCTGAAATATGGGACTGGAGCTTGAGGCTCATTTATTCCAAACTTACGACTAAAGGCCTAGGAAGTCTATATCATAGCCATCAAATTTTGAACTGAGGTTCATCACTTTTCCTGACGAGGAAATTTACCTTGGGGTTTTTCTGTGTTTGCACCCAAGAGGTTTGATGAGGGGATATGCTATGTTGTTGATCATGTTATCAGTCTGCCAAACTCTTATTGAGTTCAGGAAGTTGATGCTGAGTGGAGAAGACATGTTATTTCAGAAGGTTGATGCTGAGTGCAGAAGGCATTTTTGTGTGCCTTGCTTCTACATAGATTCCACCGACTTATTGGTTTAGTAATCAGGCTCGGGGGTTCTCAAGAAGCCAACAGTTGAGCTGCTTCTTCTAGAATAGGTTGGGAGGAAGAGGCCTCCTTGGGTGTTTTCCGGTTGTATCTTCATCTACAGGTTCCATTATCTTATCTATTTTCATACATCTTAAAGTTCTGTCACATATTAATTTTTACTGTTTTGTTTTTATTTTAGTTTCCTGAGTAAATTAATAATTCTGTATGAATTTGATTTGATTGAATGAAATAGCCTCTACATTTTTCCCCATGCAAAAATGAATAGCATCGTACACTAGTACAGAGACAAATTAAGGTAGATAGATATGATAGGCAAATTTCCAAGATGATGGAAGTACCATTCTGTATATTCTGTTAATTTATCTACTGATAGTAATTAGTATTATTTATTGCATTTCTTTACATTACTGTTCTTACTTCTATATTTTATTTCATCAAATAGAAGTTTATTGTCTTAAAAGATTATTACTGTGCTTTATAATTATTATTGAGATCATTGCTGATACATAATTAAAAATGATTGTATAATCTCATCATACAGAACTGATATGTCATTTTCAAGTTTAAATTTAGGGTTTATAGTTTCCATTTATTTTCTTCTCAAAGTTTACTATAATCTACTGTTATTTTCATTACTGTACATATAGGATAGATAAGCAAACAAAAGTCTCATATCACAAACCTAGGGTTACATATTTCACTTTCAAAACCAAACTTTAAACTACTGAATTTATTATCGAATGATAGCAATAGGGATATTAAAAGATATCTTTTATTTAAACAGTTCTCAACTATTGTCCAAACACATGTTTCTTTAGCCATAAAACAAAAGTTACACGAATGCATTCTTTTCTACAGAATCAAACTAGTTAAATAAGCTCCCTATCATCACATAGTTTCATTATTTTATTAACAATAGAATGCATCTAAATTGCAGAAGTAAAAACAAGTGTGGATTGTTGAGGGCTTGTTGACGAGTCAACTAATATCTATACATTTTAAACAGAGCCAAACCCTAACCCATGACAAGGCTTATAGATCGAAAACACAAACATTCTTACAAATCGACGAAGCTGCATATAGGCTGAAGCCTATCATGTATTACAAACACTTAACCAATATTTAAAAGACAGTAGCAGTATTTTCATTATTCATACATAGCACACGAATTCCTATCCCAATGTTTAAACATTTCACAAGTTCACAGTCCATAAAGAAAATGATAGCAACAGGTGTGTTAAAACCTAGTTGCACAACTATTATCGTATTACATCAAATTCAAACGCAGACGTCTGTTAACACACAAATTCTTTTTATTTTATAAATCGACGAGTCACAGGTTTTGTTCACAGGCCAAGCCCCAAAACAACGAACACAAAACAGTTACTGCAACATAGATTGGGAAACATACTTTTATTATCAACTCAACAGAGTTTGAAACCCTTTTTAACGGAGGAACATTGCCCAGTTCAAACTTAGAACCCAAACAATGTACAGTAACACTACTAAACTATTATATCGACTCTGAAAACTGAGAAGTATCCTAACACAGGCGTAACACAAAGCAACATGGGTTTTGAACCACGATTTCCAGGACAAGTTGTTACAACTTCAAACATTTGCCACAAATCTTCCAGGAGAACCTACGAAGGGTTTGCCACCGGGGCTTACCATTTTATAGCGTGCTATCCATTGCCATCAAAACCCAACACTGTAAAATCCACAACGAAGGCAGTACCTGCCACATGAACTGCAATAAGTTAACAACGAGACTCCAACGAATATTAATAAAACCAAAACCGTATTACATAAACATTGTTACGAGATGACTTACCTTCACTTTGACAGACGGATGGAATGCTTCATGCTTCCAACTCCTCCAACCAACGCAACAAGGTAGTATGCAACTGAACTTTTATCAAACTTGGAGTTTAATCTCACCGAAAACCTAAACCTGTCACACGACGAAAGCCACAGGGCTTCATTGCCTTACAACCTTCAAACACAAACAACTTATACAGTAAGTTTCACCATCAAAATTACAGAGATTGCAGTTACGGAGCCATCACAAACCACCCAGGGTCGAGCCCTGCTAACCAATGGCCTGTCGGCCTCTTCCTCAAACAGAAACACCAAATGAATGCGTTAAGGAAAACAACAAACGTTATTATGAGACTGCCTTAGGGTTTTAGATCTCAATGATCGAGGCAACAAATCAACGATCAAGATTTGACCAGCAAAGCCACGATAGTACCAAGGCACAGATACGATCAATCACCATTAATAACCTCAATAAATAACCAGCACAGTTGGGTTTCCTTATCACCATGGTTGAGCTTACAGCTCGGCGAACTATCACCATTCATACAACTATATCACGTGGAGCCAATAACACGTAGGAGACATCGAAGCAAACCACTACCATTACACAGGGTTTATATTTAATGCCGAAAATTACGTATCACCTGCTAGGCCATTACACGCAACTACATTTAATTCATGTCAACATCGAAGTTATGGCATACATCACGGATTCGGATATTATCACCGTTGTCATACAACCATTGCATAGTTACAAAACCATAGGGAATGATCATAATACGATATTACATTCACGTCTAAAGCTCTAAACCATGTTATAACTCGTATAACATGTGTGCAATGCACATTCGAACCATAGGAGATTTGCATATACTGTTTCCAATGCTATTCATTTCGCATAGTTTTTATATGTTTCCAAGTCAAAGGACATGATATATTTTTATATCAAGCACGTATTAGAAATCAATACAAGCCTTAGTTTGTAGGCGCTACCATAAGTTTAACATTTAAACTCATGCATATAATAAACATGCATTACAATTACGAAAGCTTGGTCACTTTGTATAAGGTTAATATATTGAAAATCTAACCCTCACACTATTTAGAAAGCTAGGGTTTGACCACCAAATCTTATGTGTCGCATACGATTTATGTCAAGCAGCATCTTGTTTATAAAGTTACATAACAGAACATCATTGCATTGGCTTTTCAAACTTAATACATTGCAAATGTCAAATTCCAGGAGTTCCACTTTAATCTAATTATGGCATTATCTACACGGGGTCATTCATCGATCCTACCAACAGATACAACAGAAGTATAGTGTAAAACATTGATAGCGACACATACAAATGTTATCATAAAAATGATACAAGTTGATAAAAATAAACCAACATTACATACCATCGACATCTTCATGCACGGCAGTATACACATTTATCTTAAAAACAAAGACGACTAGCTGAAGCTTATAACTTGTCTTTAAATACTGGAATTACTCTATTACCTTACCTGCAGATCTGCGAAAGAAAAGAATCCAATGCTTTAGCTATCAAATCTAAGTAAACCCAAGGGCACCCTGTAGGAACCCCTTCAGAAATATGCAAACAATTCATCAGTATTGTTACCAGATCATTACACATAACGAAATAAACATTGTTATGTCGCATCTTATTTATAATCAAGTATCTTTTTATGTTCAAGAATAAATACGATAATTTTATGAAGCTGTTATTATCTATTAGTTAAATAACTTTCATTCCGCAAGTAGGATTTCTCTTATGAATTAGGCTATATCACAATTTTTTAATTTTTGAGATTTTTGGGATGTTACATGTGGTATCAGAGCACAAGTTCAAACTCTAGGCCTAATTTAGGCTCATGCGCGCAAACAGAAAATAAATCAGAAAGTTCATGTTACTAACTTTTGTAATTTAACTTTATTTTTGTACATAACAGATTGACCTTTAAATTGCAGGTATGGAAATACCAGAAGAATCAACAGAGGACAGATATCCTCGTAATGAACGTATTAATCATAATAATTCTGAAGGAATTTATGTGGAATTAAACAATCAGTCTTCTGAAATTTTACGCACTGTACATGATTTAAAATCTGAGTTAAAAGCTATTAAAGAAGAAAATGAACGGATCCTTAAGGTACAGGAAGAGTTACAACATAATTTAAAAGGTAACTGTCATAGTGATGAAAGAGGCAGAAAATTAGAATTGAAGGTTGATTCCGAAATAATGTCCCACCAACATAAGCATAAGAAAACAAGAAATGATAAAAGGAACAATTACTCATCTTCTAAATCTGATCCAAGTAATGATGATATTAATTATGACAGCAGTAACAGTGAATGCTGCTCTAAAAAAAGAAAACATAAACATCATGAACAAATTACTGGGGAATTTAAAAAGATTAAGCCACCCACCTTTAATGGCGAAAGTGAGAAGGGTGAGACAACAGAAGCTTGGCTGTCTGGAATGAAAAAAGTACTTTAATATTTACGACTACTCTTCTCAACTGAAAGCCAAGATGGCTATTTACAATCTGACCGGGAAGGCAGATATTTGGTGGCAAGATCTTAAAAGGATCAAGAGTATAAAAGAAAAAGAAGTAACTTGGACTATGTTTAAAAGTTTGTTTAAAAAGAAGTTTTTGTTGGAACAATACTTTGAAGATAAGTCAAAGGAGTTTTACGATTTAAAGTTGGGTACAATGAACATAAAAGAACTATGCAACAAGTTCCTTAGCTTGCTGAGGTACGTACCCTACATGGTTGAGGAAAAGCCTAAAGTACAAAGGTTTCTCAGTTGTTTACCTTTTAATATAAAAGACCGTATTGAGTAATGCTGGAGGTTTTAAGAAAAATTTTAATAACAGAAATTTTTCTAATAATTACCGGAATAATGCATCTCAGAACTCTACTGCTGCAATAAATGTACCTAATAATAATAATCACAGCAATAACAATAACAACAACAACAAAGGTATGCTGAACAGAAAGGACCCATAAAGTGCTATGAATGTGGCGGACCGCATAAGAGAGCAGATTGCCCACGCAACAAGAGGACAACCAACAATATTCATACTATGCAAGCAAAACCTACAGTTGGAGACATCGCAAGAAAAATGACCAGGATAAATGCAGCACTGGAGAACCGTCAAGTAGATCATCAAACATCCATGGTCTAAATTGAAGGTATGATACAAAATGAGTCTATTTCTATTCTAATAGATCTAGGTGCAAATCTGAGTTATATTTCACCTACTTTAGTAAACCGTTGCAAGCTAAAAACAGAGAAATTTGATAATGCATGGTTAGTTCAGCTTGCAACAGGAACTAAAAAAAAGGTTACAAATTATGTCAAGAATTGTGAAGTGTTTTTAAGTCAGTTGAAAACGCAAATTAATCTGAATGTTTTACCTTTAGGGTCATATGATTTGTTGATTGGTATGGACTGGCTTGAACAGCATAGAGTTTTACTGAATTGTTATGATAAATCCTTTACATGTGTAAATAATGAAGGTAATTTAGAAACAGTAAAATGAATTCATAGAAAGATTTCAGTAAGGCAGATTTCTGCTCTATAAGTAAAGAGAGCTGCCAGAAAAGGCTGTAAAATGTTTGATGTTAATGTTATTAATGATGAGTGCACATCTAAAGAAGACAAGTTAAAACTAGAGGATATTCCCATTCTTAGGGACTTTTCTGACGTATTCCCGGAAGAAATTCCAGGATTACCTCCGAAAAGGGAACTTGATTTCACCATAGAGTTAGCACCCAGTGCGGTACCAAACTCGAAGGCCCCCTATAGGATGAATATTCTGGAGTTAAATGAGTTAAAATCTCAGCGAAAAGAATTAATAGATAAAAACTACATAAGGCCCAGTGTGTCTCCTTGGGGAGAACCAATAAATTTTGTTAAAAAGAAGGATGGTACCATGCATTTGTGCATTGATTACCGTTAGCTTAATAAAATGACAATTAAGAACTGATATCCCTTACCCTGCATAGATGATCTATTTGATCAAGTACGCGGAGCAGAGATATTCACTAAAATTTATCTAAGGTCGAGTTATCATCAAGTCCGGATAAAAGACGAGGACATATTCAAAACTGCATTCAAAACACGTTATGGACACTACGAGTTCGTAGTTATGCCTTTTGGGCTAACCAATGCACCGACAATGTTCATGTGTTTAATGAACAACGTTCTGCATAAATATTTGGATAAGTTCGTAGTGGTATTCATTGATGATATTCTGATTTACTCAAAAACTAAAGAAGAGCATGACGAACATTTAAAAATCATTTTACAAGTACTTAGAGAACATCAGCTCTACGCTAAGTTCAGTAAGTGTGATTTTTATAAAGATAAAATTCAGTATTTGGGTCATATAATTTTTAAAGATGGTATTTCTGTTGATCCTGATAAAATAAAAGCAATTAATGAATGGCATGTCTCAAAAGATGTAACTGATGTACGGTCATTCATGGGAATAACGGGTTACTATAGAAAGTTTATTGAAGGGTTCTCTAGAATTGCTAACCCCATCACTTCTTTGCAAAAGAAAGGGAAGAAATTCGTATGGGATCAAAAGTGTCAAGACAGTTTTAATAAGTTAAAAGAGTTATTAACTACTACACCCATTTTAAAAATTGCGGATCCCAATAAGGATTTCGTCGTATGCACGGATGCATGCAACGAAGGACTTGGAGGGGTCTTAAGTCAGGAAGTTCATGCAATTGATTTTGAGTCAAGGAAGTTAAAAATACATGAAAAGAATTATGCAACATATGATCTTGAGTTGGAAGCCGTGATACATGCTTTAAAAATGTGGCGCCATCACTTGATCGGAAGAAAATTCATTTTAATGACTGATAACAAGGGATTAAAGTATTTATGGGATCAAACAAATCTTAACGCAAGGCAAGCTAGGTGGTTAGCTTTCCTTAGTGAGTACGATTTTCAGATTCATCATATTAATAGAAACGAGAATAAGGTTGCTAATGCATTGAGCAGAAATGCTAGATTGAGTTTTGTGGCAGCAATCAGTACTTTTAAAACTGATCTGAAAAATCAGATCAAAGAAGGAATTAAGCAAGACGAAAATTGCCAAAAATTACATGATAAAGTGGCTGAAAATTCATCTGAAAATGTTATAACAGATTATAGTATTAATGAAAAAGGCTTCTTAACATATAAAAACATAATTTATGTACCTACTTTTTCGAAGGTTAAATTGCTGATTTTGGATGAAGTTCATAAGAGTCCTTATTCAGAGCATCCTGGTTATCAGAAAATGATAACTATGTTAAGAAATGAGTATTTTTTTCCCAACATGAAGAGTGAAGTTGCTGAATATATAGCTAGATGTTTTGAATGTCAGACTATCAAAGTTGAACACCAACATCCAGTTGGGCTATTACAGCCTTTACCAATTCTAGAATGGAAATGAGAAATTATAAGCATTGATTTTATTACAGGTTTGCCTAAAAATTAGAAGCAGAATGACTCAATCATGGTTGTTGTTGATAAACTTAGTAAAGCTGCTCATTTTATTCATGTTAAAACTACTTTCAAGGCTTGTAACATTGCAGATATTTTTAGGAAGCAAATTTTTCGCTTGCATGGAATTCCAAAGGTAATTATTTCAGACCGGGACTCTAAGTTCACCAGTAATTTTTGGACAACACTGTTTAAATGATTGAATACTAAATTAAATTTCAGCACTTCTTTTCACCCACAAACTGATGGTCAAACAGAAAGGGTAAATTAGATTTTAGAAAACATGTTAAGATTGTATGTTAAAGATCAACCATCAAAGTGGGAAGATTTCCTACACTTAGTAGAATTTGCCTACAGTAATAATTATCAAGCATCTGCTAAGTTGAGCCCATTTGAGATTTTGTATGGAAGAAAATGTTGTACTCCAATTTCTTGGGATAATCTTGTAGACAGATTGATGTTAGGACCAGATTTATTGAAAGAAATGGAGCTAACCATGAAACAGGTTCAAGGTAACTTAAAGGTTGCCCGAGATCGACAGAAAAGCTATGCTGATTTGAAACGCACTGAAAGAGAATTTCACGTAGGAGACCATGTTTTTATAAAGGTAAAGCCCAAGAAAAGTTCTTTGAAGCTTGGGAGCTATGCTAAATTAGCACCAAGGTATTGTGGACCATTCGAAATCCTATCAATGATTGGAGCTGTTGCATATCAATTGGCATTGCCATATAATTTAAAAATACACAATGTTTTTCATGTTTCTATTTTAAAGAAGTATGTGCACGATGCTACTAATGTGTTGAATTGGAATGACATACAGGTGGAACCCGAAGGAGATTTTCAAGTGGAACCGGACTTTATTCTTGACCGGAGGGAAATTATGCTTCGGAATTGCACCATAGGGCAGGTAAAGGTGCAATGGAAGCACCTTATCCCTGATGAAGCTACTTGGGAACTGGAAAGTAATATGCGGGTAGCATATTTAGTTCTGTTCCATGAGGAACTTGATGATGAATAAGCAACATCGAGGACGATGTTGAGCTTAAGTGGGGGTGGTTGTAACATACCCTTTTTGCTGAAAAACATTTTGTGTTAGTAAACATTATGATAACTTTTATTGTAAAGTTTTATGTTGGACAGGTGTCCAAGGATGACTGTAATTTACACAATATATTATTATTAAATAAATAAAATAGGAGACAAACACCTAAGAGGATTGTTGAAAGAGTGGTTAGTGAACCACTAGGTGGAATGGAATCTGGGGTAGAAGGCAATGGACAAGTGGCAGCATCATGATGCAACTAACTAGCTGTTGGTATGGGACAACTCCCTTGAAATGTGGTCATAGTGCCCTGAAAGATGGGACTGGAGCTTGAGGCTCATTTATTCCAAACTGACCACTAAATACCTAGGCAGTCTATATAATAGCCATCAAATTTTGAACTGAGGTTCATCACTTTTTATGATGAGGAAATTTACCTTGGGGTTTTGCTGTGTTTGCACCCAAGATATTTGATGAGGGGATATGCTATGTTGTCGATCATGTTGTGAGTCTACCAAACTCTTATTGAGTTCAGGAGGTTGATGCTGAGTGGAGAGGGCATGCTATTTCAGGAAGTTGATGCTGAGTGCAGAAGGCATTTTTGAGTGCCTTGCTTCTACAGAGATTCCACCCACTTATTGGTTCAGTAATCAGGCTGGGGGGTTCACAAGAAGCCAGCAGTTGAGCTACTTCTTCTGGAATAGGTTGGGAGGAACATGCCTCCTTGGGTGTTTTCCGGTCCTATCTTCATCTACAGTTTCCATTATCTTATCTATTTTCATACATCTTAAAGTTTTGTCACATATTAATTTTACTGTTTTGTTTTTATTTCAGTTTCCTGAGTAAATTAATAATTCTGTATGAATTTGATTTGATTGAATGAAATAGCCTCTGCATTTTTCCCCATGCAAAAAGGAATAGCATCGTACTCTAGTACATAGACAAATTAAGGTAGATAGATATGATAGGCAAATTGCCAAGATGATGGAAGTACCATTCTGTATATTCTGTTAATTTATCTACTGATAGTAATTAGTATTACTTACTGCATTTCTTTACATTACTGTTCTTACTTCTATATTTTATTTCATCAAATAGAAGTTTATTGTCTTAAAAAATTATTACTGTGCTTTATAATTATTATTGAGATCATTGCTGATACAGAATTAAAAATGATTGTATAATCTCATCATACAAAACTGATATGTCATTTTCAAGTTTAAATTTAGGGTTTATAGTTTCCATTTATTTTCTTCTCAAAGTTTACTATAATCTACTGTTATTTCCATTACTGTACATACAGGATAGATAAGCAAACATAAGTCTCATATCAAACACCTAGGGTTACATATTTCACTTTCAAAACCAAACTTTAAACTACTGAATTTATTATCGAACGATAGCAGCAGGGATATTAAAAGATATCTTTTATTTAAACAGTTCTCAACTATTGTCCAAACACATGTTTCTTTAGCCATAAAACAAAAATTACACGAATGCATTCTTTTCTACATAATCAAACTAGTTAAACAAGCTCCCTATCATCACATAGTTTCATTATTTTATTAACAATAGAATGCCTCTAAATTGCAGAAGTAAAAACAAGTGTGGATTGCCGAGGGCTTGTTGACGAGTTAACTAATATCTATACATTTTAAACAGAGCCAAACCCTAACCCATGACAAGGCTTATAGATCGAAAACACAAACATTCTTACAAATTGACGAAGCTGCATATAGGCCGAAGCCTATCATGTATTACAAACACTTAACCATTATTTAAAAGACAGTAGCAGTATTTTCATTATTCATACATAGCACACGAATTCCTTTCCCAATGTTTAAACATTTCACAAGTTCACAGTCCATAAAGAAAACGATAGCAATAGGTGTGTTAAAACCTAGTTGCACAACTATTATCGTATTAAATCAAATTCGAATGCAGAGGTCTGTTAACACACAAATTCTTTCCATTTTATAAATTGACGAGTCACAGGTTTTGTTCACGGGCCAAACCCCAAAACAACGAACACAAAACAGTTACTGCAACATAGATTGGGAAACATACTTTTATTATCAACTCAACAAAGTTTGAAACCCTTTTTAATGGAGGAACATTGCCCAATTAAAACTCAGAACCCAAACACTGTACAGTAACACTACTAAACTATTACATCGACTCTAAAAATCGAGAAGTATCCTAACACAGGTGTAACACAAAGCAACATGGGTTTTGAACCATGATTTCCAGGACAAGTTGTTACAACTTCAAATGTTTGCCACAAATCTACCAGGAGAACCTACGGAGGGTTTGCCACCGAGGCTTACCATTTTATAGCGTGCTATCCATTGCCATCAAAACCCAACACTATAAAATCCACAATGAAGGCAGTACCTGCCACATGAATTGCAATAAGTTAACAATTAGACTCCAACGAATATTATTAAAACGAAAACCATATTACATAAACATTGTTACGAGATGACTTACTTTCACTTTGACAGACGGATGGAATGCTTCATGCTTCCAATTCCTCCAACCAACGCAACAAGGTAGTATGCAACTGAACTTTTATCAAACTTGGAGTTTAATCTCACCAAAAACCTAAACCTGTCATGCGACGAAAGCCACAGAACTTCATTGCCTTACAACCTTCAAACCCAAACAACTTATACAGTAAGTTTCACCATCAAAATTACAGAGATTGCAGTTACAGAGCCATCACAAACCACCTAGGGTCAAGCCCTGCTAACCAACGGCCTGTCGGCCTCTTCCTCAAACAAAAACACCAAATGAATGCATTAAGGCAAACAACAAACTTTATTACGAGAATGCCTTAGGGTTTCAGACAAGGATAATTTTAAGGACCCATATTAATTTAAAAGTGTATAAACCTTGGCGAATCTTACCAATTCTTAAAATGCCCACTATAAAATATTTGGCAATATTTTTCTAAAATTATTTCAATTTCTAAGGATTTTATGTAGTTTATATAAAAATTTGGCGATTTTTAGAGTGAAAAAAGTTTACCCCATCAAAATTGGGCGAAATGGGGCTTCAAAAAATGTAAATTGACGAATTTGTTTTTTGAAAAAAACATAGAAAAATAGCCCATGGGCTAAATTTTGCCCCTAAAATTATCCTTGGTTTCAGATCTCAATGATCGAAGCAACAGATCAATGATCCATATTTGGCCAGCAAAGCTATGATAGTAGAAAGGCAGAGAAATGATCAATCACCATTAATAACCTCAATAAATAACCAGCACAGTTGGAGTGCCTTATCACCAGGGCTGAGCTTACAGCTTGATGAACTATCACCATTCATACAACTATATCACATGGAGCCAATAACACATAGGAGCCATCGAAGCAAACCACTACCATTGCACATGGTTTATATTTAATGCCAAAAATTGCGTATCACCTGCCAAGCCATTACCTGCAACTACATTTAATTCATGTCAGCATCGAAGTTATGGCATACAACACGGATTCGGATATTATCATCGTTGTCATACAACCGTTGCATAGTTACAAAACCATAGGGTATGATCATACTACGATATTACATTCACGTGTAGAGCTCTAAACCATGTTATAACTCGTATAACATGTGTGCAATGCACATTCGAACCATAGGAGATTTGCATATACTGTTTCCAATGCTATTCATTTCGCATAGTTTTTATATGTTTCCAAGTCAAAGGACATGATATATTTTTATATCAAGCACGTATTAGAAATCAATACAAGCCTTAGTTTGTAGGCGCTACCATAAGTTTAACATTTAAATTCATGCATATAATAAACATGCATTACAATTACAAAAGCTTGGTCACTTTGTATAAGGTTAATATATTGAAAATCTAACCCTCACACAATTTAGAAAGCTAGGGTTTGACCACCAAATCTTATGTGTCGCATACGATTTATGTCAAGCATCATCTTGTTTATAAAGTGACATAACAGAACATCATTGCATTGGCTTTTCAAACTTAATACATTGCAAATGTCAAATTCCAAGAGTTCCACTTTAATCTAATTGTGGAATTGTCTACCCGGGGTCATTCATCGATCAACCTTGTCGCATTTTCAGACTGATAATATAAGCCATAATACCACTGATCCTACCAACAGATACAACGGAAGTATAGTGTAAAACATTGATAGCGACACATACACATGTTATCATAAAGATGATACAAGTTGATAAAGATAAACCAAAATTACATACCATCAAGATCTTCATTCACGACAGTATATACATTTATCTTAAAAACAGAGACGACTAGCTGAAGCTTATAACTTGTTTTGAAATATTGGAATTACTCTATTACCTTACCTGCAGATCTACGAAAGAAAAGAATGCAATGCTTTAGCTATCAAAGTTAAGTAAACCCAAGGGCACCCTGTAGGAAGCCCTTCAGAAATATGCAAACAATTCATCAGTATTGTTACCAGATCATTACACATAACGAAATAAACATTGTTCTGTCGCATCTTATTTATAATCAAGTATCTTTTTATGTTCAAGAATAAATACGATAATTTTATGAAGCTATTATGATCTATTAGTTAAATAACTTTCATTCCGCAGTTAGCATTTCTCTTATGAATTAGGCTATATCAAAAATTTTTAATTTTTGCGATTTTTGGGATGTTACAATTGGAAGTGCTTCTAATTTTAAATTATTGTTTCATATGGTGATGTTCCTAAGATTTTAAGGAATGGTAACTCTCAATCAATTCAGTGATCAAAGTGCTCTTTCTCTGTTTGGACATGGATGGAGGAACATTGATTCACTTGGCTTCAGGGATGATGATGCTATAACCTGGAATTCTTATGCGAAGATACTATTTAGCTCTCATGTGCATTTATCTAAGGAGAAGGACTCTTTAGTTTGGATTAATGACTCACACAGTATTTATTCAATGTAGGATATGATTTACTGATGAAGAGATATACTATTGACCCTAACTGGTGGTGGTGAGCAATTTGGAAGTTCAATGTTCCTTTAAAGGAAAAGATATTAATGTGGCTTTTCTTGTGCAATAAATTCCTCACTTGGGATCATTTGCAACATCGCAATAAATTAGGTCGGGGATGGTGTTCTCTATGTAAGAAGAATGCAGAGGAGACAAATTTCCATTTAACTGTGGAATGCAAATATTCTACACAAGTATGGAAGGAGTTGGAGGTCATTCTTAATGTCAAACTTTCGTGGGGAATTGGAACTGCAACCAATGCATGTATTTTCAACTGGTGTCAAAGATCTGATATTCGGGAGTGTTGGTCACTTTAATTTCCTATTAATTCACAAACAAAGTGCTCAATATAAATTTTCAACCCAGGGCGGTCTGGTTATTTCAAAGGTAGTCAAGAAAAATATATGCATAAACATTCAGTAACTGATTAATCAATTATAAGTTGCCCAATATACTCAAGGAATGGTTGCAGCCTAATTACTAAGTCTGTGCTCTGCCCACTATTCAATCCAATCTCCAAATACTAATTCAATTGCCAAAAATCAAAAGAGTTCACAATCCTTCTAATTGCATCAATCCTGAAAATAACTGCTTCAAGAATGAAATGGCTAAATTACTTTTCAAGAAGTTAAATCCTAAATCATTATCATAAAATGGGTCCAATCCACAATTCCAATCTTCAATCATAAAGAAAATCAATCCTCTTGCTCTATAAATCCAAATACCATCTACTAGTTTCAACAGTCCATGAAAGAGAACAAACAATAATAAAATGCAGCAGCAGAGCATAGGTGTAACAACAATAGTTGCACAATCCAATAACACGCTTTCAAAGAGAAACTACGCATTGTTCAATCGATTGTTTCAGCAAACCAAGAAAAATTGTAATTGAAGAATCCTACGCTTAATACTCACATTGTTTCAACAACTCAAAAGTAAATTCAATTGCAATTCCACACCAAAAAAAATAAAGGAAATAAGCATCTAGCTAACTAGGAAACTCTGGAAGAAGGTGGGCCCTTACCTTCTAACAGAGATGCCTCTAAATACTACAAGGAATCAATAGACAAAGAATCAGGAAAATACTGCCAATTTCATTGATGGAATAAAATTCAGATACAGAGTTCTTCCACTCCTGTTACAAGTCCTCTAAAAAATAAGCCTAAACTCTTTGAACCATCATGTCTTCCTTTAAATGCTAAAAAAAGACAATTCCGATCCTTCTAATTCGGACAACCATGAAGATCAATTATCTTCCGATTGTCGAATCGATACCCAAAAATAGAAACAGTTACATTCATTATTACATTGATATAAAATATGTTTCATAAGCATCAATGATCCAATACCAAGTGAGTTTCAGCTGGCCGCGTGGATGGATAACTTAGGCTACTTCTGTAACGATTTGAATCGGATCCCTGAAAAGGTGTAACTATTTTCCAAGTACTTCTTCATCCACGTGTATTAGCAGGCTGATACACCCGAATTCCCTGTGGTCTCAGTTGATTTCATCAATCTGTCACAAGTGAGCTTAATTAGGAGACAAAACCCATAAACACATGCAAACTTTAGGCATTAATATAGCAAAGTAATAATAAATTATGCATGCTCAAGATCATGATTTTCTTTAGGAAAGATAACGACTTGGTTATAATAATAAGAAGAAACGGGGGAAAAGGATCACAAGAGAAGTGAGGAAAAAGGGTCATTTTTGGCACCCAACAGGGAGTTTAAAGGGCTTCCTCTTATCCTAGCAGGTATAGTTGATTCAGAATCATTTCATATTTGATTACCTTTTCACATCACCCTGTCGTGGTGTCGCGTATTGTTAGATGTACTGCGGTCCTACACAATTATCCCCACACTATTAAACTTAGGTTAAGGAGGAAGAGATTATCAAGGAGCGACCATGGTCTTATTTTGATGGGGCTGAATAAAAATATCAGGGTTCCTATGGTGCTGGGGGAGTGTTATTTATGATAAGAAATAAAATTACCTTCAAGGCCAGAGTAGGAGGTGGAACAAACAATTACACATAATGTTATGCTCTTAAAATACTCTTATTACTTGTTGTGGAGAACTGTTAAGATCCTGGTGGGCGGCCTTCACTAACATCTCGAGGTTTTGGTGTAACGGTTCGTATCATCTGGTATCAGAGCACTTTCTTGGGCTCGCTAGGTGAAATTTCTGCCAAATTTTTTTTCGCATCTATTGCAGGTTCGGATTTGGGAATAATCCCTATCCGTTTAACTGTGGGAAGTACTTGGGCATAAGCCCTAAAACTCATTGTGAGGAGTACCACAGGAACCCTGAAGTAGCTAGCCCATTGAGAGGACCTACAAGTGAAAAGGGCAATGACCCCTACCTGATTGACTAGTTCCCACCCGTGAGGTAAACCAAGAGCTGTCGTTTGTGGCAAAGCGGTTGTCAGTTTTACCTGAGCCGTGGAGTGAGGGGTACTGCCCCAATACGCAAGCTGTCAAACAGCATTGGTGGCCGAGTGAAACCCCTGAACTGTTAGGAAGCCGCACATACCTGGGCTCCATATCTACTTTCAACTGAACTATTGTCGATCACTACTGCGCCGTTTCAGATCCATTTTGCAAGCCGTTCCAAATTCAGCCGTTTTCAATCCATTCAGCGTTGTTCCAGATCCCTTTCGAGCCGTAGCCGCTCCAGTCTGAATATATATATATATATATATATATATATATATATATATATATATATATATATATATATATATATATCCCTTATTTTCACTCTGTTTCCCTTGAAATTTTCGGGGAACCCTTGTCATCCCATTCTGCATATTTCAGTCCTGAGGACCCTATCCCCAATTCCCCTTCCCAAAGCTCGAAATCCCACATTTGTCTATTTTTAGGGTTTGCCATAACTTCCTCAGATTTCACCCAATCACCTTCAAATTTTACCACAGAGTTCCTTTCTGAATTCTACTTCTTTGTTCCCCTCTGCCAAATTTTCTCATTCTTTCACCCCGCTTCTGAAATCCTCATTTTTGCTTCCCTGTCTATCCAACAGTGTCCAAAACCTAGTCAAACCCCAATTACCCTTCTGATTTTTTCCCAAGTCCAGATTTTCCTTTACTGAAGTAGAATCTGTTTTTGTTTTCCTACCCAGTCAACCGAAAAAAAATAAAAAAAATCCTAGTTATGGTTGTCACCTGTGCAGGAGCAAAAACCATGGAGGACGCACTTGCAGCCATCCAAGCCAAACTCCAGGATCTGAATGAAAAATTGCTCGGTCTCCATCTTGAACATTCAGCTATGAACAACAAACGACAGTCCGAGTCTTCAACAGACAATGGGTTCTCTTCTTCCAGCAATTTTCGTGGTCCGAAGCTTGATTTTCCTCGCTTCAATGGTACCGATCCAACTGGATGGATCTATCGTGCAGAACAGTATTTCAGTCTGCATAATACTTTTGATGTCAACAAAGTTCCATTGGCATCCTTTCATTTGGAACAGGAAGCTCTTCAATGGTACCGTTGGTACATCAAGGCTCATCCAGAGCCCAAATGGCCAGACTTTTGCCAGCTCCTTTTGCAACGATTTGGTCCTAGTGCTTTTGATGACTTCACAGGAGCCCTCACTAAACTTCGCCAAACTGGCACTGTGAGAGAGTATCAAACCAAATTTGAGAATCTAGCCAACCACACCGAAGGATTGTCTGATGACTTTTACCGGAGTTGTTTTATCAATGGTCTAAAGGATGCCATCCGCTCTGAGGTCAAAAAGTTATGTCCCAACACAATGATGGAAGCACTAGGGTTGGCTAAGTTGGCAGAAGACAAGATTGCAGCCCAACAACACTCCAAGCCCACTTTTGTTCCCTTCCGAAATATGGGTTCTCAGCGACCACCTATACCGCAGGCTCCTCGACCGACTCCTATCAAGCATTTGTCGGAAACAAAGATGCAAGCACGTAGAGAAAAGGGGCTTTGCTATAATTGTGATGAGAAATTCACTCGGGGACATAGATGTGTTCAGCAAAAGCTCTATCTCTTGGATGTGGAGTCTCCGCCTGCCTCTGAAATTGGTGACGAAGATCCAGAAACACTGGATGCTTCGGTCGACATTCAGGAACCGCTTATTGACCCTCCGTCTCAGGATGACCAGCCAGAGATATCTCTCCATGCTTTAACTGGAATCACCACCCCCCAAACAATGCAGGTCAGGGGTTACTTCAAGAAGCTTCCTCTTACAATACTCATTGATTATGGTAGCACTCATAATTTCATTGACCCTCGGATCGCCAAACAAGCTGATTGTTTTATCCATCCTTGCTCAAACTTTGAAGTCATGGTTGCAAATGGGGGCACCTTACCTTGCAAAGGGAAGTGTCGAAATGTGCGTATCTCTATGGGAGATTATACCTTGCGCTCTGACATGTTTTCCTTGCCCTTAGGCGGATGTGATGTTGTTTTGGGCGCTCAATGGCTACGCACACTTGGCCCTATCTTATGGGATTTTGCTGAACTTTGGATGCAGTTTTCCCTCAATGGACAAAAACACACATTGACAGGATTACAACCAGGTTCTCTCAGCATCATCAGTTCACATCGCATGGAAAAACTCTTCAAGAAGAATTCACATGGTGTCATCGCTCAGATCCATTCCATCCAGAAGCAACCATCAGTGGTCTCCACTACTCCTTTGGATCTACAACAAATTCTGGATCGATATACAGGTGTCTTTGCTGAACCAGTGGGATTGCCACCTTCCAGGCCAGAAGAACATCGTATTCAGCTCCTTCCTGGAAGCGTTCCTCCCAACATAGGCCCTATTGCTACCCATTTCACCAAAAAACGGAGATTGAAATGCTCGTTCGGGACTTATTGAAGCAAGGTATTATTCACCCAAGCACTAGTTCCTTTTCTTCTCCAGTTATTCTTGTCCGCAAAAAAGATGGGTCATGGCGCCTCTGCATTGACTTCCGAGCACTTAATCACCTCACCATCAAGGATAAGTTTCCAATTCCTGTTGTTGGTGAGCTTCTTGATGAGCTTCATGGGGCTCACTTTTTCTCCAAGTTGGATCTTCGTTCTGGGTATCATCAAATTCGGGTTCATGAGGATGATATCCCTAAAACAGCTTTCCGCACACATGATGGCCATTATGAGTTTTTGGTCATGCCCTTTGGCCTCACTAATGCTCCTTCCACATTCCAGGCCTTAATGAATAAAATATTTCGACCCTACTTGCGGAAATTCATTCTGGTATTCTTTGATGACATCCTCATCTACAATAAAACATGGGATGAACATCTCCAACATTTGGATCTTGTCATGCAACTTTTCTCTGACCATCATCTCCATGCCAAGCAGTCTAAATGTGTTTTTGGACAGAAGGAAGTTGAGTATCTCGGGCACATTATCTCAGCACAAGGGGTTCGCGTGGATCCTGCCAAAATCAATGCCATGAACAATTGGCCGCATCCTTAGACACTCAAGAGCCTTCGTGGTTTTTTGGGGTTGACTGGCTACTACCACAAGTTTGTCAAGGATTATGGAAAGATTGCAGCTCCATTAACTTCTCTATTGAAAAAGGATGCCTTCACATGGACACCTACTGCTCAGTGTGCATTTGACAAACTAAAACAAGCTATGTGTACTACACCTGTGCTAGCTATGCCCGATTTTTTCAAGCCCTTCACTATTGAGAGTGATGCTTGCGGCAATGGACTTGGTGCTGTTCTCCTTCAAGATGAACACCCCATTGCGTTCACCAGCAAAGCCCTTTCAGGTAAGAATTTAGCTGCCTCTACCTATGATAAGGAAATGATGGCTATTTTGCATGCAGTACAGAAGTGGCACCCATACCTATTAGGGAATCATTTCTGCATCAAGACTGATCACCAAAGTCTGAAATATTTCTTGGACCAGCATGTCTCCTCCCCGGCACAACAGGAATGGGTTAGCAAACTCATGGGTTATGACTATGAGATCACTTACAAGAAGGGTAAAGACAATATTGTGGCAGATGCTCTTTCTCGCACATTTGATGCCCAAGGTTCTCTTTCAGCTATTTCTATGCATGTTCCAAGTTGGTTGCAATCTGTTCAGCAGGGTTATGTCAATGACTCCTCCTTATCTCAAATCATCCAACACTTGACCAACAACCCTTCTACTGTACCACATTAGTCTTGGGATGGTGCTTCTCTGTGATACAAGGGTCGTCTGGTGCTTCCCCAGAGCACAGATCTTCAACAAGTTGTCTTCTATGAACTCCATGCTTCTCCATTGGCAGGGCACTCTGGGTTCCTCAAAACGTATGAACGAGCATGGCGTAACTTCTTTTGGCAAGGCATGAAAAGGACAATTCAATAGATGGTGGTCGAATGTGATACCTTCCAGCGCCATAAGGGTGAAACAACACTCCTTCCAGGATTGCTTGAACCCTTGCCCATACCTACACGGATTTGGACAGATATTTCTATGGATTTCATTGAAGGGCTCCCTAAATTTGGCGGGAAGACAGTGGTTCTCGTTGTGGTTAATTGCCTCTCCAAATATAGTCATTTTTGTGCTCTTAGCCATCCCTATACATCCTCCTCCGTCGCTCAAATTTTTCTGGACCAGATCTTTCGTCTTCATGGCATCCCTTCTTCCATTGTCTCGGATCGTGATGCGACTTTCACCAGTCATTTTTGGACAGAACTATTTCACCACACTGGCACCAAACTGAAGATGAGTTCAGCGTATCACCCACAAACAGATGGTCAGACTGAAATTGTCAATAAATGCTTGGAAACTTATCTTCGTTGCTTCACCTTTGAACAACAACATCAGTGGGAAAAATGGCTCCCTCTCGCTGAATGGTGGTACAATACCTCTTACCACACTGCCTCTAAAATGACCCCATATGAAGCAGTCTATGGTCAGGCACCTCCAGCTCTTCTTCAAAACCGTGATTAGATTCTTCGCATTTTGTGGGACAATCTTCACATGGCAAGGAATCGCATGAAGCAACAAGCTGATCAGCACCATTCTGAGTGCACTTTTCAAGTCGGCGATATGGTTTTTCTTCGTCTCCAGCTGTACAAACAATCATCCTTGAAACTCAAACTGCGTCATAAGCTCGCTCCAAAGTTCTATGGGCCATATCGGATTCTTTAGAAGATTGGGTCTGTTGCTTATAAATTGGAACTTCCTCCTTCTTCTCACATTCATCCAGTCTTTCATGTCTCTTGTCTGAAGAAAGTTCTTGGCACCAACATCAGTGGCCGAACGATTTTACCCGGACTGGATAATGAAGGATCCATCCTTTTGGAGCCAGAGGCCATCCTCAATCGGTGCACGCGGCAGCTTCGCTCTCGCTCTATCACAGAGGTCTTAATTCAGTGGCACGGCATGCAACCAGAGGATGCTACATGGGAACCACTCCTTCAGATTCAACAACAATTTCCACATCTAAAGCTTTGAGGACAAAGCTTTTTTTAAGGGGGAGGGGATGTTAGGAACCCATGTCTTTACTTTGTTAGTATGTTGTTGTTGGATGCATATGCTTTGTAAGTCGTCCCGTAGTATTTGTTGATCAATAGTTTGTGTTATTTTTGTTGGCGCATATGCTTTGTAAGTTGCCCGTAGTATTGTTGATCCATAGTTTGTAACGGCCCATGGTTTTGACCCATAGTATTGGTGCCTAGAATTAGTATATAAGTGTGTGTTGAGACCTATGAAGGCACCGTGAAGTTAATTGTATTGAGCTTGCTCAAAGGAGGTTGCCCCCTCGAAGTGGCCTGTGATCAATATAAAAGTGATTCTGAGTTTTGTCATTTCTGCTATTTCGCATATTCTTGTTAATTAATTGTTGCAGGTGCATCACATCTGGTATCAGAGCCTCCACCCAGGTTTAAGTCACAGAGCGGGTGGCAACGCCGGCATTGCAGTGTTCGCCCGGGGCTCGTACGTCACAAAGGGGACACCACCGTACGGGCGCACATCCAGCCCAGAGTCTGGACTGCGGAGCGTGGTGGGATGTTAAGATCCTGGTGGGCGGCCTTCACTAACATCTCGAGGTTTTGGTGTAACGGTTCGTATCAAGAACAATATTAAACATTTGCAGGTATTTGGAGATGCTAATATTGTAATTGACTGGTTTATAGAGTTTAAGCCTTGCCATAATATCTTCCTCTAACCACTTATACAAGAGATTATTTTCCTGAAGAATCAACTGGAGGAAATTTCGTTCTATCATGTGATGAGGGAAAGGAAGTCTAAAGTGGATATATTATCCAAGGAAGGTGTCAATCTAGGCAAGCGATAGTGGATAATCACTAAAGAGCATGGAGGAATTATCACATAATCTACTCGTCGTGAAGATGTCAATTTTTGAATCCAAGCTGCTTTAGGAACAAACCCTTGTTTTGAATGCACACTGTTGCGGTCTGTGGATATATGCAGTTGGATTGAGGCTGATCATCTGTCAAAAATTGGCTTGAACTTGGAACAAGGTGAATGGAATGTCTCTCAGGAAGAGAATGGGAAAAATATAATTATATTTCTGATATTTTCTGAGTTGTTGGCATTACTCTATGCTCAATCATAAGGAAATTTTGAAACTAGTATGTATAATTTTATACTTATGTTGTGGCATATAAGAATGTTGGATTGAAATGTATGTTGTCTGTTGCATATTATGAAATTCCGAGACTACACAATTTTTGGTAAGCTGTCAAATGATACTCTAAAGAAAATTATGAACCAAATGTTGCAGAGAATGCAAGAGTTTGTTTACTTTGATTGACCTCATGTTGATAAGACTGTAAGTGTCTATTTATGCTGGTAGTGAAAAGGATCTGTAGACTATGAACTTTGTATATTTTGGATAGCTTATAAAATATTTTTTGAGCTTATAAAAGCTTAGAATATGGAGGACTTCGTGAGGGATATAAATAATGTAACCCTGTGCTTTGATAAATAACAAGATTATGATTCTTTTTCTGGGAAACAAAAGACAATAATGACATAATTTAATAACAATATTCTCGAAAAAAGATTGTGTTATATATATTTTCCTTAATAAGTTAAAAATATAATGAAAACATTGGGTCATTTGTTATATAGTTCTCCTTCATAAGTTTAAAATGTGTTAGAAAACATCATTCAAATATTGTCGTTTTGTCAAATTAATTAAGGCCATGTATTTAACATAATATTTAAGGCTGCGTCTTTCTTATTCATGCTACAGAAGGATGTCTAAATATTGACCATATCATAAAGAAAAATCCTAAAGGCTCTCCACTCCACTACGAAGGAATGGCCAATGTATCATCAAATATATGGTGCTTTTACCATCCCGGATATAATCCAAAGCGAAAGTGGGATTGATTTTACCATCATTTACATTAAAACAAACTCATAATGAAACTGTAGAAATCTACAGAGAACGAAAGTGGTGAAACTGTGCACATGAATTTTTGAAAAAAAAGAAACTCCATTGTTTATCTTCAAAACCTAAAAAAGGGAGAAAAAAAACTATTAAAGTTACCCCAAATGAGGACTAGGATCATAAACTGTCACTAAATCATTGACCATCTCCCATCGATGCCAAATAAATTCTCCCACTAGTAAACTGATCTTCGACAATTGGTTTGCCTCAGAGTTCCTTTCTTTGTAACTAATGAACTAAAAAATACCCTCCAATCTGGTTATCTCTTCAAATATTGGAACTAAAAGGATGTTTCTTGGACGTCTCTTCATCTTAATCTAGTTTATGACTAGATTAAAATCACCAAAAAATTGTATGTTTTGAACACCTTCCAAGTGACCCAATGTTAAAGTTGGTTTGAGTGCCATAAACTCAAAACTGTTATTGCAGCTAGACTCCACTACAACTACGAACTTCATCCAATGATAATCTTATAAATAGAGAATGCCTCTAGAACCACCAACAATTGGATTACCTTGTGAGGGTCCATCGAATTAAAGCCACAAGACAAATCGATCAATGAGTTATTCCACAACGAGTTTGAATTTTTTGTGATTATCCTCTTGGAGAAAGTGACCGAGGACAACTAGAAATCGGGAATCAAAAGTAACTTTGTTTCTAGGGATCCAAACCCCCTAGGTGAATATGACAGGAAACGCCAAATGGTATTCGTAAAACGGATTATTAGACCAAGTCTCCAGTGCTTGGCTTGGAGAATGACCATACCAAGTGAAAGGAATACCACTAACTTGAGTAGCATGATCCCACATCTTTCTAATGAAAGGATAAGAAATAAAAAATTGCTCTACACTCTCTTCTTCAGCATTGCGCAAGGGGAATCTACTGGGTCCACTCCAGAATTTTGTGAACATGATATTCGTAATTGGGATCTTTTTAGAGAAGGATAACCAAAGAAAAATCTTACACTTGAGAGGAAAATTATACCTCCAAACTATAGCATGCCACAAAATCAATTCTGGATGATTCTCTTCTTCTCGAATAACCAGATATCCAATACTAGGAGAATAAGAACCTCCATCCTCCAATAAGGTTCTTTCTTCTTCTTCTTCTCTCAAGGCTTTTGCCTCCCGCTCCTTTTGGATTCTAGTAGATTCTTCTTGTTGCTACAACTTGATAGTCTGCTCTTGTTGAATCCTTGTTGCTTCTTCTTGTTGAATCCTTACTGCTTCCTCTTGCTGTAATTTGGAAGCCTGCTCATTTTGAAGCCTTGCTGCTTCTTCATCTTGGTGTTGTTTGATAACCTGCTCCTGCAAGATTCTATCCTCTCCTTCCGGTTATATGTCTTTTGAACCTCCTGATTGGGATATTGTTGCCTCTTGTTCCAGTTGTATTAGACCAACAGGCTTGTGAGTAGAACTCTTTCTGCCTTTCTTCTTGTAGCGCTTCCCTAATTATGTTAAGTTCCTGGAACTACGAAATAACTCTTCATTCAGGTCGATAAGATGGGTGTACCCAAAGGTATTTTTGACATCAATAACATGTCTAGCAACTCTGCCACAAGGGTCATGCCTCCTAAAAAACTTTGTACCAAAATGAAATATTTTCAAGTCCTGAACATATTTTTCTCCCTCTTTTTCTCTCGGGAGACTGTATGCGCTGATAGTGAAAGGAATTGGTGGATATATCCCTTTCTTCCTTTCAGTGAGGATTCTACTGATTTCATCGATGCTGAAGAGTTGCCTTAAGGCTTCCTTGTGTATCACAAAATCTATAGCATATATGGGGAGAAAAAAGGGAGCTATGGATCCTCCACTCATACGGATGTAGGTGCCTTCTTAGGAATGGTAATAATTGCCAAATGCTTCAATAATTGGCATGGCGTTCTTTGATAGGCAGTTTGGTTCTTCCACAAAAATAAGATGATATAGAGGCATGATAAACTTCTCGCAAACCTGCTTGTAGTTGTTTTCATATCTACTTGCCCATCTGGGTTGGTAAGCCATAAAGAGAGGAGTCTCCTTTCTATTCCATACGCAACCCAAGTCCGGGAAGGTATGCTTGCTTAATAGCCAGTCTATTAAATAAGAAGACATGAAGAAATCTGATTTCTTTTGAGTCATTCCTCCTTCAACAGTGGTTAACTGCGAGACCAAGCTTTTTGAAATTATATCATCCCAATTGAAAATGGTGCCAGACATGGCCACACTAACTATTACTGGTACCCAACCAAGCTTGAAAAATATTTCCATTGGGCATGCCAAAGACCCGACTCAGCATCAAAACAATGAGTCTATAGGGGGTCTTTAGGAGGTTGCTTTCATATTCATTGCTTTTTCTTTGTCTTATGTTCCTGTCACTTATCATCATTTTCCTAACGGATTCTAGAGGGTCTGTAGTCTACTCCGCTATCCAATGATTATCCAACCAAGCGCCACCTGGGGCAATTTGTACATAGCTGTGATATGCTAAGGTGCAAAGGATGCCAGATTCATTCCATTCTTGTCGTTAATGAACCGGGTGTCAGTCTTAACATGAGGATCATCCAGCCAAGGACCTCAGAGCATGGAAATAACTCAGGTCGAGTTGCTTCCTTATGGATATAGGACCTCTTGATGTTTGCATATACCATAGTGTCTTCTATGGGGGATTGAGGATAATCTTGATCCCTGATGAACCTATATAAATCACCCCACTGAAATTCTAGAGCAGAGTGTCCTGGGGGAACATTGGTGGTGGCTTGAGTATCACAAAACATGGTCTCAAGTGAAGTATCTAGCAAGATATCCATGTCTAAATCCGATTCTATGAGCTTGGATTTCTTCGTTGCATATTTTTGGTGCATATCCAACCTGTGTTGATGAGGTAGCACAAATGAGAAGTTTGACATATTTATAAGTAGTTAAAACCATAGACACCACCCAACATACAAAGTAACTAATCAATGAATAAGTAACAACAGATAACCCTTTTCAACTTAAAACATCCTTTAGAAAGATGGCAGCAACTCTTAAAACGAAACTTAAACACACATGCAACCATTCAACAATAAGTGTTTCAACATAAAACTAAAAGTTTCCAATCGTTTTATTCGTTACTATCTTGTAATAGCTAAAATTTGTTGCATAGGCGCTAACTTGGAAACACATGGGAGTTGTTATTGTGGTGGGAGATAGAAGACAAACGCACATTACTATTTTTTTAGTGCAGGGTTATTTCGTCAGAGGCTCGACTTAGCAATTCACGCATCAGGCGAATGCAACATTGTAATCGTGGGTGACACTTTCATTATGCGCTACTGGGTGTTATTTCTTTTTGGTAATGTGTAACATGGAGCTGAGAGGATGCGGTGTTGCAAATTGGCTCTTAAAAGCTCTCATGAGGAAGGCAGCTTGGCTTGTAACATCTTGGGATACGACTGGAGGAAGTTTATTCAATAACAGTCGCAAAATAGCAGGGCATGGATGGCATTGTATACGTAGAGGGAGGCTATTATGGGTTTGCACAAAAACTGGCCGGGCGACTTATTGTTTAAGGGCATGCGGGGAAACCAATATAGAGTGTATGGCCGAGGAGAAACAAAAACACCGTGGGTGACTTAAACGACTGTGAATGAACCAAATTTCACCTTTTAAACAGTCAAAAGACAAGTCTCAAATGGAGTTATGCCTCAGAACAAGAAAACGGAGGAGAGAATGCCTACCTGGTGCCTTCACAGTGGTCTCCTGTAGTCGATGTGTTTACCCAGGCGAATAACAGACTTGAAACACATCCAATGTCTTACACTGGAAGCTAACTCAGCTTTGGGAACAATAAACAGTCGAAACTCCGTTCTATGCGTTTTATAGTAGGAGCATTGACTTCCCATGGGTGACTTAATGGGCATTTGTTGGGCATGGGGGTCGGCGAAATAGTGCATTCAAGCCGCACAAGGAATATTAAATGGATTCACCAACCAACATTTCCGCAAACCCAAAATATCGATCACGCAGTGGCAGAAAACTAAATGACATCTTTGCGCGTCAGGCGGTTGATGTGCGCTTAAATCTTATGATCGCAAGTGGCGCGGGATTGCTATGGCGGCATTATTAAGCGCAAAATATGCGACTATGGTGGGGAAGCTATCGTCAAGCCTTGTGCTAGAGAGTTGCGACGACGATGAGGTTAGAGGAAAGCAGGGGTTGGCAGTGACTTTAGGCTTAAATTCTACGCAACGGGCGGGGAAGCTATTGTCAGGTCTTGTGCCAAAGGATGCGAAAAAGGGCGTGAAAACAAGGCGGGGATTTTAAGGTTAAAATGGGCGCAGTAGTGGAGGTTCTAAGTTTAGGACTTGTGCCAAAAGTGTGCGACGAGGCAAGGAATTTTTATAGGATAAAAATGCGATGGCTTTGGAAAGATGAACATCGTTGTTGGAGGTTTTAAGGTTTAAAAATGCGCACGACTATCGGCCAAGCTTAAGTTGGAATTTTGCACTAATTGTCACAAACGTTATGGTTGGGAAATGCACAACGGCGACCGGAGACAGGTTCAGGCTTTGCACCTTTAGCGCATATTTAGACATTAAAAATGCGCTTTCGTTTAAAGATAGCAAATAAATGCCTTAGCTAAAAGATCAGAGAAAATTTTGGAAAATATTAATCACTTAGGAAGAAAAGTTGAAAGAAAAAAAACTAGCTACGTTTGAACCAGGATAAGCTTCAAAACAAAAAATAGAAGGAGGGGTCCCAATATTTACAAAAATTTAGGGGAGGATGTTGTAGTAACAACACTACCATATCGCCAGTTTCGAGGCTTGTGGCATTCATTTGTGTTGGAGTAGTGGGGAGGGAGACCGACAGGCTCTCCGGGACCCCAGGGTTTGTAACCTGCAAACTTGCTCGGCTCTCTAGGATTTTTCATGGTGTTTGGAGGACTGTAAAATTATTTACATGGTTAAAAGGATGTGAGATTCGACCTTCCAGGTTTTCAGGTACTCGGGTCTTGATACTGCAACCTAACGGTGTAGATTTGATTGGAGAATGTTGTGAGATTTCAAGCATTGAACTTGTTTTGAGTTACTCTCATTTGGAAAATTAAGTGCACCGGTCTGGTTCTGCTCGACAGGGATAATGCTTCGTCTGTCTACTGTTATCTGGAGGAGAATGATATAAAAAATTCTACAAGGTGATGTTCCCGACTCCTTTCCTTCATTGTTGTTAATACTTGAAAGAATGTAGTTTTCGTAATGTTTTTGTAACCTGTTTTAACCCTACTTAATGTGTTAATGTAGGTGGTTTCCAATATTTTGGTAGTGGCATTCCACCACGAGTAGGGATACTAGCTATCCGGTAAGCCTCGGGTTAACCTCCAAGGGTTTTACCGACATATACAAAACAATGGTTATTCTAGGTGATTTAGTCTATGTCAGAATTTAAAGCTGTAGCTACAGTCATGTAGATGATTTTGTCACCGTTGTTAAGCTATAAGGAAAAATATTTTAGGAGCTTTGCTCCAAGAGTTGTAGCTCATTGTTTCTTTACTGTTTTTGGCCACTGTTTATAGTGTTTCGTCGAGGCTCAGAATTTGGGTTTAAATACTATGAATTTAAGAAGTTGGTTTTGAGCTAAAAGTTCTGAGTAATTCTAAAGGCTTAATGGATTCAATTAATTTCTAAAAACAACTTCGTATGCCTATCTTAGTGTTTGATAAAGCAACAGCTTAGGGCATAGCCCGATAATGATGATATGATAAATGGTGAAAGGATGTAAAACTGAGTCCTAAAACCCTACAGTGTTTGACTGCGTTTTCTTGATTTTGGTCTAGAGTTTGGTTTGGAATACCAAAGATTTTCTAAAACTGTTGTGCTACAAATGTCGTCGAGTTTGGAAAAACTAATGTTTAAAAATGAGTATAATGTTATTGCGATGATCATTGGATTTCAACCTGAGTTTATTTTAAGAAAATATAGGAAATATTACCTATCTATGTAACATATTGTTTCGGTTGCAAAAAGCGTATTTGTAATACATTTCTATTAAAAGTATGAATACCTAAGCTCCGTGGAGGTGAAGATTTGATTTAAATGTTGAAATCGTATTTCTAGGTTTTGCATTTGTCCATACATTACTGTAATGGAAAAATAGACATATTCCTTTGAAGAGATATTGGCACAAGAAATACTATATGTTTAATGTAATAATAGTATCTATTTGATTTGTTTGTGAGGGATTAACTGATACTAATACTAGTATGATAATCAGACCCTCTTAGTTATAATTACCAGGATATATACAAGCGATAAGAGGAGTCTATTCATCAATATATATATATATATATATATATATATATATAGTGTATGTGTGTGTTTGTTAAACAAACGAAACCAGTTTACATAGGACCTGTTTATATTTAAAGGACTACTCATACCATTGTTTAGGCATAAGATTATTTTGATAATAGTATTGTTTGTAATAAGAGACAAGATTTATCATTAAATAGAGAATAATGAAGTATTTAGAAGAAAATGTAACTTCTGTTTATGATTCTAAATGATCTATTTAAATGAAAACAAAGTTACAGAACTGAAATGCAATAACTCTGTTTATAAATCAATTATTTAAAAATTATCTATTGTATCTGATCATTCTGATATACTCTAATTACCCCTTTCTGTACTAGAGTGCGGCACTGTTACAGTGTGTGGAAAAATGCAGAAAGGTGATTTTATAATCAATCATTCTATCATTTTAACTACATCATTCATATTGCATTTCATCTCATCAGTACAATTTACAGAAAATAAAATAATCATTAACTCGAGCAGAATCTCTTAGATTAAATGGAAGAAAAGATAGCCATTGCACTCCTAATTAATTTACTAACATAACATAAGTAGAAAAGATAACATAGTATGAACCTGGAACTGTAGAAGAAAAAACAAACAGCCAAAGGATCTCGTTCCACCTAACCAACTCCTGAAGACAACCAAGCTACTTTTCTTAGGACCCCCAAGCCTGTTCACTGAACCACTAGGACGAAGATGTTGTGTGGAATAATGGAATAAATTCCCTTGCAACTCAGCAGTAGTACTTAGCAACAGCACTACCTGCCTTTAGCAATATTGAACTCAGCAATGTGGCTGCACTAGTTCAGAATGCAGTCTTAGTTCTTTCAATCACTTCTAACTTTCCCCTCATCAAATCTCTTGTGTTCAGAAAATTATCACAAGGTAAGAAATGAATAGCCTCCTGCTGAATTTGATGGATAGATAAATAGCATGCCTAGGTCTTTTGGTCAGTTTATTTTAGTAAATGTGCCACTTGCTCAGTTCCACTTTCTTGGCGAACATGACCACAAAATTAGGGAAGTTGCCTCTTGTAACAGTTAGAAGTGAGTTGAGGATGCTTCCAAGTGTCAATTTGTTCTCCACCAAAGTCCATTCCCCCTAGTGGGTCAGTGAACACTCATTCAACAGTCTCCTTTGGATATTTGTCTCCACTTTTATTTATTAATAATTAAATATTCAGAATAATTAATTACAGTCATCCATGACCCCACTTGGTCAATAGTCATAAAAGTTTACAATAAAAATAAAACATAATGTTTTATCAATAACATAAAATGTCTAGAACTTGGGGTATGTGATAGCCACACTTGTTGTTGATTGTTGTTGTCAGTAGAATACCCTTCTTGTTAAGGGGGAGTGTTGAAATAATGTAACTTCGAAGAATATTCGACTTGTACTTTACATTATTATTATTATTCCTCCTTCGGGAGATGTCATTAATATAAAAGGTCATGTAAAAGTCATGAGGTAAATCCTAAATTGTAAGTCGGGTCAATAGTACCCAAAATAGTTTAATATAAATATAAATATTATTTTGAGTCTTCCTAGGTAAGTCGGCCCTATCAGTTTCATAGATCGGCCCAGTTAGGTTAAAAGGTCAAGTGAGAAGTCGAGTATAAATATGTGAGGTGCCTCCCTCATTGTATTTCGTTCACTCACTCAAGCATTGTGCAATAGAGGAAGAGGAAGGCTACTGAAGGAGGAGGAGGATTGTTCTCGGTTCTTGTATTTGGGTTTGGTATCTCTTTCTTATGAGACTTATTCTTTGGGGATTGTACTTTGGTAATCTATATTAAGGAAGTTTTTACTGGGTTTTATTCCCCTTGAGGGTTTCTCAGGATAAATTGTTGTGTACCCTGTGATTGTGTGTCTTTCAGAGATCCTCTTTATGTTGCTATTATGAAAATGTATTAAATGCTCATGAAGTTAGAATTTAGTCTTTAATAGCATATAATCTTAACAGGAAGAAGGGACAATAGGTAGTTGACAATAACTCTTAGCTGGGAATATATATATATATATATATATATATATATATATATATATGTATGTATGTATATATATATATATATAATTATAAATCCCGTCGAATGTCTGATGACAACTCAACTGGCTCCGACGAGGTTTCTATACCTCCTATGGAAAATGTCATTGGATTTTGTTGTGGGGTTGTGGTCCAAACATGTTAGTTATTCGACAATAAGGGAGGGATTGTTTGTCGGTTAATCGACTACTCATGTGTCGGATATTCAACGTTCCTTTGGTCGGTTATCCGACCTTCTGGTAGGTAAATGTTGTCGGATATTCGACAACTAGGGAGGGATTATTTGTCGGATATTCAACATCGACTTTGTTGGTTAATCAACTACGAATGTGTCAGATATTTGATGTTCCTTTGGTCAGTTATCTGACCTTCTGGTAAGTAAATTTTGTCGGATCTGCGACGAGATTGTCAGCTGGTATTCGACTTATTGATTAAAAGAAAAGCGTAGGTTATTCGATGAGGCGTTGTCAGTTATACGATGATGAGTTGTCCTTGTTGGATATCTGACGAAGTTTTACCGACGTTTAAAAAAAGAATACTTTGTCAGATATTAGACGGAATGTTGTCAAAATTCAGACAAATATGTCGTCGAATTTTGGGTTCAAATTTACCGATATATCACCCTTGCATCTCGAGTTTACCTATCATTTCATGAACTATTATATACACAAGAATCATGTTAACATTATAAAGATTTCATAGAAATAAGAAAACATTTCTATTACGTTAGTATGTTATCCCTCTCTCTATATGAAATCATTTTCATTATTTTATTTAATTTTATTTGCACTTTCATCATCTTATTATGCTATCCTTTCTTGCAAATTCCTTCATATGTATTAATATGTGAGTTTTGGGCTGCGTGCAGGTTGTGATGGGAGAGGGACTCTACCTAAATTCCTTTCCCACGAGGAGAACTCCTTCATATATATTAATGCATGAGTTTTGGGTTGCGTGTACATTGTGATGGGAGAGGGACCCAACCTGAATTCCTTTCCCACAAGGAGAGGTGAGCAGATATCTCTATCTCTTTTCTTCCTGCTAAAGACTTTCTCTAGATAAAGTTGAACTTCCTATTGAACTTAGATTAGTTCTAATGGTTGGTTGGTGGGAACCGCTGAATTTGTTATTTTCTATGAATTGTTTGTAATCATACTAAAAGCACGCAAAATAGAATCCCCATTCATGTTTAAAACGAATAATGGATCTAATCATATTTTAGCTGAGTTTGCCTCTTTGTTTTTTGAAAAGGTTGTGCCTCTAGTGTCACACCTAAGCTAATTGATGCAATCTCTTATACAATTTGTCTTTTTAAAGCTCATAAAATGTTTGAATACAATTTGAAAGCAGCCAAAAAAATGTTCTGATTGATTTTGGATTTATTTTAATCCTTTATTATTCGAATGAAGTTAGAATGGAGTTGAATAAATGGGTTGTAGATGAAATGAAGGGGAAAAAACAGGAACTACTTCCAGCTGATTCTATGGGCAAATATACTAGGTTCCTCTTGGAAAATTCCTTTCATTTCAAAGGTACATGGCAGAAGGAATTTGATTCTTCAGCAACAAAGGAAGGTACTTTTAATTTTCTTAATGGTGAAACTATGCAATTTCCCATGATGACTTAAGAACGAAAACAATTTATTAAAAGAGTTAGTGACAGAAAAATTCTATGTCTTTCCTATCTCCAAGGATAGGATAAGTGGCCATTTTCCATGTATATCATCCTGCCTAATAAGAAGGATCGTGTAATATCCCGAATTTTGGACTGACTATTTTATGTTGTTATATTGGGCCATGGCCCCAGCACATGTGATTTATTCTAATTATTGGGCATGAGCCCTAGTACATATGATTTATTCTTTTGTAGACTGACATATTGGGCATGGACCTTGACTGAATTTCATTATTTGATTATATACTAGGCAAGGAAGCCCCAATGTTCTGATTATGTTTTGATGTGGGTACAAAACCCTAATATACTGAGATGACTTTTTCTTACATACTGTGCAGTGATCTGAATGACATAATTGACTTATATGGTGTGCTGAGCATGGACTCAAAAACACACAAATTACCTATGTACTGGGCAAAATCCCAGATGTACCTAGAGGAAATATGATGTACTGGGAAAAATCCCTAATGTACATTGAGTGTTGGGCATAAGCCCTGGAGCACTCCAAGCTTGATAAACGAATACCGGATCCGAGGCAACTTAAATATTCTAGATGTGCCTCACAACCACATTCTAGCACTAGTGTTGATCAGGGTCTCTGGAATTTCACTAGAGTAACGCCCATGTGAGAATGTTGAGTTAAATGGCTCTGAAGAGCACTCGGGGTTACGGAGTTTCAAATTGTTGATTCGGAAAGACTCTGAAGAGCACTTTTATCACATTTATTTAATTGACTAAATGATTCATCTTTTTATCCATCATCACCTACTGCGGGAGCTACCATGTTAAATGAGGGAATCCAACATGCAAAGAGAGAGACTAGAGGTACCTAACTAAGCTGACCACGACCATCCAAAAGAAGTGGACCGTGTCCCTAAAAGTTAAAGAGGAAAGAGTGTCATGTGATGACACATAACTAAATAAAAGATAATTACCAGTAGTCTTTTATGACTAACCGGATTAAAGGCCTCCAAGTTATTATTATTATTATTATTATTTATTATTAGGAGCTTTAAATAATAATAGGTGTTATTATTTAATTATGGGATATAATTAGTATATCTGATTTATGCCTTATTTAATATTTTAAATGACGTATTAATAGTTAAGTGAAATATATTTAATATAAGAATAATTATTACTATAATTATTGTTATTATTAAGAGCATAAATCAAAATGACTTATAGTCAAACAGTTGGAAAAGTCCTAGTTCAAGAGGACTAGTTAATTAATTAAATAATATCTTTTAATTATTAATTATTGAATTTAAAGAAACTAATTACTTCAACAGTCCTAATACAATATTTCCCTATTTAAAGAGGGAAGATCCCAAGTTTTGGGGATCATCTATCACTCTTGGTCATTATCATTCTCTTATGGTAGTCCAAGAAAATTATTCTGCTCCAAGAAACTGAAGCAGCCTCACCTAATAATTCTCAGTTCTGAACCAGCAGTAGACCTAGGGCCTCTATCTCTCATTGCATGTTGGAACCAAGCTCGGGGGGATCCAGATAGAACCAGGAGATGGTTCAAGGGTCAAGGTTGGGAGGAATATGGTAGCCCCAAAGTGATCCAGCTAAGAAGTCTTTCTAACAGGTCAGCTAAGCTCAGAAGTCTCTACACTAATCATTGTTTGAGTGTGCAGGTTACTACAGGAAGGGAGCAAGTTACAAAGTAACCAGGTATGAATCCTAAATCTTCCATTCCAAATTATAATAGAGGTTAAATGATTATTACAAGGTGCTACCCTAGTACCTTTGGCCTTTTTGCTTTTACCCTGAAATGTTTGAATATAGATTTCTGATAGGAATAAAAAGAAACCACTGTAAAGTAGGATTATTGATTTGCAGATTGTCTAGCAGGTCTAGCTACGCTATCCTTTGCTATACATTCTAGCAGACACACAACCTAGAAATCTGTTCCTGAGGACTTAATAAACCTAGATCGCCCCTCCAGGACATAATCATTATATTTACACATATATTCTCTCAACTCAGAAACAGTGTATGGTTATTATGTTTTATTCTCTTAAATATTTTAGAAATGTTGTTCACTTTAATGTTTTTATCTATTTCTGCCAAAAACTCTCTCTCAGATTCAAGCATTAACGTATTTCAAAACTGGTTAAGATCGTTTTTGAAAACTACTAACCCTACAGGGAAACGAGTCCAAAATCGAAAGCATCAAGTAATTTTTGCATTAGTCTTAGAGGCTCGAGTTAAACACAAATATTTCCTTCTACTATCACAACCAAATCGTAGAACACACATATCATCATTTTGACCAACAACGATCCAAATCCATTATCAAAATATTAGTACCAAGCAGTAAAACAAATACAGTACGTTCCCAGAGCATTTCTTTATCAACACATTAGTCAACCACTACAACGGAGGCATCACAGTCAACCCATGAACAAGGTTTTAATGCATCATACAGGATTCACGATTTATAAACTTAGTATCAGATATATCTTTCCTATAACCTAAATTTTTTAAGAAAAGCTCAAACGATAAATTATTCCAGAAATCAACAGACCATCATAATCATAGTATAGCAACCCTTACCAATTCAAAGGTAAAATCGAAATCGTAGGTTAAGGATACGGCTCTTAATCCAAACACATAAGGGTTACATAGCAAACCCCAGCCAAACCTTTACACGATAAACATGCATAGTAGTGTTACTCATTAACGACGATACAAGGATCGATCCCCACTACCTTTCATTTAAAACCCTATAGTTATTCTACCTACTTCAAAATAACATAAGCATAAACAGTAAAATACCCAAATCTTAAGAGTATGACAGGCGTAGAAATTTTAGCCCCAGAGTCGTGAAATATATCATCGAAACATTCATAGTAACAACCCACATCTCCTGAAAATCTTAAGATATAGACATCACCCATATAAATTAAAAATGCAGAATTTAATAGGGTATCGAGCCCTTACAAATTTTACACGGGAAGACAACCCAATACCCAGTACCCATACAATTGAATTATGCAAACCTAGGTAAACCCCAATTCATTAGGGTACTATCGTTTAAACATATAGAGTCAATAAATTTCAGACATAGAGCCGAATGGCCAAAATCTCCTACTAAAACCTTTAGAGTCTACAAATGACATTATATACATTTTGTTCACAACAATCCAGCCAACAATGACTTCCAGGAAACTCAAAACCAGTCGCAGTGAACTCAATCGAGCTCATCAAGTTCCCCCATAGAAAACGTAAGGCACTCCACAGAGGCGAGAGTAGGAGAGAAGTTAATGTGGAATCTGGACTTACCAGTTTCCAATGCCTCCAAGACTAAGTCGTGATTAGTAACCAGTACCCATGCCGACGAAGGAGACCAAACCATCTACCTGTCAAACAAGTAAACATTTCCAATTAGAAACTGCTCACTTTCGGCACTATCAAAACTATAAAAATTGCAAGTAAACAAAGAGGATATATATATACTACCTTCTCCCATCGTTAAGTCTGCATATCGAATCCTTCGAAATGGGTAGACCATGACCCAAGCTCAGTTCGGACCACCAAACCCTCAGACGCATTCAAACATTTAGACAGAGGCAAAAGAGCCATGGATATCGAAACCCTCAATGGGTAGTATCCAAGAAGCAAACACTGACTTAGCTGGCAGTCATTGACATGTGTTATTGTAGGGTGGCTTTAATTACCACACCAACCCCAAATATTTGCTACAAGGTCGTGATCTCCATAGTGGTGAGGGAACTCACGACCCAAATGTAATTAAAAACTCAAGGGTGTTACAAACACCTCAAGTAAGGTATAAAGTCAAGCAAATATTAATAGGTTCCATATGGTATGAAGGCCCAATAAGGACTTCAAATTTTTCATCCAAACATTTCATGTCACAACCGCCACACTTGAAAACAGTAGTATTATTTAAGCATGGGGGGTGGCGAATGAACACATAGATTAGGCACCTCCGTAAGTATACCTAAAAACCAGGAAAGGAAGAGAAGCCATTAGCAAAAGCACTAAGTAAGTCGAGAGCCTCCATTTTCTCACCCCTACCTCTCGGCAGCCCTAACAGGGTACCTTGCCATTTTAAAAGACCAAGTATTACATCATGAGCATCCATCACCATCAATAAAGGATCTATTCCACCTGAATTACCAGTGAAAATTTAATACGTATACATTCAAACCTTTACAGTCATAGGAAGGAGATTCACATTATTGCATTCAATACATTATACACATGCGATAGTTCATACATGTAAAACAATTTATAAACACTTCCGCAAAGCCGTAGAACTTTATAATCAGCAAACCATGATACTTAGGAAGCTAATTCAAGAGTAGAAATCAAATATCGGTACAGTAAGTACTTATCAATGCTGAAGTTAGTATTCATCATATCTTTTCTAGTTTATCCTAGTATCGAAAATTTTTAAAATTTTTCTATTTTGTTTTGGGACATTACAAGTGGTATCAGAGCTTAGTTACAAAACTAAGTGACCTATTGGGCTCATTACAAACATCCGCTACAGATACACAGTAAACAAAAGCATACCTTTAAATTTTATTTTGTTTTATTTGAAAATGAACTAACATGATTTGCTGCTCCTTATACCTAGATAACATTTCAGGTACAGTCACTGTCTGAAAATGAATGCAAAAGGGGGTAGAAGCATACATGGAAATCTAAACTCACCACCACGAGAGCAAGAAATTGTGGTGGAACTCAACTCGGATTTAATGAAATCCATGCAGAATCTACGGTCCAATTCCAAAGCTTCCAAGACGAAAACATGCAAGAAAGAAGAGAACAACATGCCATAAATGAGGCACTGCTTCAGACCTTAACAAAGGAAAATCCCCACGAACAGTCCACGCTCTCAGTCAACAATTTTAAGAAGGGAAACAGTCACACAAAAAGGACTGCCAGCCCTAAAGGAGAAGAGCAAGGAGAACACCTACCAGAATCAATGGAAGAGGATGGTAAGATCTCTTCCAACGATAAAGGTTCACCACCTCCTTGCAATAAAAAGAGGAAAAGTGACGACAGTCTAAAAGGGGAATTCTGAAAGATAAAAGCCCCAACATATGACGGAGAGATTAACTCTGGGGAGAAGGCTGAGGAGTGGCTGCTAGGGATGAATAAATACTTCAAAGTTCACAATTACTCCAGTGAAGTGCAAACTCGACTAGCCATATACAACCTAAACGGTAAAGCTGTCAGATGGTGGCAGGACTTGAAACACACCAAAGGACAAGAGCTGAGAGACATAACCTGGGATACTTTCAGCTGAATATTCCAAGACAAGTATATGTCTGAAAGATTCTTTGACAAGAAAATAAAGGAATTTCATGAGTTAAAAATGGGCTCCTTGACTATGGAAGCATTCATAAACCGATTCTTAGACTTGCTGCACTATGTGCCTTATATAAAAGATGAGAAGGTAAAGATTCAGAAGTTCTTGGGAGGGCTACCACCAAACTTTAGAGAAAAGATAGAGTTTGACATGCCCAAAACCCTTGATATAACCTTACATAAATCAAGGCTGTGTTATGAACACGGACAGCCAAGGAATGACAACATCAACGGAAATAGAGACAGGTAAAGAACCTTCTTAGACAACTGCACACCGGGTTTTAGGCCCCCACCTTATTGGAAACATAACGACAGTTTTCTGCCCAATAGAGGCTTCAACCGACCCCAAACACGACCAAGTGCACCCCCACCACCGGTCAACAGGCCAACATTCAACAAAGGGACCAAAGTTGTCCCACCCACCGTTTCTTGCTAGAAATGCCAAGGGCCCCACTACTACAGAGACTGCCCCAGCAAAACGGATGGAGTTTTACACAACATACAAACAAAGACTACCATAGGAGACATGGCAAAGACACCAAGGATATATGCCACTCTCGACGGTTGACAGGAAAATCACCAAGCCACCATGGTGGAATTAGAGGGTAAGATCTCTAACACTACAGTTTCAGTTTTAATAGATCCCAATGCTTGCCGAAGTTATATCTCCCCTAAGTTAGTGGACACTTGTAAGTTGAATCGAGAATCTCACGAGAAACCGTGGTTGGTACAACTAGCCACCGGTACCAAATGAAATATCTCTGAGTTAGTTAAAACTTACGAGATAAACTTAAACGGTTTTCAAACTAGGTTAGATTTAAACATTCTACCCCTAGGGTCGTACGACGTACTCATCTGCATGGATTGGTTGGAAGAACACCATGTCCTCCTAGACTGCTTAAACAAATCCTTACTTTGCAGGGATGACCAAGGGATTCAGAAGACAATTCAGGGTATCCCTAAGAAAGTGTCAGTAAGACAGATCTCCGCCTTACAAGCAAAGAAATGTATCAGAAAGGGACGCAAACTCTTTTTCATCAACATCCAAAACATAGAAATTGATAGGGAACAGAAGATCTAAGACTTTCCAGTCCTCGTAGAATTCAAGGATGTATTTCCCAAAGAAATACCGAGATTACCGCCTAAATGAGACTTAGACTTTTCTATCGAACTGACACCTGGGTCAGTACCAGCTTCTAAAGCCATGTACCGCATGAGCACACCAGAATTAGTGGAGCTCAAACTTCAGTTACAAGAACTAATTGACAAAGGGTACATCCGACCTAGTGTGTCCCCTTGGGGCGCACCAATACTCTTCATCAAGAAGAAAGATGGCACGATGCGGATGTGCATCAATTACCGCCAACTCAACAAGATGACCATTAAGAACTGCTACCCACTCCCAAGGATCAATGACTTGTTTGACCAAGTCGGAGGGGTAAAGATTTTTTTGAAGATCGACTTATGATCCGGATACCATTAGGTAAGGATCTGTGATGAGGATATCAACAAGACCACATTTTGAACCCGTTACGGCCACTACGAGTTCATAGTGATTCCATTTGGGTTGATGAACAGACTGGCCAACTTCATGTGCATGATGAACAATATCTTTAGTAAATACCTCAATAAATTTGTTCTAGTCTTTATTGATGACATTCTGATCTACTCCAAGAATGAGATAGAACATGAGGAACACCTCTGAATTGTTTTACGGATACTAAGAAAACATGAGATTTACGCCAAGTTTAGTAAGTGCGATTTCTACAGACCTCAGATTCAATACTTAGGACATATCATTTCTGAGAAGGGAATAGCTGTCGACCCCAAAAAGGTCAAAGCTATTGAAGAATGGCCCACACCTATTTGCGTATTCGACATAAGGTCATTCCTAGGATTATCCGGATACTACCAAAAGTTCATTGAGAACTTCTCACAGATCGCATATCCCGTGACCGCCTTGCAGAAAAAGGAAAACAAGTTTATCTGGACAGATAAGTGCGAAGAGAGCTTTCAAAAGCTGAAACAACTACTGATTAGTGCACCGATTCTACGTATTGCGGATCCCAATGGGGACATCGTCGTTTGCACAGATGCAAGCAAGGAAGGACTCGGGGGAGTCCTTATGCAAGACAATTTTTCCATATGCTACAAATCAAGGAAACTAAAAGAGCATGAGCAGAACTACCCTACTCATGACCTCGAACTAGCCGCCATCATCCATGCTCTGAAGATGTGGCGACACTATCTCATGGGAAAGAAATTTCTATTGATGACTGATAACATGAGCTTGAAATACCTTTTCGACCAACCCGACCTAAATGCCAGGCAGGCCAGGTGGCTAGCCTTCCTTAGTGAATACCATTTCGAACTAAAGCATATAAAAGGCAAGGAAAACAAGATTGCGGATGCCTTAAGCCGTCGAGCACATATGATTTACGAGGTCATGGTAAGCCAAACCGACTCCGACTTACACCACAGAATTTGAATGGCATGTAAGAGTGACCGTTATTATACGGAAATCCTCACAAAGATCCAGGAAGACAGACTTTTCCAACAACAGAAAGAATATAAGATAGACAAAATGGGACTACTGTGTCGAAAGACCGACTTTAAGTCCCAAAAAGTGGAGACATTAGTTCAAATATTCTCACCGAGGTTTACCAGAAACCTTATTCAGGACACCCCGGATATCAAAAGATGATATCGGTCGTAAAGAAACATTACTTCTGGCCTAAGCTGAAAGCTGACATCGCAATGTTCATCGTGAAATGTCAGGAATTCCAATTGGTCAAAGCAAAACACCAACACCCCTCTGAATTATTTCAAACTTTACCCATCCTAGAATGGAAATGGGAGGTAATAATTATGGACTTCATTGCAGGCTTACCCAAGAGTAAGAAACTGAATGACTCCATCTTCGTAGTAGTAGACAAGCTGTCGAAAGCATCCCACTTTATACCAGTGAAATCTACCTACAAAGCAGTTCATACCATGGAAATATTCTTAAAAGAGATCTTTCGATTGCACAGGATACCCAAAGCAATCATTTCCGATCGAGACACGAAGTTCACTAGCAACTTCTGGAGAGCATTATTCTCTGGTCTGGAAACCTAATTACAATTTAGTACCGTGTACCACCCCCAGACCGACGGACAAACATAACGAGTAAACTAGATCCTCGAGGACATGTTGAGGATGTATGTCATGAATAACCCCACCAAGTGGGAAGATTATTTTCACCTAGCAGAGTTCGCATACAACAACGGTTATCAAACTTCAGCCAAAATGAGTCCTTTTGAATTACTCTATGGTAGGAAATGTCAGACTCCCGTGACTTGGGACAGTCTAGTAGACAGACTTATGTTAGGACCCGACCTATTAAAGGACTTGGAACAGCTAGTCTCCAAGGTACAACTAAACTTAAAAGAAGCACAAGACCGCCAAAAGAGTTATGCGGACAAGAAAAGAAAGGATAAGGACTATCAAGTCGATCAACATGTGTTCCTAAAAATAAAAGCTAAACGAAGCTCGTTGAGCTTGGGACGTTGCGGGAAACTAGCCCCAAGATTTTGTGGACTTTTTGAAATACTGGCCAAGAAGGGCCCAGTAGCTTATGAGTTGGCCTTACCAGCGCATATAAAAGTTCATAATTTTTTTCATGCTTCATGATTAAAGAAATATGTGTGCGATACCAAACATGTTATTGATTGGTCCTTATTACAGGTGGAGCCCAAAGGGGAGTTCAGGCCAGAACCACTCCACCTTCTGTACAAGAGAGAGGTCTAGCTTAGGAGGAGGACCATTACTCAGCTGAAAGTGCAATGGAGGCACTTTGGATTAGATGAGGCTACTTGGGAGAATGAGGCCACCATGAAAGAGGCATACTTTGCCTTGTTTCATGACCTCATTCCTAGTCCCTAGAAACACCGGGACAGTGTTGTAATAAGCGGGGAGGGATGTAATATACCGAATTTTGGACTGACTGTTTTATGATGTTATATTGGGCCACGGCCCCAGCACATGTGATTTATTCTTATTATTGGGAATGAGCCCTAGTACATAAGATTTATTCTTTTGTAGACTGACATATTGGGAATGGACCTTGACTGAATTTCATTATTTGATTATATACTCGGCAAGGAAGCCCCAATGTTCTGATTATGTTTTGATGTGGGTACAAAACCCTAATATACTGAGATGACATTTTCTTACATACTGTGCAGCGATGTGAATGACATAATTGACTTATATGGTGTGTTGAGCGTGGACTCAGAAACACACAAATTACCTATGTACTGGGCAAAAGCCCCGATGTACCTAGAGGAAATATGATGTATTGGGAGTAAGCCCTGATGTACATTGAGTGTTGGGCATAAGCCCTGGAGCACTCCAAGCTTGATAAATGAATACCGGATCCGAGGCAACTTAAATATTCTAGATGTGCCTCACAACCAAATTCTAGCACTAGTGTTGAGCAGGGACTCTGGAATTGCACTAGAGTAATGCCTATGTGAGAGTGTTGAGTTAAATGGCTCTAAAGAGCACTCGGGGTTACAGAGTTTCAAAGTGTTGAGTCAGAAAGACTCTGAAGAGCACTTTTATCACATTTATTTAATTGACTAAATGATTCATCCTTTTATCCATCATCACCTACTGCAGGAGATACCATGTTAAACGAGGGAATCCAACATGCAAAGAGAGAGACTAGAGGTACCTAACCAAGCTAACCACGACCGTCCAAAAGAAGTGGACCGTGTCCCTAAAAGTTAAAGAGAAAAGAGTGTCATGTGATGACACATAACTAAATAAAAAATAATTACCAATAGTCTTTTATGACTAACCTGATTAAAGGCCTCGAAGTTATTATTATTATTATTTATTATTAGAAGCTTTAAATAATAATAGGTGTTATTATTTAATTATGGGATACAATTAGTATATTTGATTTATGCATTATTTAATATTTTAAATGACGTATTAATAGTTAAGTGAAATATATTTAATATAAGAATAATTATTAGTATAATTATTGTTATTATTAAGAGCATAAATCATAATGACTTATAGTCAAACAGTTGGAAAAGTCCTAGTTCAAGAGGACTAGTTAATTAATTAAATAATATTTTTTAATTATTAATTATTGAATTTAAAGAAACTAATTACTTCAACAATCCTAATACAAGATTTCCCTATTTAAAGAGGGAAGATCCCAAGTTTTGGGGATCATCTATCATTCTTGGTCATTATCATTCTCTTATGGCAGTCCAAGAAAATTATTCTGCTCCAAGAAACTGAAGCAACCTCACCTAATAATTCTCAGTTCTGAACTAGCAGTAGACCTAGGGCCTCTATCTCTCATTGCATGTTGGAACCAAGCTCGGGGGGTCCAGATAGAAGCAGGAAATGGTTCAAGGGTCAAGGTTGGGAGGAATATGGTAGCCCCAAAGTGATCCAGCTAAGAAGTCTTTCTAATAGGTCAGCTAAGCTCAGAAGTATCTACACTAATCATTGTTTGAGTGTGCAGGTTACTATAGGAAGGGAGCAAGTTACAAAGTAACCAGATATGAATTTTAAATCTTCCATTTCAAATTATAATAGAGGTTAAATGATTATTACAAGGTGCTACCTCAATACCTTTGGCCCTTTTGCTTTTACCCTGAAATGTTTGAATATAGATTTCTGATAGGAATAAAAAGAAACCACTGTAAAGTAGGATTATTGATCTGTAGATTGTCTAGCAAGTCTAGCTACACTATCCTTTGCTAGACATTCTAGCAGACACACAACCTAGAAATCTGTTCCTGAGGACTTAATAAACCTAGATCACCCCTCTAGGACATAATCATTATATTTACACATATATTCTCTCAACTCAGAAACAGTGTATGGTTATTATGTTTTATTCTCTTAAATCTTTTAGAAATGTTGTTCACTTTAATGTTTTTATCTATCTCTGCCAAAAACTCTCTCTCATATTAAAGCATCAACGTATTTCAAAACTGGTTAAGATCATTTTTCAAAACTACTAACCCTACAGGGAAACGAGTCCAGAGTCAAAAGCATGAAGTAATTTTTGCATTAGTCTTAGAGGCTCATGTTAAACACAAATATTTCCTTCTACTATCACAACCAAATCGTAAAACACACATATCATCATTTTGACCAACATCGATCCAAATCCATTATCGAAATATTAGTACCAAGCAGTAAAACAAATACCCAGAACATTGCTTTATCAACACGTCAGTCAACCACTACAACGGAGGCATCACAGTCAACCCATCAACAAGGTTTTAATGCATCATACAGGCATCACGATTTATAAACTTAGTATCATACATATCTTTCCTATAACCTAAATTTTTGAAGAAAAGCTCAAACGATAAATTATTCCAGAAATCAACAGACCATCATAATCATAGTATAGAAACCCTAACCCATTCAAAGGTAAAACCGAAATCGTAGGTTAAGGATACGACTCTTAATCCAAACACGGAAGGGTTACATAGAAAACCCCAGCCAAACCTTTACACGATAAACATGCATAGTAGTGTTACTCATTAACGACGATACAAGGATCGATCCCCACTACGTTTCATTTAAAACCCTGTGGTTATTCTACCTACTTCAAAATACGAGAAGCGTAAACAATAAAATACCCAAATATTAAGAGTATGATAGGTGTAGAAATTTTAGCCCCAGAGTCACGAAATATATCATCGAAACATTCATAGTAACAACCCACATCTACCGAAAATCTTAAGATACAGACATCACCCATATAAATTAAAAACGCAGAGTTTAATAGGGTATCGAGCCCTTACGAATTTTACACAAGAAGACAACCCAGTACCCATACAAATGCATTATGCAAACTTAGGTAAACCCCAATTCATTTGGGTACTATTGTTTAAACATCTAGAGTCAATAAATTTATGACATAGAGCCTAATGGCCAAAATCTCCTACTAAAACGTTTAGAGTCTGCAAATGACATTATATACATTTTGTTCACAACAGTCTAGCCAACGACGACTTCCAGGAAACTCAAAACTAGTCGCAGTGAACTCAATCGTGCTCATCAAGTTCCCCCATATCAAATGTAAGGCACTCCACAAAGGCGAGAGGAGGAGAGAAGTTAATGTGGAATCTGGACTTACCAGTTGCCAATGCCTCCAAGACTAAGTCGTGATCAGTAACCAGTACCCACGCCGATGAAGGAGACCAAACCATCTACCTGTCAAACAAGTAAACATTTCCAGTTAGAAACTCCTCACTTTTGGCACTATCAAAACTATAAAAATTGCAAGTGAACAAAGAGGATATATATATACTACCTTCTCCGATCGTCAAGTTTGCATATTGAATCCTTCGAAATGGGTAGACCATGACCCAAGCTCAGGTCAGACCACCAAACCCTCAGACGCACTTGAAGATTCAGACAGAGGCAAAAGAGCCATGGATATCGAAACCCTCAATGGGTAGTATCCAAGAAGCAAGCCCTAACTTATCTGGTAGTCGTTGCATGTGTTATTGTAGGGTGGCTTTAATTACCACACCAACCCCAAATATTTGCTACAAGGTTGTGATATCCATAGTGGTGAGGGCACTCACGACCCAAATGTAATTAAAAACGCAAGGGTGTTACAAACACCTCAAGTAAGGTATAAAGTCAAGCAAATATTGATAGGGTCCTTATGGTATGAAGGCCCAATAAGGAATTCAACTTTTTCATCCAAACATTTCATGTGACAACCGCCACACTTGTAAATAAGAGTATTATTTAAGCATGGGGCTGGCGAATGAACACATAGATTAGGCACCTCCGTAAGTATACCTAAAAACCAGGAAAGGAAGATAAGCCATTAGCAAAAGCGCTAAGTAAGTCGAGAACCTCCATTTTCTCACCCCTACCTCTCGGCAGCCCTGACAGGGTACCTTGCCATTTTAAAAGACCAAGTATCACATCATGAGCATCCATCGCCATCAATAAAGGATCTATTCCACCTGAATTACCAGTGATACTTTAATACGTATACATTCAAACCTTTACAGTCATAAGAAGGAGATTCACATTATTGCATTCAATACATTATGCACATGCGATAGTTCATACATGTAAAACAATTTATAAACACTTCCGCAAAGCCGTCGAACTTTATAATCAGCAAACCATGATACTTAGGAAGCTAATTCAAGAGTAGAAATCAAATATCAGTACAGTAAGTACTTATCAATGCTGAAGTTAGTATTCATCGTATCTTTTCCAGTTTATCCTAGTATCGGAAAATTTTAAAATTTTTATAATTTTTTTGGGGACATTACAGATCGATTTCCTTATCTTGAGAAAACTATCGATCTTAATTTTTTTGAGAACCATGTATCCAAAGTACGTGAAGGGAGGGTGGGTCTTTTCAGCTACCTCGCTTCAACATTTCCTTTTCCCTTAAGGCACATGAATTTCTTATAAAACTAGGTTTGGTATTGTCTTTTTATAATGGTGCAAACTTCACAAGAATGGTGGATTCACATGTGGCCAACCCTCTTTACATTTTAAATGTTTTTCACAATTCATTTGTGGAGGTTAATGAAAAGGGAACTAAAGCTGCAGCTACTACTATAGTCAGCCACTTTTTCATTCTAGTGCTTAGAGCCTCGAGCCTCGTGAGGACTTTGTAGCTGACCACCCGTTCATGTTTGTGATAAATAAAGAGCTAACTGGACTAATCCTCTTTGTTGTACACATACTGAATCCTTTGAATAACTAAGCTCGAAGTTTGCAAACTGGAAATTTTGGAAGCAAGGGTTGAATAAAAATTGATGCATGTACTATGCATTTCAATGTATGTACTATGCATTTTTGTTAAACATTAACACATTCAGTCAGTTAATGCGAAACTGTCATGTTGTGAAACCTCTCAACAACCTCCCGGAAGCAGGTAATTATGGGGTCTCTTTTTTTCTTTTCAAAATTGTTAAAAATGCCAATAGTGAAAGGACTCCTGGTCTAAGATCTGGGTTAGTGAATTCCCTTGGATAATGTACAGACCTATGATAATATTTCAGAATTTGGAATTAGGAACCACAAAAAGATTTCAGAATGTCATGGAAGTTTACACAACAATGCCCTTGTAACCATCAACTTTGCTTCTCTATGAATCATCTCCTAGTTGCTATAATTTTAAACTTGTTTAGGCTTCTGTGACGACATTTTTGCAAAAAAGAGACTCCCAATACTGATATTGTCGAGTTAATTGTATCTTTAATTGCTGTAAATTTTTAATTGTATCTTTTGTAACATATGTATGAGATACTTCTAAAGAAACATTATAAATTACCCCACATCTGTCACATACAGATAAAGTCTCCGGATTATCATGTCTACAAGCTGTACAACGTCAATAGCTAGCTGGTACATTGGACTAGTCTAATTTAATTGCATCCAGATATGTGTTACGTCTAAGGCTAGCTTGACACATGTCAATTTTAATAAATAAATATAAAAATATTATAAAACCAAATACATGTAGACTCCAAATTAAAAATACTATATAAAACCAAATATATATAAAACCAAATACATGTAGACTCCAAATTTAGATTTGCTACATTGTAAAACACTTGATAATTTCATATTATAGATTGGCTACATTGTCAATTCCAAAAAATAAATATAAAAATACTATAAAAGCAAATACATGTAGACTCTAAATTTAGATTTACTACATTGTAAAACACTTAATAATTTCATATTATAGATGGGCTACATTGTCAATTCCAAAAAATAAATATTAAAATACTATAAAATTATAGATTGGCTACATTGTCAATTCCAAAAAATAAATATAAAAATACTATAAAATTATAGATTGGTTACATTGTCAATTCCAAAAAATAAATATAAAAATACTATAAAATTATAGACGGGCTACATTGTTAATTCTAAAAATTAAATATAAAAATACTATATTTAAAAATTAAATATAAAAATATTATAAAATTAAATACATGTAGATTCCAAGTTTAGATTTGCTACATTGTAAAATACTTGATAATTGTATATTAGATTGACTACATTGGAGATATAACCAACATAGATCCATCTTAAACCCGTATCTATCAAGCACCAAGAGGGATCCAATTTCTTGAGGTGTATTTATTTTTTTAAATTTAAACTCAAGAAATTTGATCTCTTGATTTATAGATCCAGGTTTATCATAATATTTTAACCGACATGAATTTTTTTAATTATTTTTTAATTAAAAATTTACTTTTTACGTTTTATTAGATGTAATGCTACATGTAAGGGTACATACACGTTAGAACATCTCCCCCATATTGGGCTGTAAAGCACCTCGTTTCACTTGATGCAAAAATATTATAAAATCAAATACATAGACTCCAAATTTAGATTTGCTACATTGTAAAACACTTGATAATTGCATATTAGATTGCCTACATTGTAAAACACTTGATAATTGCATATTTGAACAATTGCTTTTTTAAACCATTGTTTTACCTGCATATTTGCATCTTCTTGTGAGTTTGGCACATACATGATCACAATGTCAACTTCAATTTCCCGCACTTGATTTTGTAAGTGATCTTTATAAGTAATTATGTCTTTTACAGTAGATGCCTTCTCCATCCGGCCTTACACAAATTATTTAGTTAATTTATTACTCCCATCATCTCTTCAATTTTTCATCCAGCTATAATAAATGTTACAGTGCAGTGGCGGATGGTTCCGAAAAACATTTGTTGAATGGGAACATGTTCGCTACAATGAGATGGTATTAATATTGTGGGAGACATAAACCATGATTAGCTAGGGTACATAGATATTCAAGTATATATGAAATTTCTTAAATAAAGTTATAGAACATGACAACATAAACCCTTACTAAATTTGAATTTAGAATGTTAATATAAGCATTATCTTTTTAATTATTTTAGGAGTTCTCTTCGGTAACATTTTTATTTACTAAATTTGAATTTAGAATGTTAAGATAAGCATTATCTTTTTAATTATTTTAGGAGTTCTTTTCACTAATATTTTTATTTAATAAATTTGAATTTAGAATGTTAATATAAGCATTATCTTTTTAATCATTTTAGGAATTCTCTTCAATTACATTTTTATTTAAAATTTTAGTTGGATGAACCAACTAAAGTATAGGGAGTGATATCAACTAGCAACTTAGTTGATTTCTCATATTCTGATCTTCGTATTCCATACATTAACTTTTTTTTTTTTAAACCTTAGTGTATTTTTTTTAAAACCTTAGTGCATTTTTTTAAGATGATTTTTAAAGACCTTAACCTTCTGCAATTTTGTTCACCTTACACATAAATTGTTAAAAATGCATTTATTTTAAGCTTATGGCTTATCTAAACTTTAATTAGCTTTGATGTACCAGCAATAACAAGTTACTCCCTCTTCTACATAGTTTTTATAATTTTATTAACTAGTTCACATTAATGTGATTGATATTAATTGGAGAGCATACTAATCCATATCTATATAAGTTGCAGTAAAGTTTTGTATAATAAATCAATTTTATAGTTTTATAAAAAATTAATTTTTTTATTATTTATTAAACCAATTTTAATTATTTTTAATTAAAATATTATATATATATATATATATATATATATATATATATATTTACAGCATATTTCAAATTATTTATATTAATTTTAAAAATAATATATAATATAATTTTATAAATACATTATAATAATTTTTTTATTAGAATCAAGTAAATATCATAATAACTTAATATATTATGATATCTATACTTATCATAATTAATAATGAATAATTCAAAGACTCCTGATCATTAAAACGCGCTCTGCAACCCTAGCACCCTAGCCATGAGCTCGACGTGATCTGGTTGATCTCTTGCGGGCCTCTCCTACGATGGCAGGCTCGGCACCCCCCTCCCCTTCTTCGAATGATCGCAGACTCCTCTTGGACACAGCCTTCAGGGCCCTGATCGCTGCTACTCCTCCCGCTCACTCCCCTCAGGATCCTTCGGATGCAAGCTTCATCAAACAGGCTGCCGCTCCTCGCATCCAAATCCTGTCGGCAGCTTCAAAACTCAAAGCAATAGCTCTAAATGAAAGAGGGCTCATCGAACAATTCACTAGTATCTAGCCGTCTCCTAAAACTATGGAAACGTGGATCAACCAGAATTGGATGCCCCTGATCTCTGGAGGCCTGCAGCACTGCTTCTGTGGTAAGGGTTTTTTCACCTTTCTCTTTGAATTAAAAGCATATCGAGATCTCATTTTTAGAAGTGGACCTTACTTCATGGGTCCTCGCAGACTCTATTTGAATCGCTGGAGCCTTTCTTTCGACCCAGAGAAGGATGTTCCCTTAGCGGTCCCTGTCTGGGTCCACCTCCCACATCTCCCCCTTCACTATTGGAATGATGAAACTCTCCAGGCCATTGGAAACTCTCTTGGAAAATACATAGACAAGGCAGAACCCAAAGCCCCTCTCTTCTCATGTGCCAGAATTTGTGTAGAAGTTGATCTGGAGAAAGGCCTTCCAGAAGAATTTAACCTTTTTATGGATGGTTGGGAACATCTGCAAGAGGTAGACTATGAACAACTTCCCTTCAAATGCAAAAAATGCCACGAGTATGGTCACTTTGTAAAAAACTGCCCAAAATCAACCCAAGAATCTTCGGAGAAGGAGCAAGAAGAAGGGTGGCAACAAGTAAAAAATGGGAAAAAATCCACCGCTACCCAACAGTATTGAAAAGAAAATCAAACAAAATCTATACCAGGCACTGTGAACAAATCAAGGGAAGCCAAATCTCATAACAAGTTTCAAGCACTACCCACAGAAGATGGAGAAATTGTAGTATAGGACGACATAGAAACACCTCAAGAAAGAGAAGATATCCTAGTCCAGTCTACATCAGCACAAGAAACGGGAACAAAAGATATGGAAGGGGGATCCAAAACACCAGGAGGCCCCTGGGCGGATAAAGTTAAGAGCACCTTCTTTCCCCCATCCTCCTCCCTCGATCTTTCATCTGACTCTCTGGATGAGCCTGGGGAAGTTCAACCACCCAACACCAAAGGAAGGAAAACTCAAAAATATCACAGGGAACTAGAAACAGAAAGGGAGCTAGAACTAGGAAGACAAAAAAGCCTAGAAGACATGAAAGTCATACAGACGTAAAAAAATTAGAATGGAGGTAAGGAAGGCAAATCCCGAGCAGGATCTCAAGCAACAAAGAAGTAATGCTGATCGTCTCTTGGAATTGCAGGGGACTGGGTGGAAAAAGCAAAATCGAAGCAATGAAAAATTTAATCTCCTCAGAAAAACCAAATCTCATGCTCATCCAAGAGACCAAGATGCAGGGTGATGAGGTAGCAACACTATCTCAGCGCCTTTTGAAAGATTGGCAGTGCTCCACGATCAGCTCTAATGGAGCCTCCGGAGGTATTGCAACCTTGATTTCTCCCAACTTCTCTTTACTATCCTCATTGGAAAACTGGCACTGGATCCTAACTGAAGTAAAAGAAAGGAATAGCAGAGAAAATCTCCATATATGCAATGTTTATGGACCGAATCATAACAGAGACAAAACAAATTTCTGGAACGACCTTATCAATCTCAAAGATAGCATGCGGGGGAAGAGACTTATTATTGCAGGGGATTTCAAAGTTCACCTGGAGCAATAGGCGATGCGGTCCTGGTTATATAGCAGCTCGCCTTTATCGATTCCTGGTAAGTTCCTCTTTTTTTAATCTGGATTTACTAATCAGTGCCTTCTCTATCCCCTGTGCCTCCTCAGACCACAAGCCCATAGCCCTGTTTGTCGCCCCTCCTGAGAAACTTGGTCCAATCCCATTTCGTTTCAACCATCATTGGATCTCCCATCCTGACTTCTTCAATTTAATCACCAAAGACTGGTCGCAATCCTTTCACGGTTCCCCCAGCTTCATTTGGGAGTCTAAACTCCGAGCTACCAAGGCCACCCTCAAATCATGGGCCAAGACCTCCTTCTTAAATCCCTCCAGTCTTAAGTTGACCGCTCAAGCCAATCTTTCCAACCTCCAGCGTAGAATGGAATCAGAAGATGTGTCCCAAGCTCTTCTTAGTCAGGAAAAAAAGTTGGAAATAGATATCCTAAGAGAAGCTCGACAAGAAGAAGAGACTTGGAGAATCAAGTCAAGGCAGTTATGGCTCAAAGGGGGAGACAACAACTCTAAGTATTTCCACAATCAGGCCAAGGCACGTCGTATCCATAATGCTATTATAGAATTAAATGATGACAGGGGAGAGAAAATCTCAGGGCAGGAAAATCTCAAGCAATTGGCTTATAATCACTTCAGGGATCTATTCACTGACAGCGGTCAAACAGATTCGGAGGCACAAAAAGAATTTTTCGATGGTATCCCCAAGCTGATCTCAGACAACACCAATAAGGATCTTTACAAACCTATTGGGGAGCAGGAGATAGAACATGCAATTTGGTCTCTTCACTCTGATAAAGCCCTCGGCCCAGAAGGCTTCACAATAAATTTCTTCAGAGCCACCTGGGATATAATAAAAGAGGATCTAAGAAGAATGCTCAATTGGACCAGATTCAAGGAAAAAATTGGGGGGGCAACAAATTCCTCTTTTTTGGCCCTCATTCCTAAAGATAAGGCCCCAAGCTCTATCAGCAGATTTAGGTCGATCTCCCTATGTAATACCTCATACAAAATTCTCACAAAAATCCTTGCCAATAGAATGAAAAAAATCATGGGGAAAATAATCTCTGAAACTCAAGGAGGATTTCTGGTAGGCCGAAAAATTCTAGATAACATTATCTTGGTCCAGGAGGCTATCCACACCAACACTAGTAAAAACCATCAAGGCATGGCAATAAAACTTTATATGGAAAATGCTTTTGACAGAGTAAACCATCAATTCCTCTTCGACATCATGCTCAAATTTGGTTTCTCTAGTAATTTTGTGCGCTGGATTAAAGCCTGCATTCACAGCCCCTCGATTGCCCCCTGATCAATGGAAGACCTTCAGACTTATTTGCTGCCTCAAGGGGACTGAGGCAAGGATGCCCACAATCCCCTTATCTCTACCTTCTTGTAGCAGACTCCTTGAGCAGAAAGCTCCTCTCTCTCCAAGAGGAAGGAACTTTAAAAGGAATAAGAATAGTGAGGGGATTCAAGCCGATAAATCATGCCAAATTCGCGGATGATACAATCTTACTAGGAGGGGCATCCGAGAATGTCGCCAAGCATTTCAGCCTTGTCCTCTCCTCCTTCCTTCGATCCTCAGATGGAAAGATCAACTCTGACAAATCCTGGATTTACGGTTGGAACTGCCCCGTGGGAACTCTGGATCGAATCTCCCATATCTTGGGCTTCAAAGGAATCCAAGACTGGAACTCCTTCAGCTATCTTGGCATTCCTATTTTTAAGGGGAAAAAGAAAATAGCTGACTGGAGCGGGCTATTGGAAAAAATCAAAAAGAAAATTAACTCTTGGGGTGTCAGATGGCTCAATCAAGCAGGTAAAATGGTCCTCATCAACTCAATTCTTTCTGCCTATCCTCTTTACATTTGTTCTATCTCTTTGGCTCCTAAAACTGTAATGAACACCATCACCAAGGATATTAGAAGGTTTCTTTGGCAAGGAGGAAGAAATAATGGAACCAAAAAATTCCACCTGGTCGATTAGAATACCGTTTGCAGGAACAAAAATTGTGGAGGAATTGGGATCAAGGACCCGCTCCAGATGAACTTGGCTCTCGGGGCAAATATTATCTGGAGAATTATCTCTGGAAAAACGGCTTGGTGGAAAGAATCCATTCACAAAAAATATATGCAGGGTACTAGAAAACGCAGTGTGGATAACATTGATCCTGAGATTAAAGGAACAACCATATGGAATTTATGTAAGAAAGCCGCCTTTATAATACAAAATAAGCTCCACTGGCAACCTGGTAATGGAAAGCAGATCAAAATTTGGAAAGATAACTTCAGCAGTAATACCCCAACAAACTTCCTACATGAGCTCGCGGATTTAAGAAATTGGATGGAGCATTCTGGAATTCATACGCTCCATGACATCTGCTCCTGGAACGCTCAAGGTTGTTGGGATGGCTGGCGTACTTTTGACCTCCCAGATCACCTTATCCAGGACTTCAACAGCTTCCTCTCTCTAATGCACAGAGCGATCCAAATCCATCTATCCTTAAAAGATAAACATGGCTGGGGAAAAACTGGACATTATACAGTAAATGAAGGATATCACTATCTGGAATCCCAAAATAATCAAAACATCTTGGACAATAAATGGAGAAAAATTTGGAGTAAAGATGGGCTCCCAAAGATAAATTTCTTCAACTGGTTGCTAGCACATAAAAAGATCCTCACTGCAGACAATCTTAAGAAAAGAGGAATTGCTGGCCCAGTAAGGTGCACTCTTTGCAAAAGGGAGGAGGAAACGGTGGAACATCTCTTCCTAGAATGCAACTTTGCCAAAGAAGTTTGGCACAAAGCCTACCAGGGGATCCATCCAACCTTAATTCTTCCAACTCAGTGGAATGATCTCTTCGCCAACTAGCACCTATTCTACTCCAACCCAATGACAAACAAACCCTGTTTCAAAAGAGCTTGGATAGCTTTTCCCAAGTTTGTGTGCTGGAAAATCTGGAATGCTCGAAATAATGAGATCTTCGATGGAACTAAGACGGAGCCTACAAAAGTAGTCTATGTGGCCAACTCTCTCTGGGCTGAGACCCTTGCCTCGAGAGGCTTAGCCAATTTACAAAAAGAGTAGCTAAGTGTTGAAGAGAAAATCTGGGTAGCAGACATTCTGCTACTCAGCTCTCAAAACTCTTCGCATAATAGGAAAAAACAAAACCATCATCACTGGCAGCTTAGAATGGACTCCAAAAGCTTTCAAACTTGGATAAGTACTCAAGGTAGACACATACTTCTCTTCGATGGAGCCTCAAAAGGTAACGTAGGGTTGGCAGGTGCGGGGGGGGGGGGGGGGGGTCCTTCTAGACCCCGATGGAAACAAAAATACTGAGTATACTTGGGGGCTTGGCAAACAAACGAACAACGAGGCGGAGTGGCTTGCATTGATCCAAGGCCTAACTACCGTCAAGGAAAATAACATTCAGAGTGCTCTAGTAATTGGGGACTCCATGTTAGTTATCAAGAAAGCTCGAGCTCTCCTAAAAAAGTACCACTCCCCAACTAACAAGTTCCACTCACTCTTCCTCATGCTGGCCAAGAATATAAGCTCCATCTCCCTCTTCCACATTCTAAGGAGCAACAATTCCATGGCAGATACTTTGGCCAACCAAGGAGCCAGTTTAAATTGTGGGATTCTTATACAAAATGGCAACTTAATAGAAAAATGGGTTCCATAGTGCAAGCCACATTCCATGGAGCACGTCTCATCTCCAAGCATTTAATAACTACCATTGTTTACAAGAATGTCTCATCCTCAATCAAAGCTACAATCTGCAAGCAGATCCTATCTACCCCCATTTCACTCCTCCGCCGGCGCATGCAGTCAGTTCACACCTGGCCCACATGTGAAGTTTCATGGAACGAGGATAGTAGACAAGACTTGGGCAATTTAAACTCCAGAAGGAGCTCTCAAAGCAGCATCTCCTTTCCTCGCTTCTGGCATAAGCTTTCTCCCTATATCTAGAAAGCATCTCGTAGAATGGATTGTGGAAACAACGGGCCAAACGCTGGAGTATTCCCTCCAGGGATGAAATGCAAACGTTGCAAATTTAATATAGGGCAGACGAGACATCCCTCGGCGGTTGATGAAATGTTGAGTTCAGGGAGCGGCGAAACCGAAGTTCTTCACCCCTCTAGAGCTCCTATGAAGCACGTCCGACGCAATGAGGAAAATGGGCAAGCCTGGATTCAACAGGCTTTGGGAATTCGCGAGCAGGAAGCAATCCTGGTCCAAAACAGGTTCATGTTTGACGGCGGCTGCTTCTGGCGCCCCATTGAGGTGGATAACATCCAGAATACAGGGGGTCTGCATTACCAAAACTACCTCTAGGATGGGTTGCAGAATTATAGCAGTCAGCGAACCAGTTCTAACGACGCTAGGAAAACATGTAAGGTGGTAGGGGACAGCCTGGGACTCGTTCACCTGGACTCCCCGGTTGGCAGAGAAAGTCCATCCCCCAGATTTCTTTCTGATCTGCAAGATATAGAATCACAAGTAAATTGGCTTAGGGGGGAAAACTCAGAGCTTAAGAAAGCCCTCTCAAACCTCTCTCACATTACCAGCTCGGAAGCCAGCAGCACCAACAGCAAAAAAATGGAATTTTATGAGAAAATAGTGGGAAAGATTGACTCCCTGCACAGTTGTCTGAGGATAGTTGAAGCAAAAGTTGACTGCATCCGGAGCAGCAAAGAAAATAGCCCAGCAGCGATTACATGATTGAAGGACAACGAGGACCCAGAAGCTGGTAGCAAGAAGAAATTCCGTCTAACAGAAATACTCTAAGCACTGGTCAATTAGCAAGTTCCCTCTTCTCGGTAGATATTTTTTAAATGTTCAAATTGTGGCATGTATAGCCCTATGTAGTTTTTCTTCTGTTCTATCCTGTTAGCTTAAGAAATAGTGTCAATTTTGAACTTCAGAAGACTGTTTTGAGGTGCCTTCTTCCCTTGTTTTTGTGGGTTCAGTCTCCCCACCTTGATATAGTCCTACCTTTCTTAAAATTATCCGTTTGTGTAAAAAAAAAAAAAAAAATTAATAATCATATAATTTATAAAAGTTATCAAAATTTATTAAAACCTTAATATTGTTATCATAAACAATGATAACATAATTTAAAAACAATAAATGTATTATCTTTTCCTTCAATATGAAGATATGATTCATTTAATTTCATTTTTCTTCTTATTTAATTTGAAAATATTATTAACTTAATCTAATTTGGTATTTTATTCACGTACTTCTCTCCATCATGTTTAAGACTTTATTTAGATAAAGTTAAATTTCCTGCTGAACTTCTATTTTATCTAAATAATATTTATATATTTCTATAAACCATTTATCTAGAAATTTATATGTTACGACAAACCATTTATGTCAAATATAGAAATTTATACTATACAAAAATAAAATTTATACTATACAAACAAATAGAAAACACAAAAATCAAACCTAAGTGCATATCCATTAACATATAAAAACTAACTTTAAATATCTGTGGGAGGATCATGCTCTTAATATAAAACTACATTTGACAAATCTACGCCGACTCACTCAACCTTTATGTTGCAGTTGAATCGAGGCAAGCTTGAGTAGCAGGGACCGCCATAGGATTTCATTTCTGGTTGGCACTGTGATTCTGTAGAAAATTCTACAATTCAGTTGGAGGTCTTGGTCGACGAAAAATGGATATTCAGTCTTCAATTCACGGACAAACAGAATTCACAGTAGAGTTCACGAAACAAGTATTGGAAGCAAGTATTGGGCAGAATGTTGTTTTCTCTCCATTGAGCATAAGCATGGCATTGAGCCTGGCTGCAGCCGGTGCAAAGGGCCCGACACTCGACCAGATTTGCACTTGTCTCAAGCTCAAGGAGGCTTCCCTGCAATCCCATGAATTCTCTTCTCATCTTCTTAATATGGTTTTGATTGATGGAAGTCCTAATGGATTTGCACTTATCGTTTGTTCATGGAGTATGGGTGGATAAATCCATGTCGTTGAAGCCCAGTTTTGAGGATATTGTGAAGAAGCACTACAACACTGAAGCTCGACAGGTGGATTTTCTGAATAAGGTACATGATAATAGATATATACGCTACGTTCCAAGCCATATTTATGTCTGTTTGTACAAAGGAATTGATGCAATTTCTTGTATAATTTGTCTTTTCAAAGCTCCTAAAATGTTTGAATACAATTTGAAAGCAACAAAAAGATGTTCTGATTTATTTTGTCATTTTTTTAATCTTTCATCAGTCGAATAAAGTTAGAAGGGAGGTGAATAAATGGGCTGCAGATGAAACTAAGGGGCAAATACAGGAACTACTTCCAGCTGATTCTGTGGACAAATATAGCAGGTTGGTCTTGGCAAATGCCTTGTACTTCAAGGGTACATGGCAGAAGGAATTTGATTCATCAGCAACAAAGGAAGGTACTTTTAATTTGCTTAATGGTGAAACTGTGCAAGTGCCCATGATGACTACAAAAAAGAAACAATTTATTAAGAGAGTTGCTGACTGCAAAATTCTACGTCTTCCCTATCTCCGAGGACACGAGAAGCGCCGGTCATTTCCCATGTATTTCGTCTTGCCCGATAAGAAGGATGGCCTACTTGATCTTGAGGAAACTATGGATCTTAAGTTTTTTGAGAACCATCTATCCAAAGTAAGTGAAGCGAGAGTAAAGTATTTTCAGCTACCTCGCTTCAAGATATCATTTGCTCTTGAGGCACATGAATTTCTGAAAAAACTACTGTTTAATATTCTGGAATAACTACTGTTTAATATTCTGTCTATTATTTAACTATTAATAGAAATTCTAGAAATAAATTAACATGATATTTGATTACTGTAACAGTAACAAATATATTCTGCATAGGATAATTACTCCTTTTAAGTGATAATAGGAATTACCAAAACACTGATCTACTGAAAATAAACACTGTTCAAAACACAATTGAGATAGTCCATTCTACATTTAATTTATTAAAGAAACAACAGGAAGAGTGGCAGAACCTGTTTCTATGGCAGACAATAACAGCGATGGGAGGCTGTTCCTCCCTACCAATTCCTGGAGAGTGCCCAGACAGCACTTCTCAGGACCCCCGAGCTTGCTCTGGTCTAACTGGCTGGAACTAGGTACAGCCAACAATTCCCTCAGCCCAAAACAGCTATACTGGAACCAAGTTACTGCAACTTCCTGACTTAAAACACTTCCTTACTGTTTTCCCACTTCCTCAATGGGACTCCTGAATAGCATTCACCTGAATGTATTCTCCCTCTAGAACAAATGCTAAACCCCCAGCTCAGTTCATTGAGTAGTATTTAAAAGATTGCCTAGGTCTTAGTTGGGCTAACTGTCATTAATGAGCCACCTGCTCAGATTCCACTTTCTTGGGGAATCATGACCCCAAAATATAGGGAAGTTGCCACCTGCAACTCAGGAAGTGTTTGAGGATGCTGCCACTTGTCTTTTGTCCTTCCACCTAATTCCATCCACCAGTTAGACCAGTAACCTCTTTTAACAGCTCTCCCATGCTGTTGTCTCCATAATTTATTTATTAATAATAATTATTCAGAATTTACATTCCATTTCTGGAGACTCTACTGAGTCATCCATTCCTACTTAGCATTAAATTTAACAAAATGTCTCAGGAATATTAAAAATAATTACATTATTTTAATAAAATTGGGGTATGTGACATACACACCCCCTTAAAATGTAACATCGTCCTCGATGTTACTTATTCTTCTTCTTCAGCCACCTGCTGGAATAGATGGGGATACGCTTCCCGCATCTTACTTTCCATCTCCCAGGTAGCTTCTTCAGGATTAAGGTGCTTCCATTGCACCTTCACTTGTCCAATTATGCGGTTCCGTAGAGTAATTTCCCTCCTCCCGAGGATACAATCCGGTTCCACCAGAACTTCCCCTTCTGGTTCTACCTGTACAATGTTCCAATCAATAACATGAGTAGCATCATGAACATATTTTTTTTTAAAACAGAGATATGAAAAACATTGTGTACTTTTAAATTTGGTGGTAATGCTAACTGATAAGCAACTTGACCGATTCTAGATAAAATTTCAAACGGACCACAGTAACGTGGTGCTAATTTTGCACAACTTCCTAATCTTAGGGAGCTCTTCTTTGGCCTTACCTTGATGAACACATGTTCACTTACCTGGAACTCTTTAGGAGTTCTTTTTAAATCCGCTTGACTCTTTTGCCGATCCTGGGCAATCTTCAAGTTTTCCTGCACTTGTTTCACAATTTGCTCCATTTCTTTCAATAAATCAGGTCCTAACACTAATCTATCTACTGGATTACTCCAAGAGATAGGAGTGTTGCATTTTCGTCCATACAAAATCTCAAAAGGACTAAACTTAGCTGATGATTGATAGCTGTTATTGTATGCAAATTCGACTAAGTGTAAATAATCCTCCCATTTACCTGGTTGATCTTTAACATACATCCTTAACAAATCTTCTAATACTTGATTAACTCTTTCAGTTTGTCCGTCAGTCTGAGGATGGAAAGAGGTGCTGAAATTCAAAGTGGTGTTTAATCCTTTGAACAAGGATCTCCAAAAATTTCCTGTGAATTTAGGATCCCTGTCTGATATAATAACTTTTGGAATACCGTGTAACCGAAAAATCTGTTTTAAAAAGATATCTGCTATGTTTGCAGCCTTGTATGTGGTTTTAACAGGAATAAAGTGTGCTGATTTACTTAATTTGTCTACCACTACCATAATCGAATCATTCTGATGTTGATTTTTGGGTAAACCCGTAATGAAATCCAGGCTGATTATTTCCCATTTCCAGCTAGGAATAGGTAAAGGTTGCAGCAATCCAGCTGGATGTTGGTGTTCTGTTTTTACTTGTTGGCAGTCCAAACACCTAGCTAAATACTCAGCTGTTTCAGATTTCATGTTAGGCCAAAAATATTCTTTTCTCAACATGGTGACGGTCTTTTGATAGCCTGGATGCCCGGAGTAAGGGGTTTTATGAATTTCGTCTAAAATTAACAGCTTAACTTTAGGTGCATTAGGAATATACAGCCTGTCTTTAAACAATAAAAATCCGTTTTCGTTTAAACTATACCCTTTTATCAAACTTTCTGTGGGTTGTTCTTTGGCTGCAATTTGTAAATGCTGATAATTTTCGTCTAATTTTATCCCTTCAGCCAGCTGTTCATTTAAGTCAGAGGTATAAGTGCTGCTAGCTGATATAAAATTTAGTTTTGCATTTCTGCTCAAGGCATCAGCCACCTTATTTTCCTTCCCTTTTATGTGTTGGATTTCAAAATCGTATTCACTTAGGAATGCCAGCCACCTGGCTTGTCTTGCATTTAGATTTGGCTGATCTAAAAGGTATTTCAGACCTTTATTATCTGTTAGTAAAGTGAATTTTCTGCCTATTAGGTGGTGTCGCCACATCTTTAAGGCATGAATTACAGCAGCTAATTCTAGGTCATAAGTGGCATAGTTCTTTTCATGGATTTTCAGCTTCCTAGATTCGTAAGCAATGACATGTCCTTCTTGAGTCAGCACTCCGCCTAAACCATCATTACAAGCGTCGGTGCAAACTACGAAATCTTTATTTGGGTCCGCTATTCTAAGAATAGGTGCAGTTGTCAATAAGGTCTTAAGTTTCTTGAAACTTTCTTCACACTTCGTATTCCAATCAAACTTCTTGCCTTTCTTTTGCAAAGAAGTGATTGGGTTGGCTATTTTTGAAAAGCCTTCAATAAACCTCCGGTAGTAACCGGTAATCCCCATGAAAGATCTAACGTCCGTCACATCTTTAGGTACTGGCCATTCTTCAATCGCCCGAATCTTTTCAGGATCAACTGATATCCCTTCCTTAGTGACTACATGTCCTAAGTACTGGATTTCGTCTTTGAAGAAGTCACACTTACTGAATTTCGCAAAGAGCTGTTGTTCTCTCAGTTCTTGTAAGACTATACGTAAGTGTTCTTTATGCTCCTCCTCACTCTTAGAGTAGACTAAAATGTCGTCGATAAATACGACAACAAATTTATCTAAGTACTTATGCATTATGTTGTTCATTAAGCACATGAAAACAGCTGGGGCATTAGTAAGCCCAAATGGCATTACAACAAATTTGTAATGTCCGTACCTTGTTCTAAAGGCTGTTTTGAAAATGTCTTCCTCTTTAATTCTCACCTGATGATAACCCGATCTCAGATCGATCTTGGAGAATACCGTAGCTCCACGTAGCTGATCAAACAGATTATCAATACGAGGTAACGGATACCTGTTTTTGATTGTCATCTTGTTTAGTTGATGATAATCTATGCAAAGTCGCATAGTTCCGTCCTTCTTTTTAACGAAAATCACTGGTGCTCCCCAAGGGGATACACTGGGTCGAATATAGTTCTTGTCTATTAACTCCTTTAACTGAGTTTTCAACTCGTTAAGCTCCAAGATATTCATACGATACGGGGCTTTTGAACTGGGAACAGCACCTGGTACCAGCTCAATTGTAAAGTCTAGCTCCCTCTTGGGAGGCAATTCTGGGATTTCCTCAGGAAAAACGTCAATAAATTCATTGACTACAGGGATGTTCTCTACTGTTTTCTGGCTGCTTTCAGACTTATCTGTCTCATCTGTAATAGTTACAGCATAGGTCTTGCACCCTTTTCTGACTGCTCTTTTAAGTTGTAAGGCAGAAATCTGCCTAACTACTGTTTTCCTAGGGATACCCCTGACAGTTACAGGCTGCCCACTACTGTTTACACACCTAAAAGTTTTGTCAAAACAGTTTAAAACGACCCTATGTTGTTCCAACCAGTCCATTCCGATAAGTATGTCATAAGAGCCAAGTGGTAAGACGTTCAGTTTAACTGTGGTTCTAAAATCATTCATGTTTAAGATGCAGTCTTTTACATAACAGTTTACTTTCCTCTTTGCCCCAGTAGCTAATTGTACAGACCAAGAATTATCAAATCTTTCGACAGTCAAATTACATTTTTCTACCAACTGAGGTGAAATGTAACTAAGACTAGCACCTGGATCTATTAAAATAGTAACAGGGGTTTTGTTAATCATAGGTCTCCTACTTCCACCATGGAAGTTTGGTAGTCAGCCTGGCGGTTTTCCAACGCTGCATTGATTCGGGGCATAGTTCCTGCAAAATCCCCAACTGTCATTTCATCTTGTACAGTATGAATGTTGCTGATTTGTTTCTTTCTGTTTGGGCAGACTGAAGCATAATGTGGCCCATTACACTCCCAGCACTTGACAGGTTCCTTTCGCTCAAAATTTTTGGTGTAGTTTCCATGATTATTAGGAGTCTCCTTGCTGTTTTTGTAATTGTTTGAATGGCTGACAGCTCCGTTTTTGTTTCCCTGGAAGCTTTTACCATTGAAGTGGTTTCCGTTTTTGCCATTCTTGAAACTTTTATGAGAGGCAAATTCCTTTTTCTTATACTCCATCTGATTGCTGTTCTTTTTGGCTTTCCAGCTAGCTATCCCCTCCTTCTTTTTATTCTGTTCATAACAAAAATTGGCTTTGCGCATGGATTCTTCCAGTGTTTTGGGGTTGTCATATTCAATTCTGTCCTTGATATGATAGGGCAGGCAACTAAGAAACCGCTGTATTTTTGGTTTCTCTTCGACAAAATACGGTACATACCGCAACAGACTTAAGAATTTACTGTTTAAGTCCTTCATCGTCATAGATCCGAGCTTTAGTTCATAAAATTCCTTGGCCCTCTCTTCATAATACTGTTCGGACAGAAATTTCTTCTTGAAGTATCTTTTAAAGGTACTCCAATTAACTTCTCTCTCTTTAATCCCCTTGACCCTTTTCAGATCTTGCCACCGTATGTCCGCCTTTCCCGAGAGGTTGTAGATGGCCATTCGTGCCTTCAGCTGATTTGAATAGTTATAAATCTGAAAATATTTTCTCATCCCGGATAACCAGGATTCTGCCTCTTCTCCGGTTTCAGATTCTCCATTGAAGGTTGGGGGCTTTATCTTCTTAAACTCCCCGGAAATCTCTTCATAAGGTCTGTACTTTTTCCTTCGGTTGTTCAGCTCAGTTTCACTGCTGTCACTGCTTGTGTGATAACTGGGTTGTCCCTTTCTTTCTTCAAATGAGGAACTGCTGTCGGACTTAGCTGGTTTTGTCCTTTTTGACCCTTTTTGATGACTAACTTCTTCTGAGTCAGCTCGTTTGCTCCTTCCTTCAGTCTGAAATTTTTCTATCAATAGCTGATTTAACTGCTCCTGGGTCTTTAGAATCCTTTCATTATCCTTCTTGACTGTTTCCATCTCTGTTTTTAATCCTCTTATTGTCTGCATCAGCTCAGTGGTGTGAGCAATTACTTCTTCTATCTCAGGTTCTCTTGACATCTGTCTTGTCACTGCATTTGGAGATTCCTCCTCTGCGTATTCTCCCAGTTTTTCCATACCTGTCTGAAAAATTCAGAAAAAGGAAATTTTTTGTTCTGTTCATGAAACCGAAATATATGTTAGTACTATATATATTTAAGAATCTTCTTTTATGGTCACTGTTTTTGCGGAAGTTAGTGGAGTCACATCCAAGCCTAGTGTCTGAACCATGCTCTGATACCACATGTCAAAACCCGGAATTTCTGAGAAAATTTAAAATTTTTATCATACAATAAATGTTAACTAAATGCGTTCCTGGTCCTGTTTAATTTCAGTAACTAATCATAATCTTGTTAATCAGTTTCTGTTTAATACAAATGTAAATTTTTATTTTTTAAAGTGGACTGTTTTCTTTCAAACTGCAAAGGGAGAGCTAGCCATAGCTGACTGGCTTACTTAGCTTACGAGCTAATGCATACTTTGTCTTTTGTTCGCAGATACACCGGGGAAGTATGATTCACTGTAATTTAATCTTTGTAAGTATCAAGCTCCTTTCCCTGCACTGTAAAAACTTAAAGAAGATCTATTTACTATGCTGGTTGTCGTGTAATACAGTAAGGTTCTTTTCATGAAAGTTACGCTTGAGATAAAATTGATAGTCTGCCTCGACATGATATCTCTTATCCTGGATAGTATCGTCAGGTTTGCGATGAATTACAAAGTTTCCGTCATATCCATTGCGATATGATCATGACTCTAGTTTAATACTGAAACTATCACTGTAACAAATTGTTTGTATCATGTTTATTGTCGGCATATAGTGACGTTTGCGTTATGTGATATGTTGTCGACTATTACCGGTGATTACTGCTGTGTTCACGTGTTATTAGCATAAGTTGGAAATGTGACGCCTCTAGCGTTGTTCCATTATATTCATCTATAATTCAAAATCCAACGTCTACTTAGTATTATTGTTCAACCTATGTCCTCTAACTGTGCCATGTTTTTAAAACTATGTTCATGGTATGGACCTGTAGGTGAGTTTATATTTAAACATCATAGTAATAGAGTTTGTTATTCTAATTGTTGATTGTTTAACAATAGTATCAAGAGAGTTAAGATAGTATGACTTATTAAGTCATGGTGTATCCACCATATAGTTATGGTACTTTTCATTGTCTTAAACGATGTGGAAATCTCATTGAAAATTTGATTATATCATTGTTTAAATGACTGTAGGTATAATATGATGCGCCCTTGACATTATCGATGACTTGGTTTTTCATATATATATATTACAATGATTGTATAACAATCATAGTATTTTCCATACGTTGGGCAAACTTTATATCCATGCAAATGATTTTTAAATCGGGGAACAATGATTCGAAATGCAACCAAACTATATGATCTCGACCCATGTTACGTTGATAAATTTCATTGCTACGTGTTTGGCTCTCCTCCATGCATTTGGTGATATATAAGCTAATAATGAAACCCTACCAGGTCATTGTATTTGCCTTCGGGCTCGGGTTCTAAGGGAGAAACCCTCCATGTCTGAATTTTGTAGTTGGGCACTGTAAAAATGCAAAATGCTTTGGTTCTGGTTTCATTGTTTCATTCTGTGGTAGGATAGCAGTCCTCGGCTCTGCTAATGGCGTCTACTTCAGTTTCCTTTGTATACTGGTCTCGTTGTTTCACCATTTTAGAGTCACCTTCTACTTACAGCTTTCCACTGTCGCTGGTGTGAGTATGATGCAGGGTTTCGCTATATTTTTATCCATGAGATGATTGTGTATAGGGTTTGGAAATGTGCTCCCCGACTGGTTCGTTCACAGCTTAAGGGTTTTGTCTTGACTGTTGCCTGTCGTGACTGTCAATAGTGAGGTATTGGAAGTTCCCTTGCTCATCTATCTGTCGAATGAAATGGGGTTTCGCTACGTGTTTCCACTGGTGGCTACCAGGTTGTCCACGGGTTACTTCCTCCATGGCTCCGGTAAGATAATGGGTTCCCAGTTTTGGTTTTGCACAGATTGTTTAGATTTATATTAGTATTAACTACTCTCGGCATTCAATAATGTGATTAATATCTCTCGGCATTCGTTAATGTGCAGGTCACGCGGTTCTGAAGGTGCACAGGGCTTCATCTCCAGCGCTGGCTCCTCCGGGTAAGCCTGGTTATCCACGGCTGTCTCTCCCTTTGTTGGTTTTGTTGTGCTAGGGTTGAGTTTGGAGGGGAACTCCTGTATAATGGGGTCGTCATTGCTCTTGTGACATGGGTACAGTCACCTGTATAATTGTTTTGTTTATAATAAAAAAGGGTTTGATACCCAGTCGTGTTATGAAGAACCATATACGGCTCTGACTGTATGAGGCCAAGGGATTATTACTGTTGTTTTGTTTTCTATAAGTAGGGTTTTTACCCACGCTGTATAAGTTAATAGTTGAGGTAATATGGGGCCTGTCATGGCCGTGTATCATTCAGTGTTTTTGTTAAATGAATAGAGTGTTTTTTTTTTTTTTTTTAAATATATAAAGACTGTTTTGCGTTCTCCAATACCTGCACGAAATGATAACTCTACTGTAGGGAATTCATGTATCTGTATCTCTGCGTTTTTTTTTTCTTGGTTTCTTTTGAATGTTTAAAAAAAAAAACGAATGTTGATATTACTACCATTACTGTAATGGTTAAATAATATAGGGTTAACCCTGACAAGTTGGGGTTCTGTTCCTGGTTCAAAACATATATATATGGAAATGTTGAATTCGGTGGTGACTGGAAACGAGTTGTGATATTTTGTTTTGGTTTTTGCATAAATATTTAATATAACTGTGGATAAAATTATATACATAAACTATGTATAAAACCTCTCTGTAGGTTCTGTCTTTCCTATAAGGCATTTCTTTTCTTTTGTTTTCAGTCTGTCGAATTAATGTGATCAGGCTACGGCCGTGTTAGGTTGTGGTCTACTCTTAAAGATAAATATTTATAATGAAATAAATATTAATACAGTGAATAAATATGAGGGTTGGTAACAGCCAATAATGGTGGCGTTCGTTTATAGTTTCTCTACGTCTTAAGGTGTTTGTCTAAAGGTAGGAAATTCCTACAACAGTGCTTGTGTATTACATGTAATATGAGTTCGATAACGAACAGTAATCTATGCCTATGATTTGGTTAAAGAAACATTGAAGTCTCTTGAGACTTGGCTTCGAGCCATTCAATACGTTTGTCCTATTTTAAACAACTCTGTCAACTCTGTTGTGACAACATGGCTATTAAATTATAGTATTAGGTTTTCAAAGAGAAAAACAATCTACAGTTTATGTGTTTGCATTTGACTACTATTTTTATTGAATGGGATTGCATGAAAAGTTTTTAAACCATGATACATTGTTGCAGCCACACCCTTAGATAATTGATAGCAGTCAAGGATATTCTGAGTAAAATAAATAAAAATGACATGAGTTTTGTTCTCCTTAGCTCGATACAAAGAATGACCTGTATCTATAGTTGACTGAAATATGAAACAGATATATATATATACAGGTATATTGCTCTAATAGAAACTATTCCTGTACATTTCTCTAATAGGAAATATCTCACAGTAAATCTAAGATTTATCTATGTTTGTTCTTATGATTGTTTTAATAAATATAATTCTGGAATAACTACTGTTTAATATTATGTCTATTATTTAACTATTAATAGAAATTCTAGAAATAAATTAACATGATATTTGATTACTGTAACAGTAACAAATATATTCTGCATAGGATAATTACTCCTTTTAAGTGATAATAGGAATTACCAAAACACTGATCTACTGAAAATAAACACTGTTCAAAACACAGTTGAGATAGTCCATTCTACATTTAATTTATTAAAGAAACAACAGGAAGAGTGGCAGAACCTGTTTCTATGGCAGACAATAACAGCGATGGGAGGCTGTTCCTCCCTACCAATTCCTGGAGAGTGCCCAGACAGCACTTCTCAGGACCCCCGAGCTTGCTCTGGTCTAACTAGCTGGAACTAGGTACAGCCAACAATTCCCTCAGCCCAAAACAACTATACTGGAACCAAGTTACTACAACTTCTTGACTTAAAACACTTCCTTACTGTTTTCCCACTTCCTCAATGGGACTCCTGAATGTATTCTCCCTCTAGAACAAATGCTGAACCCCCAGCTCAGTTCATTGAGTAGTATTTAAAAGATTGCCTAGGTCTTAGTTGGGCTAACTGTCATTAATGAGCCACCTGCTCAGATTCCACTTTCTTGGGGAATCATGACCCCAAAATATAGGGAAGTTGCCACCTGCAACTCAGGAAGTGTTTGAGGATGCTGCCACTTGTCTTTTGTCCTTCCACCTAATTCCATCCACCAGTTAGACCAGTAACCTCTTTTAACAGCTCTCCCATGCTGTTGTCTCCATAATTTATTTATTAATAATAATTATTCAGAATTTACATTCCATTTCTGGAGACTCTGCTGAGTCATCCATTCCTACTTAGCATTAAATTTAACAAAATGTCTCAGGAATATTAAAAATAATTACATTATTTTAATAAAATTGGGGTATGTGACAAAAAGAGGCAGGCGAAGTAACATGCAAAGAATCCAGATGATAGGAAGGAACCTGGTGGCCTTGAGCCAGTATCCAACCATTGATGCGGCTCTAGCATCATCCAACCTCAATAGGTTATAAAATGCGGATTACATCTCGGAACATTAGAGAATGCAAGAGTATCCTAAAAATCCACCTCTTACGATGGAAAATTGAATTAGAGAAACCTGCTATTATTTTTCTCCAAGAAACTAAGAGTTCGGAAATTGAGCTCCAAGCCATCGGGCATAAAGTTTGGAAGCACTGCAATGTGGTGGCAATAGATGCCATTGGTGCGGCCGAGGGAGTTGGCATTCTCTGGAACCCTAAAGAAGTAAGTCTATCTGATTGGATGGCTTCAAAGTTTATCTTATCGGCTGCTTTTCATATTTTAGGAACCAAAGTCAAAGGTTTTCTGTCCAATGTCTACGGACCTTCTTTGGCGAACCAAAAGAGTTCCTTCTTGAATTCCATTAGGAATATTAAAAAAGAGACTGGTGACAGACCTTGGATAATAGGGAGAATTTCAATCTAATAAGAAATCTTGAAGAAAAACGTGGAGGTCGACGTTGTCTTCATCCCATTAACGAGGAATTTTCAGAGGTAATCGAAAATCTGACGATGATTGATGTCAAAACCTCCAATGGCATGTATACATGGAATAATAAAAGAGGAGGAGATAGAACCATTGCATGTAGACTAGATAGGTTTCTGGTCTCTGAATCCATCATGATGGGAGGCAGGGATCTGACTGGGGTAGTGTTACCTTTGGTGGGCTTGGATCATTGGTCGGTTTGTCTGGAATGGCACAAGATAGGAGAAAACCTCCGTCGACCATTTAGGTTTGAACAATTCTGGCTTCTGCACCTTGATTTTTCTAATCAATTGCGTCAGTGGTGGCAGACTTGTGACCTGATTACGGGAACTAAGATGTATTAGTTCCAGCAAAAATTAAAATACCTCAAAGGAAAAATAAAGAGGTGGAAGAAATACATCTTTGGAAATATTTTCCAAGGTAAGAAGATCCTTGACCTTAAACTTCAGGAAATTCAAAAGGAGGCCATGGCACAGGGGTATATTACAGAGTTGAAAACCTAGGAGAAAAACCTTTTGCAGGAACTCACTATCAAAGAACATCAAGAGGAACTCCTATAGAAGCAAAAATCCTGAAGCCGTTGGCTAAAAGATGGTGAGCGTAATACCAAGTTCTTTCACAAAGCCACCATCCAACACCGTCATGGGAACAGGGTGGTTAGGCTCAAGAAGAAAGATGGCACAGTAGTGGAAACGCAACCTGATTTAGAGCAGACCTTAAAAGATGACTTCGAAGACCTTCTAAATGAGCCAAATATTAATAGACAAGCAAAAAGGGAGAAGGTTCTCGGCCACATCCAAAGATTGGTCATGGAGGCCCACAACAAACTCTGTATGGGGACTATCCGCATGGAGGAACTTGTTGAAGCCATCAAACAAATGGCGGATGACAAAGCACCTGGACTGGATGGCTTCACTACAAACTTCTTCCACTCTTGCTGGGATTGGCTGAAGGGGGAGGTCCTAGCCATTCTGGAAGATTCTCGGCGAACCAAGAATATTCTAAAAGCTCTTAATGCTACCTTTCTCATGCTTATCCCCAAGGAAACAGGAATTGAGGATCCTGGAAATTTTAGACACATAGCTCTCTGCAATGTGATCTATAAAATTATTACCAAGGTTATAGCAAACCAGATGAGACCTCTTCTTCATTTAATTAATTCTCCGGAGCAGGCTGGGTTCGTGGAAGGACGTCAAATTATGGATGGAATTATTCTAGTTCATGAAGCAATTCATTCGCTCAAACAAGAGAAAATCCTAGGTATGTTCCTAAAAATGGACTTATCAAAAGCCTATGATAAACTGAACTAGACGTTCATGGCAGAAATGTTAACAGCCTTTGGTTTTAGTAACATATGGACGGAATGGATCATGAGTTTGGTTTCATCCCCTTTCTTTTCAATCTTGGTCAATCATACTCCCTCACAACCTTTCCCCGTGACCCGTGGAATTCAGCAGGGGGACCCCTTATCCCCATTCCTCTTCATTATCATGGTTGAAGGTTTAGGAAGAATGATATGGGCGGCCCAGGAGAACAATGTTATTCGGGGTTTGGACCTGGGTGAGGGACTGATCCCTCAAACCCACCAACAATTTGTTGATGATACTATGATGATGGGACCTTCCTCGATTCAGGAGGCTAGAAATATCAAGGATATTCTTAACACCTTCCTTAAGGGCAGTGGTCTAGAAATAAATAAAGAAAAATCGAAGGTGTATTTCTTCAACACTCTCAGAATTCATCACAGAAATATCCTCTGAATTTTGGAATTCTCTGAAGGACTCCTTCCGTTGAAATATCTAGGGGAACCCTTGTCAAAATCTACCATCTGACAAATCTCTTGGAAATATATTCTGGATAAATTCAAAACCAAATTGGAATTATGGACGTTTCGAGCCCTGAAGTTTCCGAGCCGCCTCATTTTGGTAAAGTCAGTGTTACAGGCTTTGCCAATTTACCTATTCTCTGTGATGGCAAATCCCAAAGCTGTTTTGAAAAAGATCTGTAATCTGCAGAGGAACTTCTTGTGGGGAGGCACCCCCGATTAGAGGAAATGGGCCTTGGTGAATTGGAACACTCTATGCACTCCTAAAAGATTGGGGGGCCTGGGTCTGCGTGACCCGGTGTGTATTAACAAAGTCTTAAGAGCTAAAATATGGTGGAGATGGGTCACCCACAAAGAGGAACCATGGGAACGTCTTTGGCACCAGAAATACGCCCCAAGATGGCCCAAACAAGACCTTATTAGATTTGGCGAATAACAACCATGATCCAGTATTTGGAAGCTTTCCCAGGAGAATCGTGATTCAGTTAAAAATCACAGCTTCTGGGAGGTAAGAGATGGCAACACTGCCTCCTTTCTACATGATGCTTGGAAGCAACTCCCACGACTCTCTGATGGGCAGGATAATCAGGAGCTATTTTTATACTTACAGAGTAGCCCATGGGAGGAAGTCAAGGACTTTTGGGAAACAGGACCTGAGGAACTACGGTTTAGATAGTGGAAATCAATTCAATGGTGGAAGACCTTAACCCCCGAAGAAAATCTAGAGAATTTCTATGGTGAAATTACCAAACAGAAAATACCCTAGGCCACTGGGCCGGACAAAATCCGATGGGGTGATTCTAACACGGGGAAATTCAACATTGCAGAAGCGGTAGGCCGCTTGAATGGCCATGACAGGGTGCCCAGGGATGACAAATGGAAAAAAGTCTGGGAGACGAACCAGTGCCCAAAATTGCCACTTTCAGCTGGTTGTTGATTCATCGGCGAATTTTGACTTGGGAAAACCTTCTTAAGAGGGGTTTCTTTGGACCTTCACGTTGTAGTATGTGCACTAATGCGAGCGAAACCATTAATCACCTTCTTGATGAGTGCCCTCTGGCCTCCTTCTTCTGGAACAGGGGGGAAGAAAGATTCAGAAAAACGACTAGAGTTTTGGGCCGACCGGACCTGATGCTGGCCAACTAGCAAACTAAACCCTTTAAAAATGAACTTCTTAACAAAATCTGGGAATTGTTTCTGGGTTTCGTGGTTTGGGAAATATGGAAGGAGAGAAACCAGTGAATTTTTTAGGAGAAACAAAGAAACACAGAGACAATTTGGAAGGGTATGGAAAAGCACATCAAGGAAATGTTATACTCCAAAATTCCATCCCCAGAAAATGGAAATGTAGATCCTACAGAAAGAATAATGTTGAACGAATTGGGTATTTATAACTCACCGAATGGCAATGCTGAAGTGTTGCAGCGTAGAGAAATCTCCACTAGTCTTGATTTTTGGCAACCTTCTCCAGTTGATACTATGAAGCTCAATTTTGACAGTGCAGCAAAAGTCAACTCGGGGCCTGCAGGATTTGGAGGAGCCATCAGAAATGCCCATGGCTTGGTTGTAGGATTTTTCTGGGGTAACTTGGGGGAAACAACGAATAACATCGCAGAACTTGAAGGAATGGTTAATGGCATCAATTGGGCGATGGGAAAAAACTGGGTACCTCTAGTTGTTGAGGGGGATTCCAACATTTTGACCTCCATTATGCATTGTATTCAAAGAGGTGCGATGGTTCCGAAGGTATCTGTGAATTGGAGATGGGAAGGCAGGGTGATGCAGCTTCAGGAAATTCTTAGCACCTCTCCAGCCATCAACTTCATTCATGTTCGAAGAAAAGGCAACAAGTTAGCCGATGAAATGGCCAATATAGGGGTTAAGGCAAGTGTAGCATTCAAAGTTGGCACCTTACACGAGATGGACGATCACGTGGCCAGTCACCGGTGTGAATTGATCACAACCGTTAATCTCAGCCCTAATTCGAACACCACCTGCTCGGAGCATCGTGAATCACATGACATCCATCCCGAAAGGACACATGCTGCAGGTAATCTGACGGGTGTCAAGTCTGATTATCCCTCCTGATGCAACGTATCCAATTGGTGTCCTTTCACCTTAAGGAAGTTAAGGTGGTTGATCGTCGGGTTTTATATCACAGGCTTTTTCGGTCTTTTCGTGATATTTCACCCAAGCGTCCGAATTATCTGAGTAATTATACCAACATGAGTATTGGTAATGGTGTGTACCATGACAAAGGCATTTATGACCCCAGCTATGGCGAAGGGAATGAAAGCAGTAATTGATGTAGGCTTATCATATTTCGAGCAGGTGAGATCATGGATCAGTACAGAACGGTTAAGTCGAGCACTCATGAGAATTTATGGAAGGGTACTTTCCCCAGCTCTCATTATAGGAACGAGGATTATAAATTAATTACTGAGGGCAACAAGATCAAGAGTTGCAATTCGCAAATCCATTGCTTATCCTTGCCTCCTGGCATGCATTTTGATTTTAACTTGTGGATTAATTGGATTCATATTAAAGGTGGTCTCTCGATGACATCCGGGTCCATTTTCCTATGAATTATGCATCCCCATATCAGGATGAGAAGTCGCCATGGGACTGGTAGAAATCATGGGGGTAGGGGGAGACATCCTGGTGAAGGTTCTTCCTCTCAATCCCATCCTCAGGAGAATGCCAACCCACAGCGTTTCGACTGGGCTCATTTCTATCTGGAGGAAACGTTGTCAGCCATTGGTAACCAGATAGCATACCTGGAAATTGCTTTGCTGGAAGAGATTGAATCTCGGTTGGGTTATCGGATTCTGGCTAGCCCCTTCTGGGCCTGCAGGATTCTTCTTGCCCGTGAATTACATATCAAGGAGAACATTGCACATAATATGCAAGAGGTCATTGCAGGTATGAAGGAGAACCAACAAACTGAAATGGAGAACACTAGCGCTCTGGAAGCGTTGATGGAGGACCTCAGCATCCATCCTCCATAGGAAGCCAGCCATGGAGTTTCTGATACTTCAAGCCCGGAGCAGTAGGTCGGTCTGGATCGACTGTTTTGGTTTTTTTTTTCTTTCTTTCGCTAAGTCATGTTAGTTTTTGTTTCGTCCTGGTGTGGCTCGCTGGTTAGTTCTTCTTCGTCTCTTTAGTGGGGCCTGATTCAAGTCTGTGTATCTAGGTCCTTTTTGTTATCCTGGTTAGCTTTGTGTTGATGATCAACCTTTCGAGGTTTTGAGGACTTCCTTGCTTATTTCTATTATGCTAGTTTCGCCCTTTTGATGATGTGGAAAACTTGGTTTTTCTCCGTCCTCCCCTCTGGGATGGGTCTCTGGCTGGTTTTGGTTTTTGTACTCTCTGTACCTTTTTATTAATAGAACTTTTACTCTCTCTTACCTATATAAAAAAAAAAAATGTTTCTTTCTATGGACTTTTATTAGTCCCTGCTGTAGGCAGAGACAATATGCAACTTATATATTTGATTAAAAGTATTATATATAAGAATTCTACTTCTGTATTTTATCCGTATTGGATTTTTTTATTCAAAGCCTATCCATATCCATATTCATACTCGAATTATGCTACTATGCAATTTACACAACTAATATATGTGACTACTCCTTATTAATGTGCTAAATATACATCTATGAACATATACACACATTATTATTAATATGCTTGTTGCTAATTAAATAATGAAAATATGGGTCTCATAGTTGAGATTAATAAAACCAACATAGATCCATCTTAAAAAGGGATCTACCTAGCCCTGAAAGGGATCAAATGATCAAATCTCTCTTGAGTTGCAAACCTTTTTTTAATCTAATCTGTATAGTTTTATATATATACATTTATAAATATTATTTTTATAATATTTTATTATTTAAAAAAAAAGACAAGTGTCAGTTCCAAAAAAATAAATACAAAAAGAATTAATATACTTCTTTGAGACAATTACTATCAACCTATATGTAATAAAACTTTAATAACTAAAATACAAAAAAAATAGACAATCCAAACTTTTACCATCCAAGTGATTCCATATGCATGTGCATGCACCTGCATAGAGAGAATCCTCAATTCTATCGTAAAAATAAACAAATACTATTCTAGATTTGACATCAATTGTTTGCCTTATGTATAAAATTTGTAGTAATGTATAAATTTTGATATAAATGGACTATAATCTCTTCATTTGTTCATCCGTTGAATTTGAATATGAATTATGATATTGATAGTAGTGTTTCCCATTATACTCTAAAGAAAAACATTTCTTTAATTTTAAAACTCTAAAAAAAGTTCAGCATAATGTTCATTGGATAGGTTATGTTTTATCTGGACACATAAAATAACAGTAATCATAACAAAGACCAAACATTCAATTCTTTGTAATCAAAATGTTTTGCTACACTAAACAATTTAATCTTTATAACAGTAATTATAACAAAGACCAAACATTCAATTCATTGTAAATCAAGATGTTTTGCTACACTAAAAAATTTAATCGTGAAGAAGAGACTTGCAAACTTAAAATTGGATTCATTTAGAAATCCAATTTTACTTTAAAATAGTAATTTGTGATTAAGCCATTTTCACAAATAAATTTTCCCAAATTCCTGTATCGGGAAAAACTCTTGCAGATCCTTACTATTATACCCTTTAAAGAAGCTCGATAGATGTTTCCCAATCAACAGTATATAGTACATGTCATGGCAGGAAATTTGTTTGCACAGATACAAAGTTAGATAAGCTAGAAACATCAACGATTTCATGCAGTGAGACGACGAACTTATCTTTATGTTTCTTTAATTGATATAGTGGAAAACGCTACCATCATTATCATAATTCATAGTCAAATTCAATTGATGAACAATTGAACAGATTATCAAGTGATAAATTAACTAATTAATTAATCTATAAGGCCGGATGGAGAAGGAATCTACTGTAAAAGATACAATTACTTATACTGAGCACTTACAAAATCGAGTAAAGGAGATTGAAGCTGACATTGTGATAATGTACGTGTCAGAAGATGCAAATATATAGGTTAAACAATTGTTTAAGGAAGCCATTATCAAGTGTTTATAATGTAGTTAATTTAAATTTGGAGTGTACAAGTACTTGGTTTTTTGGAGTTGATATGTGCTAACATATGATATATTTCACTCACTTGAATTATAGAAAGCGCCTCTTGACTCAATCAGCAACACCATATGAGTCTTTGTATTCCTAGTAATTAAAAACTACTTCCACTTTGTTCATGTAGTATTGAGTATCATAAGAGATTTAACAATTTTCAATTCTTGTAGCATTACCATTTCTTTGGCAAAAATAAGAGTTGTACTTGCAAAATTGGGTTTGTTGCAGCAATGATCATAATTGTAAGACCCCTTGGAAGTGTTATTTTTTTTTTCAAGAGAAATATGCCAACACCTGCTATTACGTAGAATCAAGGTATGGCCAAAATTACATTCATTACATAGGGGCTCCAAGAGCATCATGTCACTTACAGGAATTGAACCTAATTGGAGAGGATAGCAATCATTCCTCCCAACCACCCAAGTTACATCCAATGGACTCTTGAAGTGTTACTTAATATCCCTTATTCATACATTTTGCATGATAATTTTTTTTCATTATTCACCTCCTTACACCGACACCATACAACATATGTTAAATTCATTCTTTTCTTCTTTTTTTTCTCAGAACTAATTAAATTTCTGTGGTATTCCATGAAATAGACACTATTTTTGTTTTTTTGTTTTGTTTCTCTCCATTATAACAACACCACTTATTTGTTGTTGTTTTTTGTTGTTTTTTTGGGATATCAAACTAGTTAATAGTTATATTGGATTGTTCAACTAGCCATCTATAATGAATGTTACAGTGAAGTGGTTGATGTTTCTGAAAACCATTTGGAAATGGTGACAAAATTAAACATCCAAACATTTGTTGAATGCGAAAAATGTCCGCTACAACGAGATGGTATTAATATTGTGGGAGACATAAACCATGATTAGCTAGGGTACATAGATATTCAAGTATATGCAATTTTTTAAATAAAGTTATAGAGCACAAGTAATCCGTAAACCCTTACCAAATTTGAATTCAGAATATTAATATAAGCATTATCTTTTTAATAATTTTAGGACTTCTTTCTCGTTACAATTTTATTTAAAATTTTAGTGGGACCTTTGAGGTTGGACAAACCCACTAAAACATAAGGAGTGATATCAACTAGAAACTTGGTTGATTTCTCATATTATGGTCCTCGTACTCCATACATTAACTATTTTTTTTATAACTTTGGTGTTTTTTTGAAAACCCAAGTGCATTTTTTTGGAAGATGATTTATAAAGACCCTAACTTTAGTGTTTTTTTTTAAATCCAAGTGCATTCCATTTTTGGAAGATGATTTTTAAAGACCCTAACCTTCTGCAATTTTTGTTCATCTTTTCTAATTGAAGGTAAAAGTCTTGACATAGGTTTGGATTTATGCTAAGGAGGCTACATACATAAATTGTTAAAGAAACATTATTCTAGGCTTATGGCTTATTTCGATGCAGTGTATTTCCGTACTTTCCTTTTTAGGGAGGAGGGCTTCCCTCCTTTCTAAGAAAATCATAATAAGTTAAAATAATATAAAATATTATCTAAATTTAAATTAGCTTTCGTGTACTAGCAATAACAAGTCACTCCTTCTCATACATAGTTCTTATAATTTCAATAACTAGTAAGAACAAGTCACTCTTTTTAATACATAGTTCTTATAATTTCATTAATCAGTTCACATTAATATGATTTGTATTGGAGAGCATACAAATCCATATGTTATAGCTAACTTTCACAACATCCTTAAATACCTACTTCTTTTTTTAAATTCACAATTATTTTCAACATCCTATCCTTCCACCCCAGGATGCGGGTGATCGTATGCCCTCGACCACTACGCACATGGAGCTAATGCCACCTTGACCCATCTCACGTGGCGACATCCTTCGCATGCATGATCTGGGCCATTAAACAACGACAGCCACACGCCTGTCTTCCGGCTACAAGGAACAACATATCACCCTAGGCGTCGGTGAGTATTTAAGGCTGGAGGACAAGGGTGATGATCACGATCCCCTTCGCACGCGTTTGGAATGACATTTTCTCTCAGCTGGTGTGACATGCATTCATTTCTGCCACCTTCATCAAGGATGACAGGCTGTATCATTTATTGCCTCTACAGGATGAACTTGGCTCGGCTCGGCTCTTTAAAGCCCTTAGTCGGCATGAATTCAAATCCTACTGTTGCGTTCTGCTTATTCTCTGTGGCTCACTCAGCTGAGTTTGGGATTCTTTGTGTGGTCTCCCCTGCTACTCTCGTAGCCATGACAATTCACAATAGAGGTGTATCTCGATGTGGTAGTGGCAGAAAGAGCTCCAGTCGATGGCCCAAGGTTGCCATGGATTGGACTGTTATGGACAGTTATGCTGAGCGCATCTCTGCGCGGACTCGCAGCCTAATCGACGGGTGGGAATCTCATAGGGTGGCGGCCCTCCTCGCCTATGGCAGCAACGGTGCTGCCATAAACCACTATTGGCTCCTAAAAAGTATGATGAGTACCCTCATTGAAGAGATGGAGGCAAGCTGGCAAGCCAACTCCAGCATTGTGAGGAATATCAATTCCAGTCTGAAAGAGGTCACGGATCATTCAAATACCCTATATGCCAACACGACATGGGACATTTTCTCCCTAGGTAGCAATTCCGAACCAGTTCTGCAGGAAAACGATGAAGACGCTGCTGCTCCAGAGGCCCCGAAATCTGGGTCTGCAAAGAAAAAGTCCAAGGTTCGGAAGGACAAGAGCTCAGATCCAGCAACCCTCGCAAATGATGCAGCTCAGGATGGTATGCACACTTCAGGTTCTCCCTCTCCTACTCTGCCCCCTCCGAGGACCTTTGAAGATCTCTATGTTGCCTGCCCCATCCTTGAAGAGGAACCAGACGAGCCACCTGCAAATCGCTAAATGGGCTGCCATAGCTCCGGGTCATCTGTGTGATTATCAAATTTTTTGTTTTAATTTTCTGTATGGTTTAGTTTACAACACCGCGAGACAGTATGAGACTTTATTTTGAAGCAAGTCCCATTATTTTTATGGGAATAACATACCTAGGGGGTCTTTATTTTGTATTATGTCAGTCATTTCAGTATTTTTGAGCGATTAGGATGGTGGCTTCACCACTTGAGGCCTCCCCAATCTGCTACAGACAATTCGGCTCTAGGTGTATATTTCAGCTCTATTAATTAAAATTTCTGTCTGTAATTTACAAAAAAAAAACATCCTATCCTTCCACTCCTGGAATATAATGGAGCGTCAACTATATATAACCAAGATCCACATTCAAAACAAGTCATATTGTATTTTAAATCATGAAGTCATAACAAAACATTAAAGTATACAACAATGCCAATAATGAGATGGTTATTTGGTTTAGATTTCACAAATATTTGTGATAATAATAATAATGTGTCTTAAAGAATGATTATTTGATTAGTTGTTGACTTGTGTAACACCCATAGAAAGTTAGTAAGAACTTCGGGTTTCTCCTCACTCGTGGTGGATGCCCGTTGGCTAGAGTAGCAATTGATTGCGGATGCATGGAAGGACGAATCACCCACTGAGTAGCTTCACGATGGTTAAGAGTCATGCATATGGGTGGGTTACTTGCCAAGAATTAGTAAGTGTGCCCACGCCTATGGGATCTTCCAGCAAGGAAGTGGCGTGTTGAGTGGGAAAGGGGCCTGCAACAATGTTGGTTGGAAGCTGGCACTGGTTGGAAACCCAAATGGTGTGGGGGAAAAACCCCACACTTAGATAGACTTTGGTGGTCTATGGGGGTTTCTCCTCACTCGTGGTGGATGCCCGTTGGATAGAGTGGCAATTGATTGTAGATGCATGGATGGCCGCATCACCCACCAAGTAGCTTCAACACAACTTCAAGATGGTTAAGAGTCATGAACATGGGCCCGACTACTTGCCAAGAATTAGTAAGTGTGCCCACACCGATGGGCTCTTCCAGAAAGGAAGTGGTGTGCTGAGTGGGCAAGGAGCCCGCAACAACGTTGGTTGGAAGCTGTCATTGGTTGGAAAACCAGATGGTGTGGGGGGAAAATCCCACACTCAAATAGAATTTGATGGTCTATGGGCTTCTGTGAGGAAGAAGCTCCACAAGTGGCAATTCGGCTTGGCCTTGCGTAGACACTTGGTTGGATGATTCACTCCTACATAAAGGCGAGTTTGACACTTAGAATATTTTGGAGGATGCGTGCTCCACAGGAGGGCTTTTTGGGGCAATAGGAATGTGTAGGAGTAGGAGTTCCCAAGTTGAGATAGAAGAGGAGGATTCCAAATCAAGTTAGTTGGTGAGGATTCCAAACCAGTTTGCAGGTGAAGCTTCCAAACTGAGCTAGGTAGGAGGGCTCCTAAGTTGTGTTGGGTTGTAGAATTAGGAAAGAGAGCTCCTAAAATGAGTTGGGTTTTGGACTAAGAGGGCGAGCTCCCAAACCGAGTTCCTAAAGTGGCAGGATTCTGGGTAGTGTTGGGAATAATCCATGGTCACGTGGATGATAGGTTTTTGAGATGTGATGCATATTTGGTGTGGATCTGGTGCAATTGATCCCATGTTGGATTGTGAAGTTTCCAAGTGGTGTTGTTGTTGCGGATAGTCTCATATTCATGGAGAATACTAGTCTTGCAAACATGGTGTTGGGTGCAGATACAAGTGGTGACTTTTAGCCTTCCACGGGGAAGCATGCTCCGTAAGAAGGCATGCAAGATAGAGCATGTATGTGGGTGAATAGGTGAGCCCAAGTCAAGCAGGGGATGATGGACTCTTGGAGAATCCAAGGAGAGACGGGTCTAATGAACATTGGTGGCACGTTCTAGAAGACTCAACAAGGTGTGTAGGCATACGATAAGCTTCCAGGAGAGGTGTCTGGGATGTAGAAGATGTTTTAGTACAAGTGTTAGTGTCACATACCCAAGTTCTAGACATTTTATTTTATTGAGAAAACCTTATGTTTTATTTTTATTGTAAATTTTTATGACTATTGACCAAGTGGGGTCATGGATTACTATAATTAATTACTTTGAATATTTTATTATAAATAAATAAAAGTGTTGACAAACATCCAAAAGGAGACTGTTGAATGAGTGTTCACTGACCCACTAGGAGGAATGGACTGGGGTGGAGAGCAAACTGACACTTGGCAGCATCCTCAACTCACTTCTAATTGTTGCAGGGGGGAACTTCCCTACTTTTATGGTCATGATCCCCAAGAAAGTGGAACTAAGCAGGTGGCTCATTTATTGAAATAAACTGACCAAATAACTAGGCATGGTACTTATCTACCCATCGAATTCAGCAGGAGGTTGTTCATTCTTCCTTGTGATAATTTCTAAGCAGAAGAGATTTGATGAGGGGAAAGTTAGAAGTGTTCGAGTGAAATAAGACTGCATTTTGAACTAGTGCAGCCACATTGCTGAGTTCAATATTGCTAAAGACAGGAAGTGCTACTGCTGAGTTGCAAGGGAATTTATTCCATTAATCCACACAACATCTTCGTCCTAGTGGTTCAATGAATAGGCTCGGGGTCCTAAGGCAAGTAGCTTGGCTGTCTTCAAAAGATTGGTTGGGTGGAATGGGCTCCTTTGGATGTTTGTTTCTTCTTCTACAGTTTCCAGGTTCATATTGTGTTATCTTATTTACTTCTGTCATGTAAGTAAATTAAATAGGAATGTTTATGTTATCATTTTTTCCCATATAATCTAAGATATTCTGCCTTAGTTAGTGAACATTTTACTTCTGTAAAGTATTACTGATGGAACAAAATGAATTATGAATGATGTAGTTAAAATGATAGAATGATTGATTATAAAATTACTTTCCTGCATTTTTCCACACACTAGTAGTAGTGCCGTACTCTAGTACAATAAAGAATAATTAAATTCAGATATGAGTATTGATATGCAGTAGATAGAGATGGATGAATGCATAGAATATATCTATACTGTAATTGTATTTACATGAACAAAAACTGTTTCTATATTTTCTATATAAGAGCAGGACAGTATCCAGTAGATAAACTATTTCTTTCATTACAGACTATTCTTAGTAACACAAGTAATGGATTTTATACCTCTGTCCAAACTTATACTGTTTAGGGTTTTAATCCTTTGAATCGTAAAACACTTATCATGCATTCTGAGCATACAACTTCTCATTTTAAACCTACTTTACAAATATTCCAAATACTTCAACGTTTATGTTTACAATAACATCCTATCTTTTATTTATAAACAAAATTAGTATTCTAAGTGATTCCTTTTCAAACGATAGCAGGCTTAGTATAAAATATCAATTTATACATCATAGAAACATATCTAAATAATCTTGATATATCATTACTGTCAACGAAGAAAATCCTTAGTAATTTTCCTCATCATTAAACCTAAGTATTATTATTATAGCAGAGAAATAATATGCTTGCACTCGGAAAAACAACTTATACATTATCAATTTACTCTATCACTGTAGGTTCCAACACAAATCTAAATATCATCACAGGTTACTAGTATCTATCTTAAGACCACGAAGTCACTTAGGGTCTAAACCCTAAGCTTTAAATCTTCTTAACCTTTCAAGTTTCCATCCATTTTGTTTTATGAAAACAAAGGACTAGAACATGCACAGGGATTTTAAACCCTTAATAAAACAAACATAGTAAAACTTCTTGCAGTAGGGTTACAAATCAAGCCTCACGGCTTGGTTGGGAAAGCACAACCGAAACCCTACAACTCTTCATAATACAGAAACGGGCTTCAACCAAACATTTTCGTTAACCATCAAACATTACAAACATTTCTGAAGAGCCGAAACATCTTCTACGACTGTCAAATGAATTATTCATGGAAAAATACTTTTGCAATTCATGCTAGTTCATTGTAAAACATTACGAGTTACGGGTCAAGGGTTTAACCCTCCTTAATACTCATCATAAACTAGAAATCATTTTCTAACACCATTCTTTAAACGTTCTCAACAAAACGATTATGCAATATCAAATGAGTATTTCTTAACAGTGAAATGATATATCGTTTTCAAAACAGTCTTCTACTCTTTATTTCCACAAAAACAAACAACATACAATAATCTGAACAAAACATCAAGAAGCCGATGTGAGCGATAGCTCGAAGGTTGAGAACCTTGAAACAAAAACGCCTTACGGCTTAAGTCTTTACAACCAAGGTCTGAAAACATCGTTTGAACCCTGATGAAACCTATTTCTTAAACAACCAACTCACTACTAAACAAACAAAACTTTCTCAGTAACAAGTTTTTTGTGGTAATGGATACCCGTGATATGTCTCTGAGGCTTACTCGGAATTCGTTCAGAAGCCTTCACCATTCTTTTACCAGCTGCAAGCAATGACGAGAAGGTTCACCTATCCATTAAAACATTACAACGAAGGGTTAAACAACAAACTACGTATTAATAGCAACTGAGACAATTCTTTAAAACACCATTGAATTCTTTTGAATAGCAACAAATGCATCACGTGTAAAATTTTGGAGCATGGTTGAATACTCTGGACTCTCCAACGCAAACAGTGGAAGTGAAGTACCCACTTTAAAACTCTAAAGGATTATAACATTGTACAATTACAAAAGCTGAACCCCTTCTGCACTTACAAAATCTACCCAACGCTTACGTTTCAAGAGGGAGAACTCACAAACGAACTCCATGAAGTTAAAAACCTGTACAGTGTGACAACACAACTGAGAACATAGAATTTAAGCAAGGTCAGGGTATCGAAACCCTCGAGGGCACCTTCCAACAAAAACCCTGAAGGGTCGAGAGCCTGTCGGCCTCCCCTCTTTTCGCATAATGAACTAAATCCTGAACATTTGGGCATATCAATGCCAGGGTTAGGGTTTAACCCAAAACCCGAGATCAACCATAAGATCAACGACGTAGATCTAGCCATCGAGACGAGGTTCTTTCACGATCACAATCACAATTAATGATATTTAAATGCTACAGCTTCCATTACACAGTTTATTGCCAACACGGAGATCCAACTAGGATCCTTTTGTATCAACCTTGCACAACTCGACGATTTTCCACACTACGCATTCATAGTTTGTCACCAAACTCCAGGACACTTCACATCATATTTGACCACGATAGAAGCCAACAAACAATCCACCGAGATGGTATTTAAGAAGCCATTAAATACTCCAACCACTGGTTCGTAGTGCATGACAACCATCTACCATTATTAGGTTAACACATCGTGTACCTACAAGGTTGGAAGCATATAGTAAATTACATAACATTACATTATAACATAGCCTGGCCACATTTAATCATAACCCAAGGTGTTAGGCTATGCACATAATACCATATGATTGGTTAATGTAAATAGCTCCAACTTATAGTTTTGTGCAAAATAGAATAATTACGTATCATTCTCATATAAGGTCTGTGCACTTAGCATCTTATATATGTTTGTGCATATAAGTCCAAACTTTAGTGCATGCATTTAGATGAGATACATATCATTTTTCCACATAAAAAATATGCATAAAGAATGTATATTGGTATCATAATGGTAATATATAGTTTATAAGAACTATATAATAATACTCACATAAGTATTGCATCTATCATTTTGAAAAAGAAAAATATTACATTGTCCTCTCCATAGTTGTGGAAGAGATTATATAATGTAGAACTATGCAAATTTTCTATAGTAGCGACATAAGGATTATAGGATTGATAATACACAAACCTTTCTCCAAAATAAACTGTTATTACGACATAATGGAGGAAATCGAATAATGTCAATAAAATACCTGAGTATATTGGCAGAGCAGATATTCTTCTACATATTCATAATGATAACTTAAAAGGCCAATATAGTGTTGTAAGATAAACTGGAAACATTTATGAAGGATGCTATTGGAATCTCTCTGTCTTACCTATTCATTGCAAATAGAATTCAAGAGCGTTAGCTAGCGATAGCTAAGTAAGCCTCGGGGCTATTCAAGGAACCCTTCATATCATCAAAACAAACATTCAGCCTCTAGAACCAAATTGCATATTATAAAAACAAAGAATTGATGACATGTTTTCTGAACATTAAATACTCATTATAGTTTGAAATTCCATAACATTCGGACAATTCAACAATGATACAAGACATAACGACATTTTAGTACACTAGTTAAAGATAGTAGAAGCAACAACAGATTATTTGCTTATGAGAAATTTAATCCATTAGACTTTACGACAGTTATAGAAGTGGTTTTCGTTAAGCTTGTTCTATTTAATAACGCCTAAGTATGTATTAAGTTAACATTTAATACTTCTACACCGCAATCATAAGCAGTTAATGCTACTCGAAAAATTTTAAATTTTAGTGAATTTTTGGGGATGTTACAGTTAGTGTTTTTGGATGTACAAGGAAAGATGAGGGCTTGGGCTATGAGTTGACAACATGCCGCGGTGGAAATACGGAGGATGTGAGTATGTAGACTTCACCAAACCAAGCAAGGAGCTTGGCAAGGTGGAGGTTGTGAGTATGCAAGCTTTCGTAGGTTCAGTGAGGCTGCAATGGGTTGTATCCTACCGAGAGACTTGACGTGGGCACTATGCAATAGGCAGGAGTGCGGATGCGATGAAGATAGTTAGAGTCGTGGCTTGATTGTATCTTGAATTTTGTTGGTTTTGGATCACTCTCAGATGAGTTTCCAGGATGTGGCATCCTTCGTTGTATGTTAAATCTCATTGTATATTTATCATTGGGTATTAGGCACGCTCAAGTTTAGGGTGCCTCCCACATATACACTTGTCTCTTATAATGTATTTATCTAAGTATTGTATGTACTGTAGGATGTGCATGTAATTGTAAAAATGACTAAGTATATAATGGAGAGAGATAAGTGTTAGGAGTTCTGTGGGTTTAGGCGTAGTCTATTAGACACCTACCAAGATGGTCTCACCCTTGGCAAGGATCTAGACAGTGCCACATGGGCCACAATGAAGGAAAAAAAATGGATCATGCTGGTGAGCCCATGACAGGTGGTATCAGAGTAGGAAAACATGCGGAACGTTGCCTCTTCACCATTTCTTCTTGCGAAACATATGGTATTAGAGCCATGTTCGGTTTTGACATATGCGAAAGTGTCTCTTTACTACCAACGCCCCTTTCATCGGATGTGCCGGTAGGGTCGCATTAATGAGGACATAAACATATTTAAGTGGGGTATATTATAATGACCCTACGTTAAGTGCCATTGGTAGTGGTGTGACAGAGGGCTCATTGGGATGCATAGTGAGTCCATGATGAATGCCACACTGGGATGCATCACTTAAGGGTGCACATCGATTCCAAGGGTTTGGTAGCCTTCGTGGCCAACTATTTGTTGTTGGACTTAATAAGGTCAGGATGATGTACTAGTGAGTAGGCTCACTAGGAGGACCAATGATGATGTTGAGTCGAGTATGATGAGACGAACCGGTGAGATGATGTGTAGAAGGCTCGACGGAGGATGGAGTGGTTGGAAAGGTGATGTGTGTTGTGTTGGTTATGGAGCCTGAAATCCCAGATTCAGAGATATTATTATTCAGCTGTGTTTGTACCCCAGCTTTATATGATATGCAAAAGGACTATACACTCACCCTAGTTCCCCCGAAGGAAATTTTTGGGGTTGTTTTACGAGCCCATGGTTTTGGGTAACCCGTGGTATTTTCCCATTGTATTTCCCCTTTATAAGAAGGACATTGTAATACAGATAGGGTTGATGTATTAGGTATTATGCATTGTAAATATCTCTGAGATTGTGTAAGAGAGACTGAGAGAATGTGAAGAGGAAGTTGCAGCGACTATGTTGCGGTTTGTATCCGTTCACTTTGTTGGATGGTATAATAATAAGGACTGGCAATTTCAGTGTGGATGTAGCCCATCTTGGGTGAACCATGATATATTGGTGTCTCTCTTGTAATGTGTCGGTGTAATTTATATTTTCATTTTGTTTATTGTTATTGCTCTGTGATCTTGTTTTTCTAACATGGTGTGTATACCATCCTAGGACAATAGCGTCGATGATTTCACCTAAAGTATGTGGTTGGGCGTATATAGGACATGAACTTCGAGCACCATTGAGGATTGAGGCTAGATGGGCGAGTGCATCGGGATGCGTTGGGAAGTCAGTCGTTCAAGTGTTTTCTCGAGGGAGGCAATAACATGCATAGTATTGTATAAGTTTGGGTGGTGATGCGGTAGGATATATCTCCTATAATGAAATGAGAACTTAGCAGTCCGCATACTCTAAGGTGCATGGCTTAGGTTCAGTCATATTGATTTTGGTGAGGCCTAGTCCGGGTGATACTTGTGGTTGATGGCCAAGCCCAATTAGTAAGGTCATGTCAGTGCTACGCAATGACTAGACTTTCGAACGGTATGGGACACTTGAGATAGAAAATAAGTCTAGCTTCTGATAACTTGTCGCTATAAGTATCAATGAAATGAAGACTTCAGGAGAGAATGGGAATGTGGATGAAAATTTATTTTTTCAAATTTGACATATTTAGGTTATAGTAAAGTTTTGTAAAGTTCAAATTTATAATTTTGTAAAAGAAAATAATTTTTTTAGGGTGGGCGCACAAAGATGCTCCCCAAAACTGTTGCAACGAGGCCGCTCTAGCGGGGGAAAAATAGGAACGCACACACACCCAAGGTAGCCTGTAGGCACCATTAGGTTTGGTACCGAACTGGGGCATGTGCGCATTCCTAGCGCGTGTGCGTACAAACACGCGCACTAGCCCCTGTTAAGGTTTAAAAAAAAAAAATGATTTCTTTTCATTCTTACCATTCCGACCGAACGTGGATGAACCAACACATGTGCGGAGCTACAGCAACCCAAGTGCACCATTTCCACTGAAAAAAACACCTTCCTCCATCCACCAATTGCATTGGATAGGTAAATGCCATTGTTTTTTTCATTTAATTCATTGTTTTTGTCATTTTATTCATTGGTTTTGTCATTTTATTCATTTTTGTTTGTTTATTAAATTTGTAATAATCCCCAAATTATTAAAAGAATAAAGAATTTTTCAATTGCAAATTATAAACCCACACAATGAATGAACAAAATGTTAACACGGAGTCCGGTGGAACAAATGAAAATCCTCAACCAAATCCAAATGCCTAAGAAAATCAAAACCCCCAACAAAATTTTGACCAAGATGACTTGAACCATTCTCTACATGAGATGAGAGTGCACACTTGAAAACTAAGAAACACAGGGGAACCATCTAGAGTGTCTCTTTCCACCTCAATTGAGAGCTCAGTTGACTCCATCATCCATGCACATTGCTAATTGACTGACATGACTGGATATAGAGCTACGATGCGGGAGTATTATTCCACGGGCATTTCCATGGAGGAAATAAAATATTTGAATATTACAAAGGCCCAATTGTATTCACCGATCCAAGAACACAACAACCACCGAACATTAAAAAGCCATGTGTTTGCATGGATTGGTGTCATTTCCAACCATGGAGGGACAATTGGATGCACAAGTGATTCATGGTTTATGATAAACCTACCTGCAATAATAGAGAGGTTCCACAGTACTTCCTTTGGCAATTGTGGGCTGAGTTTTCTCTCAGTTTACATGTCAAATATTTTGACATAACCGAGTTCCAGGGTGTTGGGCGTGGCTCTGCCCAAGATCGACCTGCTGCTAGTAGGAACCCACTAAGAGGGCCACCAACTCCTAGGCGCGATCCCAACCCCTCTCCCTAGTCGCCTCAATTACCCCACAAACTTGATCAGATAGAGGATGCGATGAGGAGTGTTGCATGGGGACTGCTTAGACACAGTGCCTTTGTAGAAGCTACTACAGTCGAGAGATAGGATGACCCTGATAGAGACACAGGTGCAGGCCTTCAAGATAGAGTCAGGATAGACCTGTCACCGGTGGTATCCATGTTGGGCCACGGGGACAATGCCACATCTTTGTCCCCATTGCGGGCACACTTTCCCTGGCCCGATCAAGGGTTGCTATATGGAGCAGGTTAGCACTTTTTTTAATGTTTTTTCAATCATCACTTGATAATTTGTAGAGTAACTTTAAAGTATGTGTGCTTGACTTAAACTATTATTTCAATGTACATCTATATAGAGTTGACACGCCATCATGGGAGAATGCAACATCTCTCAACCTGGATGTAGCGATGGCAGTTGCAACTGAGATTGCGGCACCTCACACAGAGGTATTTTCAGTACCCCGCACAATATTGTTATTACTTATGGCATTTCTATTTTTATGTATTTATATTTATGACATACATGATGATATTTCGTACAATATTTTTTAATATTTTGTTTGACTAAATAATTACTGGTTTAATATGTTTATAACGTGCATGTGTTTTGGTGTCCACAGGTATGCACACAGTATGATGACCAACCATCTTCGCCAAGGATCGGAAGATCACCATATACACAGATACAATGTGTAGTTAAAAGCACGCTTTTAATTTGAAATGTTATGACATACTTTGTTTTAATTTGTTTTTATTTACTAAACTGTGATATTATAAATTTGTATGTAGGGGCCGCCAACAGCTGCAGGCCTATTTAGTCCCATGTTTACACCCTCTCCCATGAGTTGCCCCCCTCGCCTCCATCCAGACCCCTCCCTCCGTCCACCCCCTCCCTTCCATCCACCCTCCCCCCTCCGTCCATACTCCCCCCTCCGTCCATCCTCCCCCATTCATCCACGCCCCCCCATCTATACATCCTCCCCCATTCATCCATGCCCCCCCGTTCATCCATCCTCCCCCATTCGTCCATGCCCCCCCTTCCATCCATCTTCTCGCCTTCTTCCACAAGCTCCCTTATATCCATCCTCCTCCCTATATCCAAGACCGACCTCCCATTCACCATACCTCAACATCCCCCCTAGCCCTTTTGGGTCGATACGCCCTATTTTCCAATCGGTAGGGATTTATCATCCATGATGTCCTCGTCCACCCCATACCACCATGTCCTCTTCCACCACATCATCTCCAGTTCTCGCCACTATTGTGGCAACTACTATTCCATCATCTTCCCATGTATCTACTGTGGTCGCACCCATAGTTCCTCAATCTACATCTGTTCCCCCCCCATGACTGCATCGAAGCAAGTTGTCCAGCCAACTACTCCACCTACTAGCCCAGAAGCCCATCCATGTCCATTGTCGAAGGTGTTCACGATGAGAATCAGATGAATTTATCAAAAAAAATTTATGCATTAACCAAAATTACTTTAAGCAATTAATATTTTTCAATGAAATGATTGTTGTAAATGTTGTAGGGTGGAATTGATAAGAGGCTCTGCAGATCCAGGACACCTGTTTCTCGTCTCCCACTCGCATCAGCGATGAGTTATTTAAGATTTGAATTGTACATTCATTTATAAATGTGGGAAATGTTACAAATGCTTGAAACTAATGGTACCTTATATCATTTGTTTCAGAGTGTGGAGAGATAGTCTACTCCTAGACGAAAGAAGACCCGAGGTAGTAGTAGCTCCAAGAAGAGAAAGATCGATTTTGGAGATGCACTAGGGAGTGACCGGGGTGGTCACAATGCTTGACACACCATGTTATCGACATTAGCCACGATGTGGCACCTTTGGGCACCAGTTTCCATGTATTTTGTATCTACGGCATAGGTTGCCATGTATTTTGGATCTACGGCATGAGTTGTCGGATTTTGTATAGGGCACTAGTTGCCATGTATTTTGGATCTACGACACAAGTTGTCGGATTTTGTATAGGGCACGAGTTGCCATCGTATGTACATTGGGAATCATGTTCCACTATTTGCCTAGAAATTTATATATTTGTTCAAGTTTTGTTCCACTATGGTTTTATCTCATGGATTTATATATAGTTTTGTTCGAGTTTTGTTCTATATATGCATATAATGATTTGGATTCAAATGTATGTCAGGCGATTTTGGATGAAACGTGGAGCACCATTTTAGGGTTTTTATTGCAACAACAACAATTATTAAGGCCAATATTTCAAATAAGATGTAATTTTAACCCCGAATAAAAATGAAGGCGATTTTGGGAGAACCATTTTTTTATTCGGAGATCAAGTTCACTTGAATCCAAGACAAGTTCTCTCACAACTAAGTTAATATTCCGACTACATCGTACTCTAGTCAACTCATCCAACCCTAAAAAATCATAGCACTCTCTTCCACTACCCTACTTAACACAATGAATATATGCTCTTTCTCTACTCAATAATCCCTAAGGCAAGTCTAATGGATTCATTTTCATGAGCATTGAAAAAGGTTACCTAATGCCATTGAGTCTTTGAGGATGGAAACATTGAAGCAAGAGGCCTCACCTTTGGATGTGTAATCAATGCACTCTAGTGTTTTTCACTCTATAAATACCCACAACACAATGTTCACAATAACTTATCTTAAGAGGAAAACATATCAATTTTGGGGTGTTGGAGTTAAACACATAGAAAACCTTGTAAAGACTAAATTATGGATCTCAACAATCCATGGTAATGTCGTGGATGAGTGATACATGCTTTAATCTTGTGATCCTTGCATTCCTTCATTTAATGGTCATTTTGGTGTCCAATAATTCTAAATAAATTCACTTTAGATAAATTATAGTATAAATTTGTTTATTAATCCTTACATAACAAGGAACCTTGAGATAAAAAGGAAGCACTAAAAAATCTATATTGACTCCCTTACTTGCATGTTTCACAACCACCCACAACACAAGAACTTTGGAAGGCAATGTGAATAGAACCACTAGGGATACACCCAGCAACCGTTGATGCCTAGAGCTCTACACACAAGTTAAAGAAAAAACAAGAAAAACTCCCAACATTGGGAACAAATAGCCAAAACCA